>CAWZYM010000068.1:225000-252402 GCA_963966185.1 Rhabditoides inermis | reverse complement strand
GAGAGGAGAGAGGAGAGAGGAGAGAGGAGAGAGGAGAGAGGAGAGAGGAGTCAAGTTTGCAGTGAACGCACTCAAGCTATGTGGCAACGTGACCCTCTCTACGGACGCCCACACTATGTACATCTTCCGAAACAGAATGCACTCACATGTGGTCGGTCTCTCTCGCTCCTCCCTCTCATCCTCTTTCCCTCTCTCCCCCCCTCTCCTCTACTGTTGCCTCTTCAGATGTCGATCTATTGGGAGAATCGGGAAGACGTGAACATTCAGAAGATCTGCATGTGGATTCTGGCCAACCTCGCTGCAGGTAGCTACCGTATACCTAACTGGTGCTACCGTACCCGCAGGCCACCCCGACCACATTGACCATCTGCTGGATGAGGAGCAGTTCGCTCGCACGGTCGCTCACGCAGTCGGCAACGAGAACGCCTTGGTTCGGAGGGTGAGTCACTTCCGCCCAACACACACATGACGTCATTGGCTCGTGACCAATTCACAAGCATCTTGGGTGTTGTTGGAACAAATCGATGTTCGTCGACTCTTTCTCCCCTCGCAGGAGGGCGGTTGGGTGTTGTTGAACGCGTGTTCGGGCGGCCGCAGCGACGCCATCCACAAGCTCGTCACCCGCGGATTCGCCGTCGGATTCCCCACCTGCCTCACCCCAGACGCCGACGACGGAAGACTCAAGAAGTAGTGACGTCACGCAGTGTGACGTCATCTCACGCACTCGTTGCAGCTGTCTGTACATTCTGCGAAAGCTGACGGTGACAGAGGAGGAGAGTGGGCGGTACAAGAGGGAGATGCTGGCTAGGGGAGTCGTGCCTCTTCTCAAGACACTCAGACACACCCCCGTCGGAATGCTCAAGTATCAGGTGACGTCATCATGACTGCATTCATTCTCATCATGTCCCTTCAGATGATCATTGACGACCTTCTGCTACACATCGAAGGAGATTCGCCGCCCATCAGACCTTGTGTCTACACCTTCAAACCTTAAACACCACATTTACCTTATCACTTACAAACTATGTTACAAAGATTCTTTCTCGTTGCGCACATCTTAAAATAAAATGTTCAAGTTAATTTTGTTCAGAGCTGTGCAGAGGTGATAACTGTCTACTAGACGGATTCTAGTCGATTCGGATACGCGAATTACATATTCCTCCCATTCCCTTATATCACACTCTGCTGACGAGTCAGTCCAACAAACTCATTTATCAATGACAAACATTTATCAATGACAAACTGGTCACACCATAATACGCTTACAAAATACAATAAATCGTTTCACAACTGTACAATAATGCTACGGTAATGGAATAGATATAACGAGATAGTAGGATGGAGTGGTGAGGAGGACAGAGAACGTGCGCCACAGTGTCAGGCGAGCGGGCGTGCTCTCAGCAGTATCGATCACTCTTGGTCTTCATGCGCCGATCGAGCAGGAGAGCATGCAGGTCGCCCTCAGTCTGCGCCTTCCGCACCGCCTGCACCACAATCTCCCTCTCCCTCCCTCTATTCTCTCTCTCTCTCTCTCCCTCCCTCCCTCCCTCTACCCACCTTCTTATCCTTGAGATCGACAGCGATGTGGCGTCCCTTGAGGTCGACCTTCGAGTGCTGGTACATCTTGCTGCAATTCCATCATCATACCGTACCCCTTCAATGTACCGTACTCACACGTAGCTCGTCTCGCACTCTCGCGCATTCTTCTTGTCCTCATCGGGTCGATGATCAACCGGACCCGCCTTCACACTGTCGGTGCGGTACTGAAACGAGAAAAGTGAGAGGAGTGAGAGGGGGGAGACCACCCACGTTGATCATCTCGTCGTCTCCGGCGGTGCGGCTCGCCACATAGATGTTGCCCTCTCGGTCGGGTCGCAGACTGAGGAAGAGAGAGTTGCCGACTGCCTGCATAGCAGACTTGCCCTGAAACAACATCATCTCCCCTCTCTCTCTCTCTCTCTCTCTCTCTCTCTCTCTCTCTCTCCCTCTTTCCCTCGACTCACATCCTGGAACACAGACTGGAACCTCTCCCTCGTACCGATCGCCTCTGCTGTCGCAATCAGCTGACCGTCAGCGTCCACTCCAATGTACTTCATGTAGCCAGTCTTCATACTGAAACACATAACATGGAGAGAGAGAGAGAAAAATAAAAAGAAGAAAGAGAGAGGGGGAGAAAGGGGAGAGGGGAAGGGAGACAGAAGACTCTCCCCACCTGAACTTGCTCTCGTCAGGTGTCTTTATCATAGCGAACGTCTCCTCCGGGTTCGGCTGCTCCCCTTTTCCCCTTGGAGGTCCGAGTGTGAAACGACCATTGTCGAGTGCCATCAGATAGCAGCCAGAACCGTCTCCCACCTCAACAACATACAAGTTAGTACAAAAGTACAAAGTACACCCATTTATTTCACCCACCTCGATTGAGACGTTGATTCCTCCCTTGAGATCGATGTCATCGGTGATTCGCCACCAGCCACCTAGATAAACAATGTACACAACGTTAATTAGAGAGGGCGCGCAGCGCCCTCTCTTTTGGCTTAGGATAGGGCTCGCGCCAGAATTATCAAGAAGCGCTAAGTAACGGTCATGTTAGCAACAATGTGAACTGATCCAATTAATGTTAGTTAGATTCGCACCGTTCCGTAGGCCAGATCACTAGTCGGCGGCATCTTTGTATTTCTTCTGTGAAAGAAGTTATGGGCGATCCCGCGTGCGCACTAGGCGAAAGGCTAGCGTGTTTCGTGTCCTCCTTCCTTCCTTCCTTCCCGTCACTACTTTTCCCAACTTGCACTTTGAGTGTAGTCCGCCCCGCCGTCGCCAACGTCAAATGCGCGCCGGGTTTGCATTGTTTTGACCCCGCCAACTATAACCAGGAGGAAGAGCGCAGTAGGCGCGACACCGACTGGTTGTGAGAAAATACGTTGGAAAAACGTTTTGTAAAACGTAACGGCGATCCGTGATTACGTTGTGGTGGTGCGTGAGAGGAAGAAGTGAGAAAAGAGCAGAGATAGAGAGAATGAATGATAGATAGAGAGAGAAGGGCAGAAAAAGATGGAGAGAGAGAAAGGCAGAGAGAGAGAGAGAGAGAGAGAGAGATGAAGTGAGAGAGCAGTGAAAGAGAGAAAGAATAGTGAGAGAGAGAGAAAACAGAAGGAGAGAGAAAGAACAGAGGAAGAAAGAGAACAGAAGGAGACCGAAAGATTGGTTTTTGATATAATCCAGTTGAATAGTCATAGTTTAGCACATATTAAAAATTTCTATGAAATTTAACAAAAGCACATATATATTTTTTAAAGTACTTATGTAAACAGATGGACTTTGTCTTAACCCAATGCAGCAAAAGCACATGCATAAAACGTTTACAAATACTAACACAAACCTGCACCTCTCTCTCCTCTCTTTCTCTCTTCTCGCTCTCCTATTTCCTACATTTCAGTTTACGCAGGTTTGTGTTAGTATTTGTAAACGTTTTATGCATGTGCTTTTGCTGCATTGGGTTAAGACAAAGTTTCCAATTTAAAGGGAAAATCTGTTAACATAAGTACTTTTTAAAAAAAAATAAACAAAACAAGTGACCATGTGCAATGGCGTCTTGATCGACCACTGCCTCCTTCTTGGCTTTCTTCACCTTCGGACGATCCGCCTTGAACCTGCAACACAGCACAATCGATAAATGATCATCAATCGATAACTACTCACAGGTTCTGTTTGTTTCCTTTCAGTTTGAGTCCGCCCGCCTTCACTCCTTTGTATTCAGACATCTGAAACACATGTGTCAAAAATGAAGGGACGAAACAGATAGATATATTCAAATACTGAATGGAGTTTCAACCAGTTCACTAAATAAAATAATTCATTCAACTTCGAATAAACTTTATCCACACAGGCAAACACAACAACAAACGACAAAGATACTACTCTACTTTATACACTCTAGCTTACTAAACAAGTCTCATTCTCATTTCCCTCTCCTCCCCTCAGAAGTCCCCGCTCCTCATCTGTTTCTTGTGTTGCAGTCGCCTCTTCTCAGCCAGTCTCTTCTGAGCAGCGACCGCAGCCCGACGGGCAAGCAAGGCAGCGTCCTCCTCGGTCGTCTCTCTATACAACAGACAAGTAGGGAGAGGAGGAAGAGGGAGAGGGAGAGAGGAGAGGAGAGAGAGAAGGATTCGGAGAGGGAGGCAGAGTGAGAGAATTTCGGCGCACCTGTTCTGCATCTCCTCCTCGACAGCATAGATGGTCGAGCGCAGCTTATCCACACAATCAGCCAGGTTCAGAGACCTCAATCAATCAATAAGTATTGAAATCAATCAATACTCACCTCTCGCGAGTGCGGTCGCTGGCAATGATCAGCTCTCCAGCCTGGTTGATGCGATTCGACAGACGGGCGGCCAGAGCAGACTACAATACCAACTATTACACACTACAATGATTTACGTCCTTCTGTTTAGAAAGGCATACGTCATATGCTACACATACGCATTAGAAGAAAAGAAAATGAAGTAAACACGTACAAATCGGAGTGCACAATGCTCATTCACGCACGATAAACACTCAATGAGCGTGAGGAACCCGTTGTACCCGACTCGCCTTGAGGTCTTGGCTGAGCCAATCGGCGTCGGCGAGTCTGAAGCGGATCTCGCACTTGGTCGCGTTCTTCTGCACATTCTGGCCGCCAGGGCCGGAGGACAGCGAGAAACGCTTCTCCAGAGCCTGGATGAAGAGGCATGTGAACATGTGATAGAGAGAGAGAGAGAGAGAGAGAGGCGTACCTCGGGCGGGATGATTCCATTGAAGGAGGGAGAGGGGGCGGACGTGGGAGCACCGGATGCGGCTCGCACGCCTCGCATCACATGCCCACTCACACGCCGCAGCATCTGCAACAATCATTATCCATCCGGAATCAGGACAGGGATATTCAGATATCTCAACGGATCATAGTACCGCGTGCATCTCAACCAATTACAAACAGTTATCCTCCATACGAAACAATTTATTACACGCGAACAACGCGACTCGACACAACAAAACAACAATGTCTCAACAACACAACGCTATAGTAATCAGATACATGAATAGTCTGGCGAACATAGAACACTTCAATATTGGTATCAATAAAAAAACTAAACTTACCTCGATATCGAAATCAATGAATATGTGGAGATGGCTACTTTGTGAGTCTCTCCTTGATCTTCTTCATGAGACCGCGGAAGAATCCCTTGTTGGAAGTCACGTCTTCCTCCACCGAAAACGGCACTATGCCAACACTGAACTTGGCCAGATCAGGCACCGACGTAGACTGAAACAAGCAATCACTACTAACTCTAAATATCGATGTATCGATCGACTCACCTGGACGAGCTTCTTGTCAGAGGCGTTCCTGCGTAGTGGCACGGGGGTACCCGGAGAGCACACTATAGAGTGACCCTGCAATATATGGTCAACACGTTGTTTCGGACCAGTCAACATACCTTTGGCGTATTGGAGAGGGGCGTTGCC
Source organism: Rhabditoides inermis (assembly GCA_963966185.1). NCBI lineage: Eukaryota > Metazoa > Nematoda > Chromadorea > Rhabditida > Rhabditidae > Rhabditoides > Rhabditoides inermis. The sequence continues at coordinate 246,912 of CAWZYM010000068.1, read as the reverse complement.
TGCTTGTCTTGCTTGGAGGACTCGGGAGTGGCTGGAGGGGGCGGAGACGCGCCCGACCCACTCCCACCCACACCCTCGTCTGCCTCCTCCTTCGTCGGCTTCTTGTCCATCACCATCACATCGTCATCCACGCTGCTCGTCAAAACAACCACCTCGTCGTCTTCATCTGAACAGCACCAACACGTGAACACGTCATCACATACGACGATCGATAACCAAATGACTCACCCAGCTTGTTGACCTTGTTGCGCGGCACGAGCTTCTTCTCGCCTTCGTGGATGCGACGGCGCTCTTGCTCTCGCTGCAACACAAGGGGCGGAGGAATGGGAGATGGGATCGATGCGATGCGATGCGACAACTCACCTTGGCGTGCTCCTTGTTCGTGTGCTCCTGGAGAAAGTCACAAAACTCTCGGAACGGAGGCACGCGGAAGTTGGACTCACGCTGAAACACAAAATTGAAAATACAAAACACATCGACGCAACTCACATCACGCAGATTCCTGTAGGTCATGTTGAATCCCATATAATAGATGACACTGTCGCGGTCGATCGTAGGCGGTGCCATCTCCTACGACGTCGCGATCATTGATCAGTTGCCATGCCAAACCCCGCCCACCTTGAACTCTCCGTCGTCCTCTTCAGGAAGGGCGCCGTCCTCAGCGCCTTCCACCGTCCCGTCTATGTTGTGGAAAGTGAGGAACTCTGACTCGGGCTTGGCGGCAGACACAAGGGCTCTGATCAAACCATTGAGTACCAGCTCACTCCCCGTTTACCCCACTTCCTGAGGTATCCAGGCGGGTAACCGGGCACGAATCCCATCCGACGCATGCGGTACACCCACTCCGGCACATCGTCACTACCAATCCCAAGCGCCTTCTGGAATTAAATCTTGTAAATTTATACGCAAACTCTACATTGTTATACATATTTAGATTGTTGGAAAATATGATACCTGGAGTGCCTCGCTGAGCCTTCCGGGCTTGTACTTGGCAGGCTTTCCCTCGTCCACGTGATAGCGCGCGTTGCCCTTGTTGCGCTCACGCATACGCTCCCTACAGGGAAGTTTACCATAATCAAAACACAGAGTAAACAAACAAACAAACAAACAACGTACTTGTGCTCGTTCATGGCTTTCTGTATGCGTCGCTGATCGCGTCTCTCCTTGCACTCTCGCAGGGCGTGCTCCCCGTCACAGTTGAAACACGTAGGCTGCAAGGGACCATCATCCAGTGTGTTCCAGTGAGGGCACACCTACCCCCTTCCTCCTCTCGGGAGTAGGCTTCTCATTCAGAGACAGGTCCGAGCCAGACAGCAAACCACCCATCACGCGCTGCGCCCACAACCTAAACAGACAGATATATTATACATATTTCATATGTAAACCATATTAATGACATAAATACTCACGATGGCGTGTTGGGCTTCTCGTCTTCACCCTCCGCGGACACCTCGCATATGTCGTCGTCATCCACGGCATTCGACTCGCTCCTGTCTACGAGGAACTCTCCGTAGTCGGTCTCAGTGCCCTTCAGATCATCCGAGGCCGCCGGCTCCAGCGGGCGACTCAAACATTTGATAACATGTTTGCATAATGCTACTATAAACAAATATAGTCTATATACCTTCTCTTTGCGGGCGGGGGCGAGTTGGAGCACTCGCCATCTTCAGCTTCCTCGTCGAACTTCGTGTGCCGCACGCTCATCTCCTCAAATGATTTATTTATTTATCATGGTTGTTGGTTACAATACAATAATGCGCGATTGTGCAACATAAAAACGCGATAACGTAGAACACAATACAAAAAATAGATAGGAATGAGGGAAGAACAAGAGATCAGTCGTCGAGGGCACTCCTCTCGGTCGGCGGGCCGCACGGCTGCACCATACGGTTCAGCAGGTTGAACCTAGAAAATTAATATATATATATATATATATATATATTAAAAAATACAATGATACAAAATACTAACCTGGTCCTGGCGCGGCTCTCGTTCTCAACGATGGCGACCATGGAGTTGAGTCCGGGATGGCTCATGAGGGAGGCGTACGTGTCGCGGTGCTGGTTCGTCAACCACTCCCAACGAGTCGTATCCGCGTGTCCAGTACCCGTGTACTGCAAACAGAAAATAGTATGCACGATACAATGCAATTTTTAAAATTACGAAATTTACGCACCTTGGACTGAAGATGGTCGAGCTGAGCGAGAACGTGGAAGCGCTCAGTCGGAGCCGCCATGTCGACTTAAACATTAAGTTTTACTTAAATAATGTAACATGTGGTGAAATAAGCAACAAAACAACATAAATCAGCAAACATCGAGGAACAAAGATAACTGCTCTCCGCTAGCGCGGCAGTAGAGCCCCACTGGCGCCCCACTCCAGCCCCACTAGCGGTTGTATGCGCGCTAGTGGCGTCCGACTGGGGCGCCAGTGCGGCAATTGGGGCGCTACTGGGGCACGACTGACGCGCTAGTATCATGGCGAGTCGCCTCGTTGGTAGCTCTCTCCGTGAATTTGGTGTTTTATTTTGTTTTGTTTTTGTCAATTGGCTTCAATCCAAGGTCATTCTGATATACTTTATTCTTGTACTCTTTGTAGGGGAACCATAACAAAACAATTCTTAAACAAACGATCGATTTGAAACACCAAACAACACGATACATAGAAGATTATGATAACAAACAATGATATCATGAACAGGCTACATTGCAACAATATTACGTCGAGAAAATAACAACATTGGACAGATGGCACAAGATTAAATTCTAGAAGATCCGAAACCATGTAGATGTTGATCTGGATGCGGCGGGAGTCGGCAGTCGAGTAGTGGGTGAGTACGGTGATCACGCTGCAAAGGATATAAATAAATAAATACTAAGCTCGCAGACCCAAAATCATACCCGGCTTGTTCCTCCCAGGAGCCAGCACCCAGCTGTCGACGCCCTTGACGATCGGGAAGGACCTGCGAACGTCTATCCTACAAAGAAATCATTACGAGAATATGAGTAAACGCATGTTTCAGTGCGCACTGTCGAACCAACGCATCCTCTCTCTCTCTCTCTCTCTCTCTCTCTCTCTCTGTTTCTCTGTTTCTCTCTCTCTCTCCATTAATAGTGCGCGCAGCCCAACCACTGCCAACTTACATCCCTGCTCTTCTTGGGAACCGGCACTTTGTCGTCCTCAAACTCCTCTTCCTCATCATCCTACAACAGCATACAAATTCAAAATGATGCACCAGAGTCAACATGGGACTGCAACAAACTCATCACAACGCCGATCAATTAATACTTACCATCGCGTTGTACGTCAGTGAATGAGCAGAGTAGACGACCGCCAAAATATTCACCATCTTCTGGGTGAGTGCGACGAGCGCGCGGAGGACAGCGACGAGCGCGCGGAGGAAGCTCGTGAGTTCGCTTCGCTTACTCAAATCTCGAACTCGAAACAATTCGCAAACAAGTGGGGAAAACATCCCTCAAGTTTCACAAACCTTGTTGACTAGCAGAAGATGTCTGTGCGGAGCCGAGATGGGGAAGACGTTGCTCGATGCACGCTCCTTGTCGCCACTTTCCACTGCACACAGCAGAGCACCCGTCAGGAACGCCATCAATTCGGGGATCACCCTACACATCAGACAGCATTGTGGAACTTTTCCCTCTCCTCCTCTCTCATTCCACTCACCTCTTGCGCTCCTCCACATACTCGCATAAAGCGGTAGCAATAAACAGTTGTCGTGCAAGCACCGTCAGAGACGTGATCTTAACATGATGACAAATATGGAATCCACCTTGTGATGACATTCCAACCCACCTGGACCGAAGTGAGAACGGCAGTGGCGAGGGCGAAGGCGGGCGTGCAGACGGGATGCCACACATCAGTGACAGGGTAGATGGCGGCGACGAGGCGCACCGCCGCCACCACACAGTAGCCGACGGGCGCGCGCTGCGACTAAAGTAGCGGTCAGTATACAACTATTTGCACGTCGATGTACCTCACTTTCAATACTCACCTTCCCTCCCTCCACCTTTTTGTCCGCCGAGCGTTTCTTCCACACAGCTGACGCAGCAGCGCGCGAATGCAACGCGTACCAAACTCAATGTCAAGCTGCAAGCATTCAATAAGTATGCATAGACGTGTCATTGATTCACCCTGAGTAGCTTGTGAGTTCTCTGTGGAGGAAGGCGAGTCTCGTCTGCACATCCACCGACGGCGCCAGCTGGCTCGTCTCGTCAAAGTAGCGCAGACACAGCAGGAACAGCTTCACCAGCAGAGCTTTGTTGCCGGGTTGGAACGACTGGTGGTGGCACTTCATCAACCTGAAGTTTTCATATTTTATAGATATGGCAATTTCTATGCAATCAATCAGAGATGAGACTCAGCGGCGGAGGACAACAAATACAAATAAACAAATCCAAACATCCAAATAAATAAGAATCTCAATTCCACACCTCTCGATGATAACGAGTGTGTCGATGGGTTTGTGCTGATCGAACAGCTTCTTCATTTGCGAATAGTTCTTCGGCATGGGCAACACAAACGGTACGTCAGAGTCTGCAAGCAATCCATTCGAATGCGCTCACTCACCATGCCTACCTTGATCGGCGACCCTGCTCTTCTTGGCAGCCGGAACTCCATCGTCCTCAAAGTCCTCCTCCTCGTCATTCTAGACATGAGAAATGTTCATGACATGATAAATGAAATACCTTACCTCTCCAGGCTCGTTGTCGCTCTCGTCTCCGACGAGCATGTCGTCAAGGTCTCCGTTCTCGCTGCCGCTCTCCTCCTCGTCCGAATCCTCCTCATCAGATCCATCCTCCTCCGAATCCGTGCGCACTCGCTTCACGGAAGCTTTCTCCACCTGTAACAGAAACATACCATAGCTGTACTATTCCATTATTCGATTTGTATGTCATAATAAACACTGAAAAATAAACTATTCTATTTTAATAGAAACGAGAAGGTAAACAAATCGCACCTTTCCCTTCTGGATGAGCTGACCGTCGTCGTCGAACTGAACAGTGAATCCCTTCTTCTTCCGCTCGATCTTCTTGTGGTCGACGATAGCCTCGTCATCGTCCGCCGAGCGGTGCTGACGAGCGTTCGTCTGAAAGCAACAACGTACATTACAATCATAGGTGAAGGTAAATATATCCCCTCGATTCAAGAAATTCACTCTCCGGAGGGGGTCGAAGGACTATATATTACAATCATAAACAAAGTAATTAAATAAAACCAACGAGAAAAAACCGCACCTGCATGTTCAGCTGTCCTTGGCCGCACCAACGGGTCGCATGGCGAAATCTTCATGATGCTCTTGAGCATCTCGAGCTTGTCCGTCTTCTCCACCATCCCGTCCTTGGCGGCCGCCTTCTCCACGCGGTGCTGCTTAGGTGCGCGAGATGAGCTCGTCGACCCTTCGGTCCCTGCGCCATCTCGCCGCCTCCGAAGTGAGCCATCGCCACCACGTCCGCACAGATGGCGGCAGTCATAATCTTGTCATCTCACGAACAATTACTGTACGAATTACGAAGACATATACTTTGCAGTGTTAAACTCTAAAAGAAAGCACTTAATAACAGCCACTGCGTACGTCGTCTGTAAAAACAATTAATAACACATGACAATAAATATGAAAATTGAAATGTTTTCAAAAAAAAATTCGACTTTCCCGCTGATATGATTTCGAAAATAGTCCGTAGCACTGCTCTCCCATTAGCGCCCCACTCGGTCCACTAGCGCCCCACTTGGGCGCTAATGGGGCACCCTCGACTTGCGCGCTACTGGGGCCACAGTGGGGCGCCACCAGCCCACTTGGGCGCCACCAGCCCGCGTTTATCTGTGAAAATACAACGCGAAATCTATGTGGGCTCAACCACGCTGCTGTGTTATAGCGCGAATTTGCTCGCTCTAGTAATTCATTTAGAAATATATTGCTCTAGCGATCAAACAGCTGATCGATCAATTTCCAATTTAAAGGGAAAATATTAAAGTCTTTTTTCCTCTATGTTATGTGAATGTGATAATCATCATCAGGTTAATTGTTCACTGAACCAGAATTTGGTATTATGAGTTAGTAGTCTGTATTGAAGTGGAATCTGATGGATGGCTCACCTCACCGTTATAGTTTTAATTATATCTAATAAAGATTGTCGTGTATTAGATTGTTATGTATTATTTCAGAGGTCATCAGTATCCGTATGCGGAGTTGCTGACTGGTCACTCGTGTTGCTTGTGGTGAATGAGTGCGCGGAAGGAGCGTGGCGGGCGTCGCAAGAGCGACCCCGGCACCGTTCCCCTTCGCTCATCCAGTGACAAGACGTCAGTACCCTCATCTCCCACTCCAACCCTCATCTCTATTTTTCAGCGCAATCGCGGCCGAGCTTCCGTGGGGGGTTTCCAAGATCGTGCCCCTGTCGGGTCTCTCTTTCGCAATGCCATCCGGCGAGTTCGCAGCCCAATCCGTCCTCTCCGATCTATTCGCCCTCATCGATCGCAAGGCCACCGCCGTCGTCGACGATGAACCACTCGTGGGCTGATCGACTCATATATTGATTTATCGATTACTTCTAGGAGAAGCTGTTAAACAAGACGCTGCAGCGGGGCGAAGACGCTTACATGGACAACCTCGCGCGCACACTCCACGCCCTCTCCGAACTGTGCCTGCCCAGTGTGTTGGAGGTGACGTCACGCGTTTAATCGATAAATCAATACGCTTTTGCAGGCTCTGATTGCGTGGTACGAACATCAGGACGTCAGTCTCATGGCAAAGATCAACAACGAGAAGACAGAGTGGGTAGCTGAATGGGTTTGAGTTTTTTTGTTCCATTAAGAATAAGATGCATGTTGATGGTACTGATATTGATTGATAACAGGAAAGACGAGAAGATACGGGTGACAAAGCGCCTACTGGCCATCAACTACATGTTCTGTCTCGTGCTCATTGAGATACTCCCACAGGTATCCCTACGTTACTTACTCGTTGTACCTGGTTTAGTCACTTGACTAACCCACTTCCATATTGGTTAATTTACTCGTTCACCTGCGTTGTATCAGGTCGAGTTCCACATTTCGTCATGCGAACACCATGTCAAGTACATGCTCGATCTCGCATTCAACCAAGTCGCCTACAAGGACCCGTCAGTTATATACATCTATCTATAAATCCGTACAATCAATCGATATTTCAGGAGTCAGATGGGCTGTAATCACACCAACGGTCTCGTCGTGTCGGAGACGTTTGCAGAGGTATTATATTGAATGACTGTGATGTCAACATACCCGAGACAACCGAAATTATTATTGCCTCTTTCAAAATTGGCTATTTTCAGGTGATCGGTGTTCTCTCACACACCCACTTTCTTCACATTCACAAGCAGTTCTTCGGAAAACTGAGTGAACTCAAAAAGGTGAGTCTGGCCGATCGAAACATCCATAATCAACTCATGCAGGATTCGTCGCACGCCTCCACACAGAACACGATAGCTCTCCTCATGGCTATGAAGTTTGTCAAGATTAAGGTACTGTATTTTGTAGATTAGTGATTCTGTGATACTATAGATTACTGTAATCTGTAAGGTACTATATATTTGTAGATGAAAATTACTGTATGCGATTTCAGACAAACCAAGTGAACGACTTCGAACAAGGCATTCGATTTCTCGACGAGCTGGGCACTCATATGCTGGAGACAAAAGACAAGGTACGGTAGGAGGGAGAGTACTGTACTACGGGTAAGGTGTACGGTATCTTGATTTTAGGACGTGAAACACGCGGTGGCCGGTCTTCTCGTGGAAATACTCCTTCCCGTCGCTGCGGTGAGAAACATTCTATTCATTGATTATCGATTGATTGTTTTCAGCAAATCAAACGTGAGACGAACATCCCCGCACTGATTGCATTTGTGAGTCGGCTCTACGCGCCTACCAACGAAATGGCGAATAAGAAGCAGCACAAGATGGTGAGGAGAGGGAGAGAGGGGGGAGAGAGAGAGAGAGAGAGAGAGAGAGAGAGAGAGGGTCCTTTCAGGCTGCGTACCCTCTGCTGACGTGTCTGCTGTGTGTCTCGCAGCGTGCCTTCTTCCTTGCCAACTGGGTTCCATTCCTCCATTCCACCCTCGCCAACCTCAAGAATCGCGACTCGCGTCTCTCCCGAGTCGCTCTCGAGAGCCTGTACAGACTGCTATGGTGAGTGCACTGTGTACTTACTAGTCACATGTGTGTATGTAAGGAGTACTGTATCCATACTACGGTAGTTGTGTACATTGACCCTTTGCAGGGTGTATATCATCCGGAACAACTGCGATGGCAATCAGAACACACGCACGCGACTCGCATCCATCTGTGCATCTCTATTCCCCAAGGTACGGTAGCAATGAGAACGGGTAGAGAGACGTTGTAGTTTTGTTCTCACTAGTTATGTACTTGCAGGGCAACCGTAGTGTGACCCCGCGCGATGCTCCTCTCAATATATTCGTCAAGATCATACACTTCATCGCCCAGCAGAAACTCGACTTTGCATTCAAGGTACATTAACAATTTATCGATTTCCTGTTGCCTTTTCAGGAAGTAATCTTCGATCTTCTGGGATGTGGCCGCAGCACTCGCACCCTCTGTCCGGAGCGCATGAACATTGGCATACGGTAAGTAGTACTGGAGTGATTGGTATACTGTATGTTTGATTGTAGTGCTCTGATGGTGATTGCGGACGGGCTACAACAGAAGGACGAGCCACCAGCGATGCCGAAGAGCATGGGTACTAGAGATACGGTGGCTTCAGGATTATCGAATACCTCATCCAGGTCCGCTCGCTTCTGGAACGATGCAGCGCCAGAAGAAGAAGCAGTACATCACTCGGCCACTCACAGTCGACGTGGCCCGGTCGATCGGACTCGACCAGTACTACATCCCATGCAGGAAGGCATTCGACTCCATTCTCAGGGTGCTCGATGCACAGGTGAGAGAGGGGAGAGAGAGAGAGAGAGAGCACAGGTGAGAGGGGAGAGAGAGAGAGAGAGCACAGGTGAGAGGGGAGAGAGAGAGAGAGCACAGGTGAGAGGAGAGAGAGAGAGAGAGAGAGAGAGAGAAAGAGAAAGAGAAAGAGAAAGAGAAAGAGAAAGAGAAGGAGAAGGAGAAGGAGAAGGAGAAGGAGAAGGAGAAGGAGAAGGAGAAGGAGAAAGAGAAAGAGAAAGAATTTCTCGTTGTAGGTGGGCAAGCCTCTGATGCTGACGGCGCTTCAAGGCCGCGGCAAGGAGCCCGAAGAGCTTCTAGGGTACGGTATATTGTAGGAGAGTACTGTAAATAAAAATGTTGCAGTGGTGATACGAAGCCGAAGCTCGATCTGTTCCGTACGTGCGTTGCTGCGATTCCTAGACTGCTACCCGAGCCGATGACGCATACGGTAGGGAGTCTGGGATAGAGAGGGAGAGGGAGGGATAGAGAGAGAGAGAGAAAGAGAGAGAGAGAAAGAGAGAGAGAGAGAGAGAGAGAGAGAGAGAGAGAGAGAGAAAGAGTCGTGTATCTGTCTAGGAGTTGATCGACATTGTCGTCCGTCTCACTGTCCACGCCGATGAGGAACTCCGCAACATGTCCACCCAGACTCTTCAGGTATCGATCGAGTATTGATTTATTGATCGATTGTCGACTTGCAGAACCTGCTCGCCGAGTTTCCCGAGTGGCGCGAGTCGGTCGTCAACACACTCGTTGCACTCATCGCCAATCAACTCACGGTGAGTACGGTAACAAGATTACTGTATTTGAAAAGACTACTGTACGTGTACGTTGTCTAGGACACATACCCTACTATCGTGGATCTGTCGCTGCGACAGTTGATGCAGATTGTGTGTACTTGGAAAACAGTGGCCGCGGCGGAGAGAAAGAGACAAGATGAACAGGTGAGAGAGAGAGAGAGAGAGAGAGAGAGGGAGAGAGAGAGAGGGAGAGAAAGGGGGGATATACCGCGTACAGATGCACTCTACTCTTCCGGCGCACACTCCCATCTCTCCCCCGCACTCTCTCTCCTCCGCTCCGCCCCTCCATGTCCTCAACTATGCTACCGTACTCCACAATGTCGAGGGACTCGCTCTCGTCATGCTATGCCAGGTAGGAGATCGATAATTCGATAAATTATCATTTTGTTCACCTCGACAATCTGTCTTACCAACTTTTTCAGATCCGCGGTCCGCCACGCAAGATCGCGGTGCAGTTGCTGAAAGAAGTCAAGCAGATATTCGGCATTCTCGGAATCGACGTGATTATAGACGTATTGATTGATTATCGATTGATTTCAGAACCACGACACTCCCATGATCACTGTGTTGGATGAGGCTACTCCATACGTCGTTCGCAAGTACATAGAACATGTGCCGCTCTACGAAAGGGTACGGTAGGGGAAGGATACTGTATTTCAAATCTCTACGGTATACAATTGCAGCAATCGTGGAACCAAGACTTTGCCACTATTTGCGACAAGGTGGCGGCGATCGAACCGGACAACTGCCTGGTTCGTTATTGATTGATAATGATTCATCAATCAATATTTGTTTAGGTTAACAGCGACAAGGGTAACGAGTACATGCAGTGGGATCCGTGGGCGTGCGCTCTCTCGGGGTGAGTGACAATGACAGATGACAGGCTGACATATGTCATTGCAGGTACTGCGAGCGTCGTCTGCTAGTGACGCAGTGTCCGACTGCGGTCGCAGCCGCCTGGCCCGCCCTCTTCACTCGACTCAACGCTGTCAATGCTGTCGTCGATCCGAGGTATATCCATCCATACAGTACAATATGATAACTTGTTTGAATGTTGAAATAGAGAGTAATACTATTTTTGCAGTAACCCGCAGAACGAGTCTCGCGCGTCGTTGCTGCGCGGCTCTCGGAGTAAGGCGAGCAGTGTGTGCGGAGACGCGATCGGACACGACTCGTGCCTCTCCATGTGGCAGAAGTCGGTGCACTTCTCTCTCTCTCTCTCTCTCTCTCTTTTCCTCTCTCTCTCTTCCTCTCTTCCACCACCAGTAGTCTTGGCTCGAAGAGCTGTGAGGGTCAGATGTTACTGGATTTGATGATGTACTTGCAGGTACGTGTTGTTGTGCTGTGCCCTGGTGCCGCCCCCTCTTCAACACATGTCCGCTACTTCTGCTGCCAGCAGGAGCTTCTCGCCCACCAGCAGGTTCGTCTCTCTCTCTCTCTCTCTCTCTCTCTCTCTCTCTCTCTCCGATCTGACTACTGATGCGGTGAGGATCTGTTCATGCTCCCTGTTGCAGCATGATGGAGTCTTCTTCCGATGTGCTTCGCAGTGTGTCGTCGTCTCTTCGGGGGGTGGCTGCTCGGGCGGGCGGAGGCAGTGCCAGTGCGACTGCAGGGGGAACACCCGTCGGAACAGTACAGGCCGGAGTGCAACAGCTATTCACCAAGGTGAGAATGGTCTGCATCTCTCTGCTCGCCTTTCTTATCGTATCTGTGATCTAATCACTCCTATCTTTGAGGCGGTGGGTATGCTCCGCTGGGAGCACCACACAGACATGCGGGACAACGTCGCCCTGGGTGTGGGCAGCATGAATCCACTGGCATTCGAGAGTTTCCTCGATGAGCTACACCAGAGGGGACTGCTCAGGGAGGCTCAGGAGAAGAAGGTACGCAAGCATTCATGTCTCACTTTTGCCCGAGAAGTCAAGTTTTTTTCAAGATTGCATTGTACCAGATCAAACGGGATTTGTATGGTTATAAGGTATACCGTATACGCATACCTTATACCTTATACCTTAAACCGTATACCGTTTAAAATGATTGGTTTCCAGCCGGACACGAACCTGCGTCGTCGCCGTCGCAAGGATCTGCTCAGGCTGCAGCTGATCAGAGTACTCGAGGTGGCATGCTTCCGAGGACTGCTGCAGGTAGAGAGAGATGGAGACAGAGAGGCGGGGAGAGAGAGGGTGAGAGAGGGGAGGGGAGAGAGAGGACCTTCCCTTCCAGGGCGGCAGTGGTGTAATCGACGCGCAAGGCCACCTCAACCCACTCATTCTCGATTTCATTGAAGCAATGCGCGTCAATCTGGAGACTGACCAGGTGGGCGGAGTCTCGGCATACGGTAGCGAGACGATCGTTGCAGGATCGAGACCGAGCGGTGGAGACGTCTCTTCGACTACATCTCGCCAAGCTGGTCGCTCTCATCATCGAGAGTGTGCCGCCGCATGCCAGGTGGGCGGAGCCTGATATCGATCGAAATTGATTGATAATGTTCAGGGCGAATCTGATGGCGGATGAGCGGAAACAGTCGCTGTTCTACCTTTTCATTGGGTGGTGCAGTAGGAGCATCGCAGGAGACAAGAACAAGCACAGGGAGAGCGAGGTGCGGGAGAGGGGAGAGAGAGAGAGAGAGAGAGAGAGAGAGAGACGGGGCACGGGGAGCAAGGTGGGTTGTGCAGGTGGGAAGCTACGTGGAGCGGCAGGCCGTTCTCGCCATGACTCGCATTCTGTGCTGCGGACCGGTGAGTGGGTGGGTGGTAGACCCAGGTACATTGATGGCCACCGCAGATCTTCGAACCGTCCAAGTCGATCGGCGAAGACGGATACCTGTATGGATGGCTGGAGAAGCTAGTGGCGAGCAGCAACCAGACGGTGGGTGACGTCATCGGAAGTGACGTCACAGTGGATGAGGTTGTTGTAGATGTGCGACGAGGTGGAGGAGGTGTTGGCGTGGATGATGGAGCTGAACGAGTCATCGGCTCTGCTAGACTGGCTCATCCTACAGTGCTACCAGCAGACAGAACCCACTGTGGCGGCGAGGTGAGCGAGAGTGAGAAAGAAAGAAAGAGAGAGGGGGAGGGAAGAGAGGGAGAGAGAGAGAGAGAGAGAGAGAGAGAGAGAGAGAGAGAGTGTGTGTGTCTCCTCCAGATGCTTCCGCGCACTGGTCCGGGTCTTCTCTCGCCGCCGCGACTTCCCCTGCGAGTTTGTCGCTCTTTTCGTTCTCTGCCAGAACTTTGCGGCTGATAAGTGAGGGGTGACGTCACTTGTCGTGATGACTATCGATTTGTTCAGGTCAGTAGCAGACCAGGCTGTTCAGATGCTCGAGCTACTCAGGAAGCACTTTCTCGATCAGTGAGTATCTGTTCTTTTGCACTCACCAAACAAGGGTGCCGATTGGCGCTGTATGTGTCTTTACTGGTTTCTATCCACGGGATTCATGAGTAGATTGTGTGTGTTGTGTGATAAGGGTTTGTGAGTGATGATGGGGTGCAGGTGTTGTCACTCTGCGCCGTCTCTGTCGCAGTCTCCTCTGCGCCCGCCTGTGTCCGCCCTCCCCTCACTCCCTTCCCTCGCACACTCCATGCCACTCGACCAACACACGGTGTGTCGACAGCTCGCCACTGCCTACCCACAACTCACTATCACTATCTTCTCCGGTGAGCAAACTTTATCAACTTGGTATCTTGATTCATGAATTGTATGTGTGATGTTGCAGAGGTGTGTTCTCGTGTTGAGTGGGCGCGCCCGCACGCACAGGCGTCGCTACTATCACTGCTACTGCCATGGCTGGAGAACCTCGAGCTGGTGGACACGGTCGCCGGGGAGGATGCTTGCGAAGGTAGGGAGGGAGGGAGGGAGAGAGAGAGAGGGTGAGAGAGAGAGCGAGAGGGTGAGAGAGAGTGAGTGAGTGAGAGAGAGAGAGAGAGAGAGAGAGAGAGAGAGAGAGAGAGAGAGAGAGATTCCCTACCTCCTCAGGTCCTCGCGGTTGGGGCAGTGAGGAGGCGACTCAGCTGCTGCTCAACAACCTTCTTTCGCTCACAGTCACCTTGCCCGCGCAACATGAGACCGCCATTCGGGAGGTACGATCGGGGGGGGGGGGTACGGTACATGGTGTGTGGGATACGGTACCATGTTGTGTTGAGGTGTGGCGCGCAGTTGCCGTGGCGTTCCCCGCGAATCTTCCGGCAATCCTCAACTATCTATACGTCATGACCACCCTCAGTCACGAAGTGCTCCTGCCTTATGTGGGTATCGATCGATATCGGATTGTTGTGAGATATTGATTGATTGGTGTTGAGACGAAGCGCATGTGCGTGATGCTTGCTGGGTGCGCGGGCGGGGCGCGGCTGTCGGCACTGCTGATCGATCAGCTGATTGGGGGTGGGGGAGTGGAGAAGGAGAGACAACTGCAGCTGGAGAGAAGCCCTCTCCCCCCATACTACCGGTGGAGGGACGAGAGCGCCGAGAGGGCCAGGGTCAGTTGAAGCATACATACAACACGTCATTCTCTGTGTTGATTCAGGAGTCGGAGGACCGTTCGCGTCTGGGAAGCGAGGGAGTGACGACAGTGGCTGTGGAGGATGCTGACGAGAGTGAGTCTCTCTCTCTCTCTCTCTCTCTCTCTCTCTCTCTCTCTCTCTCAAGTGGTTGCACTGTGGTGTTGAGGCGCGCTGGACGGTGTGCGTGGTCTGCCGATGCCCCCGTACGGAGGACACTACTGTCAGCTGTCCGCTCATCTACCACCCAGCACACAGCCCATCCAGCAGTTCACTCGGTACGGCTCCCTCCCTCTCCCCCTCATCCTCTCCTCATTCTCCCTCCCTCTCCCTCCCTCTCCCTCCCTCTCCCTCTCCCTCTCTCTCTCCCCCTCCCTCCTCACTCTCTCTCTCGTCAGCTCGCAAGTGGCCCTTCTGCTTCTCTGTGATGTGATCCGTGCGTGTCCGGGTGCAGACTGGGCCGATGCCACCCCTCGAATGATGCACGCCGCAGTGCTGGGACTAGGTAACGGTTATTGATTGTTTTTCGCTTTATTGATTTTGTTGAGACTGTGTTCGCCCGGTGGTGTGTCGCCACGCGCGACAGTTGCTGATCAACGCGTGTATGTTGTATGCGGAGGAGGGCAGCAAAGCCGCCGCCGCTGCCGTGCTCATGACCAATCAGGTACCTGAGTCGTTGGCCCCGCCCCCTCTAACCACGCCCCACAGATGCCGTGCGTGTCGGTGCAGTTGCTACCCGGAGAGAGTGAGCTGGCGAGTGTAGGAGGAAGGGAGGATCGGACTGCGTCGACGAGGAGTGGCATGGGACAGCACAGGTGAGAGAGAGAGAGAGAGAGAGAGAGAGAGAAAGAGAGAGATGAATGATGGTATGAGTTGCAGACAGAAGAACTCTTCTGGTGGCGCCGAGTCTCCGACATGGAGGGAAGTCAGGCAGGCCGAGTACAGGTGAGTATCGATATACTGTTGTATTGAAAGTATCCTAGTCCTTCTCCTTCAGGCACTCCCTTTTGCACAGCAACGCGCTCTTCAGCTCCCACCACGATCTTCTCATGGCGATTGTGTTCTGTCTCAGTGAGAAGTGAGTCGATTGTCGATTAATTGATTCGTATTGATTGATTTGAGCATGGACCGTCCACTATGGGCAAATGAAGACGCGACGGCGCGGCAGTGGCGCGTTCCCTCCGCCCAGCAGCTCACTTGCCTCGTGAGTGCAAATCGATATTTGGTGTGATTGATCGATTGAACAATCTCTAATCATCTCTAATCAGGTTCGCCACGTGGCAGAGTTGCTTCTCCCTCGCCAGCCCCTCATCCCAGTGGTTTGGACACAGATTGCGATGCGCATGGCCCTCTCCCTCCCACACAGACATGCGGCCGGCAGGTGCTTCCAGGTGAGACATATCGATCGATTATCGATTGCTATGTGGTTGCACAGATCGCGTCTGCGTTGTGTCAGCCGCCGGGTCCGTGGATTCCGACGCTGCTGTCTCGACTGGTGGAGACTGCGGGAGAAACGCACGAAGACACACAGGCATACGTCACGGACCTGCTGCTGTGCCTGCTGGCGAGCACGCCCCACCTGTCACCGGTAGGGAGGAGAGAGAGAGGGGGGGGGAGAGAGAGAGGGAGAGGGGATGCTTGCAGGTGGGCGTGGCGGAGGCAGTGACGTGCGCGTCTCCGACGCACGCCCGCTCGACTAGCTACACGCCCGCCCTCCTCCGCCAGTCTGTCGCCAGCCAACACAGAATCGCCGATCGAAAGGGCGAGTGCGACACTATAGAACACTGATATAGAATGAGGAGATGACTAGAAGTGTGTTGCAGACGCGCGGCTGTCCCTCCTTGTGTCGACGGCGGCTGCTTCTGCGGCGGACGACGTGGACAGATGGCCGGCCGCAGCTCTCCTCAGAAGCAAGTCGGCAGAGGCACTCAAGGTACACCAATAGTGATTTCTTGTCCAGAAAGAGATGTGACATTGTTTTGCAGTGCGACGAGAGTGGGGACGAGGAGTCGGCGCGAGCTCACCTCCTCGCCATCTCAGTTGCTCTCCTCGATTCTGCACTCGACAACGAATTCCTATTGGCCCTCCATCTTCTAGACAAGGTAGTCTCAACGATACTGGCAAAAGACAAAGAAAGTGTTCTTCGCTTTTCTTGAATTGTTGTGTTGAGTCGTGTTGAGTGTTTGTTTTCTGTCAGATCCTGGAGACAGCGGGGGAGACAGTGGAGGCGTGTCTTCTGCGACTCGAGAAGACCATCGCCGGCCTCGACTGGAAGGGATTCACCAGCGTCGTCGGAATGGTCGTCAGGGGTCAGTAGTGGATACTGATTGATTGATTGATTGATTGATTGATTGATTGTATTGATTGATTTGAGGTGCTGTGATTCCTGGCGCGTACGAGACGTGTGTGCAGGTGTTGGTGCGTCTGTGCGGGGCTCTTCCCACCGCGGGTGGAGGCGTGCAGGGAGGTGAGTGACACTTCGGTGCGGCCTGTTCACCATAACTAGAAAGATGGAAGAACGTGATTTCTTTCTAGGCGAGACGGCCTTCGCTCTCCTGGTGTGTGCTGTTCTTCCTATGCTGCTCGCTGGGTGGGACCAGCCGAATGAACTGTGTCGACAGGCAGCCGGCGCCATAGAGAAGGTGCCAAAGGAAACAGACTCGATATGATTCGTTTTCAGTACTGCATGAATGCCGTCTCTCGGGATGAGACTGTCGCTGCTGCCGACCATCCACTCACGCATTTGTCCACGGTGCGGGGTTCACTGAATCAGTTGTTTGTTCACGCATGTGTTTCTGGCATGTTCAGATGATGCGGCAGTACTGCGCGCGACTGTTCGCTCGCGATAGATTCCAGTGGGCAAAGTGCGTGCAGAAGTACCTGCTAGATGGACATCCGGCCGCCAAGCCACAGCAGATGCTCATTCTACTCGCGGAGGTGAGGGAGGGAGGAGAGAGTGAGACAGGGAGAGAGAGAGATGATGATGATGATGATGATGATGATGATGATGATGATGATGATGATGATGATGATGATGTGTTTGAGATGCTGGAGCGGAGCGTGCCGGCAGTGCATGTCTACGCTCTGCACATGCAGTTCCTCCTTCTGTCTCACCTCGCTGAGAGGACAGAGGCCAAAGGGGGCGAGGCAGCCGAAGGCGAGACGGTGTGCATGAACGCACAGGTGCTGCGCGCCGTGTGCCGCCAGGTGAGTGACGTCATGGCTGAGGGGATAGATGGAGGATGTTGCAGGTTGCGGGTGCTCACTGGCGGGAGGCGAGTCGCGTTCTCCGGACGGCAGTGGAGCAGTGGCACAACGACTGCCGGGCCCATCCATCCGCCAAGGTCGGCACACTCTGCTATGCGAGAGCCAACTGACTAGATGGTGTGTTGCAGTGTGTGCCGTCGTTCCAACTGGACCGCAGTGTGCTGCGCGGCGCGTCTCTGTCGGTGACGTCACAGGGCGGACAGGGGGCGAGTCCCCCTAGTCCGCGGAAGGACACTGGAGGGACGGGAGGCAGTGGCAGTGGGGCGGGAGCTCACAGGAGACAGCCGCCGCCACATGTCAGGCACATGCATCGCACAGCCAATATCTGTCTTGTTTTGTTGCACAGACGAGGTGTTGTGTTGATGGTTGATGGTTGTTGTTGTTGTGTAGGTGCGTGTTCGGGAGCGGCTGGTCGCCCTTCTCTCCGCCTCCGGACTCCGCGTCGGTCTGCCCAGTGCACAGAGTGTCGTCTTCAGTCAGGTACAAGCTAATCTATTCCAACTACTTGCATAATGGTTACGGTAGAATAATAATTTGATCTTCTTGCAAACAGAAGTGTTACGGTAGGAGAATAATATGATCTTCCTGCAAAAATAAGTGTTACGGTAGGAAAATTATCTGATCTTCTTGCAAAAATATATTCCGTTTGCGCGCAGCTCAACATTTCTCGTCAAAAACATTATGTTGTCCAATAGTTTTACAGTAGCCTAAACTGTTGGGCAGTGGACATTTATTCTCACGTTCACAGTTTCTATTCGCAGAGCGGTCACCACACCTAGCTAGCGTAGTGGTAACGCTCTCGCTTGGCAAGATTGAGTTCGAGGGTTCAATTCCCATCTGTCACGCAAAGTTTTGTCAATTTGAAAACCTCATTGAAAGGGCTCTGATCTTTCTCTTATCACCCTATTGTCTCTCAAGAAAAGAGTGAAACTCATTTGCGAGCTTACTATAAGTGTTGCGGTAGAAGATGAATTTGATTTTCTTGCAAAAATAAGTGTTACGGGAGGAGAATGATTTGATCTTGCAAAAATAAGTGTTACGGTAGAAGAATAATTTGATCTTCTTGCAAAAATAAAGATTACGGTAGGAGAATAAGTTGATCTTCTTGCAAAAATAAGTGTTACGGTAGGAGAATAATTTGATCTTCTTGCAAAAATATTGATTACGGCAGGAGAATAATTTGATCTTCTTGCGAAAATAAAGGTTTCGGTAGGAGAATAATTTGATCTTCTTGCAAAAATAAAGGTTACGGTAGGAAAATAATTTGATCTTCTTGCAAAAATAAAGGTTACGGTAGGAGAATACTTTGATCTTCTTGCAAAAATAAAGGTTTCGGTAGGAGAATAATTTGATATTCTTGCAAAAATAAAGGTTACGGTAGGGAAATAATTTGATCTTCTTGCAAAAATAAAGGTTACGGTAGGAGAATACTTTGATCTTCTTGCAAAAATAAAGGTTACGGTAGGAGAATACTTTGATCTTCTTGCAAAAATAAGGGTTATTGTATGGGAATAATTGTGTGTGATTTGAGAGCGAGCTGGGTTCGTCGGCGGCGTCTTCGACTGAGAGAATGTGCTCGTCGCACGCCTCCGTGTCCCTCCCCGATCCATCCTCCATCACCGACTCCTTCCCTAGAGTATTCAAGGAGTTCGACTTCCTAGAGGCCGAACACGACTCGGTGAGGGCTCGAAAATGACGCACAGTTGGTGTTGGTGCATGTTGGGTGATGGCGTGGTTGAGGTGTCGGAGACGGCGGATTCGTGCTTCGGATGGCTGTCGACGATGCGAGCCGGACCCCGGTCAGAGGGAAGAGGAGACGAGGGAATGGAGGTGAGGGAGAGAGATAGAGATGAGAGGTGAGAGATGAATGTTCAGGAAGAAGACTCTGTGGGCAGCAGCGATGGCGGCGGCGGATCGAGTGGCAGGAGGAGTCGGACTAGCAGGGGACAGAGCAGGACCAGTGGAAGCACGGACAGGTGCGGAGGGAGAGAGAGAGGGAGGGGGGAGAGAGCGGGAGGTGGGAGAGAGAGTGGTTGCAGGACGCCATATGCCTCCGAGGACGAGGACGACCTTGTGGAGGAGGACGAGCTGCTCGAAGACCTGCACGAGGATCAGGAGGAGGAGGTGGGCAGGCAGGCAGAAGGGAAACGACGAAACTAGAGAGTAGCGTGTGCATTGACCGCCATTCAGATGTTCATTTCGGAAGAGAGAGCCGAGTCGCGTGCCTCGGACGACGACGACGAGACGGACACGACGAGTGTGCGACGCGGGGCTGGAGGCAGCCAGTCGGCGGTGAGTGGGCGGGGCCAGAGGGGCGGGGCTAAAGAGTGTCTGTTGCAGAGGACGGACGGCGATGGCACGGACGCGGAGCGGATGGATGTACTGTCGCAGTCGGATGGACACAGTCTGCGAGTGGGAGAGAGACGGGGGAGCAATAGAGAGGTGAGTAGAGAGGGGAGAGAGAGAGAGAGAGAGAGAGAGAGAGAGAGAGAGAGAGAGAGAGAGAGGAGCGGTGTGCATTCAGCGCGCGTTGCTGGCTTCGGATGGCTCGCAGTCTGGCCTCATGCTCCGTTCCATTCCAAACACTGCAGTCGAAACGGCCAGTGTCGAGGGAAGCAGTTTCTATTGCAGGAGCGAGATGAGGTATGACGGCTATATTACACTTATCGTTAGTTCTTTCGTTGTCTCATCATTGTGGTGGTGATATAGTTTAGTTGAGCCCTTTGATTTGAGTGCGGAGTACAGCGTGACGTGTCGTCTGCCGCCTATCCGAGTTCAGTGCGCACACCACATTACATCTGGAGGACAGGAAGCGCTGTGGACACAGGCGGTCGCAGAACTGACAGAAGACGACGAGGGAGAGATGACTGCGCATGCCACCCTGCTCATTACACAGATATACAGGGTGGGAGAGAGGGAGAGGGGGGAGAGGGGAGAGGGGGAGGGAGGGGGAGGGAGGGGATATGTGTGTTCAGTCGTGCTGCGCATCTGCGTCTTCGCTGTTCCGCGACACGTCTCCTGTGCTGTCTTCGCGCACCCTGGCGAGGGCCCTTGACCACGCTCACAGCACCCTCTCTGCCGCCGCCGACTGCCCATTCCTCTTTGTCACCGCACAATTCGTGAGTTTTTTTGGTTATTACAAGTTGAATAGAGGCGAGACATGACTGGGGTTTCTTTTCAGCTGCGCGGTTGTTCCGTGATGCAGCGGCTGAAGCTGTCGCTATTCGAACTACGCGAACACTTCGAGACGTTCAACGAGAGGAAGGAGCAGGCGATCCGGGTGAGGGTCTCTCTCACTCTCTCACTCTCTCACTTTCTCACTCTCTCTCTCTCCTTCTCTCTCTCATCTCTCCCTCTCTCTTCAGATGCTCAACTCTGTGAAGAGTGCCTACAAGCTGAGCGCCCTGGGTGGATCGAGCAGCTCACTGTCGATTGCGAGTGTGAGTGAAGAGCACCACTAGTGCGTCAAGTACACTGACTGGCGCGTTTCAGGAGACTGAGCTGGCGCGCGTGCTGCACAAGCTCTTCTTCCAGCTCATGCTGATGAGTGATTCCATGTGTGACATGGTACGCACGGTCAGGGAGAGCCAGAACGCACAGGTCAGCTCCCATTCTATCACAACTTCTTTTGTTTTTTTCTGTTTTGTATGTTCCTAAATATACAATAGAGATAGTTGATTTCTAACCTTGAGACTTTCAGGATTTTTCGTTGTCGCCGGCCGTGTTGTGTCTACAGCGGGAGCTCCTGCAGTGCACTGCTGATGCGGTGGGCGGATCCCCAGGGGGCGGGGCGAACGGAAGGGACATCGCAGCAGACTCTCTGCCGCTACTGATCGCCAACAAGAATTACGCACAAGCGCTGCAAGCTGTTCGCCAGTTGAGGTTGGGAAATTAGAGAAAGAGAGGCGGAGAGACAGAGAGAGAGAGGGGAGAGCAATAGAGAAAGAGAGATGTTTCAGGTGGTCGCTGGGAGGCGAGTTCGGCTGCTGCGAGCAGTCCGATGTTGACGTGTTGTTGCTGCAGTTCTGTCGAAGCCACCCCCTCAGGTAAAGCAACCCCATATCTATGCCTCTCTCTTCCATCTTTCTAATCTTCTCTCCCCCCTCTCTCCCTCCCTCTCCCTCTCCCTCTCTCCCCCCTCTCTCCCTCCCTCTCCCTCTCCCTCTCTTCCCCTCTCTCCCTCCCCCTTCCTCCCTCTCACCCTCTCTCTGCAGGGCCTGGGCCCTGGCGGGTGCCCCTGCCGAGTCCCTCCCTCGCCAGTCGCAGCGACTCCGAGAGGCCAACGCAGACCTCGCCGCTGCTGTCAGTACATAGTTTATAGAATACACTCATTCTGTTATTCTGAGTGCTGATGTTTTGAGGTGCGCAAGGCTCAGTGTGAGCCTCAGCGGGCGTCGACCGCGTCTT
>CAWZYM010000068.1:85000-220000 GCA_963966185.1 Rhabditoides inermis | reverse complement strand
CAGTGATGAGGGTCTTGTAATAGGAGAAGTAGAGTCCCTGAAAGAGGTCCGCTCCCTCGTTTCACTCCTCTCGACAACTCGTTTCAGTGGGTTTTGCATATCCTCTTCTCGATGAGGAGGGGGGAAGAGGGTACTGTATTGAATGCGGTGAGAGTTGTCTCTGTGTATACAGATCCACTTTCCCTTTCTTCGCAAAAGGGTAAACAAGGATGCATACACATACACTTTCTCGCCTATCATTTCTGCATGTTTACGCTAGTAGAGAAATATGCCTTTTTTCGCGTTTTTGCAAGCCACCTTATTACACCGTATGTTTATCTTGTCTTATCGGTGCATTCATCACATCATCTTCACACCACTGTCACTAAGCTGGATGTTGTTTTATGCTCATGTGCTATCGCAACTCGATCCAGTTGCCTGCGTCCTATCCGCAGCTATCATAGCTGATAGATAGCCCCAACCAGCTCACTGTATCTGTACATATTTTTGTGTTATTGTCCCATCTCTGCCATTTCGTGTTGTATTGTAACTTCGGATTAGAACTTCTTTCCTACCCTCACTCAATTCGTCAGTTGCAGTTCAAATGTCGTGTGCCGATTGGCATGCAACAGGTTTTCGGAGTTACCAGTACGTGTGCCAATGCAATGACTCAGCACCTGATCGGGAGTGCGTGCCCTCCCCCTTCTCCTACCTTCCTGTTTCCCCTAGGCACTGTCTGATCTGAGTCAAGGGGTGTATCAAATCAAATCAATCAATGTGGAATTCAAGGGGTGTATCATTCACAATTTCTCACTTCGTTCCGCGTCGCTCATCGAAACTTTCTCTCGCACGTAATTCCAGGTTTGGCGCTAGTCGACTGGTCGTATGGTCTCTCTTTTCTTCATATATTTTTCTCGTAATATTCTTTTCACGTACCATCTCTGTCCTATACGCCATTTCCCTTTCAAAGTCAGCCAGATGTGAGAAGTGTCGATCGTTCTCATAGAGTTGGGCTAGATGCTGTGAGTTCACGAACGACGCCAGCAAAGCTGAAATGAAGGAATCAATGATTCTCTCGCTGCGTGCTCATTTGTCCCGATTCAATCAGTTTCCCTGCCAGGTAAAAAATAATGAGGTCTCCGCGGACTCTAATTTCATCGTGTCGTGACTATCGACAAGTGTGTCGCTCACATATTTTTTGCAGATGCAGATTGTAATAGGTAAATTCGCGCGCGCGCGCGCGCGCGCGCGAGAGAGAGAGAGAGAGAGAGAGAGAGAGAGAGAGAGAGAGAGAGAGAGAGAGAGAGAGAGAGAGAGAGAGAGAGAGGATAGTAATATTCTTCACAATTCCCGCAGCGGGTGTTCCTCACAAGCGAGTTTTTGAGGCGCGCAGATGTTTCTGAATTCTCCCATAGCAAATTATTTCGTTTCCTTGTTTTGTGTTTTCGCGTGTATACGTCCGTCGCATCTCTCTCTCTCTCTCTCTCTCTCTCTCTCTCTCTCTTCTGTCTTACATTGCTGTTCCCCCGGTCGGACTGAGTTCTTCTTTCATTTCGATCCACTGCATCTAATCGTAGTACCAAATCTTCAGCCAGCTCACTCTTTTGGTTTGTGTTTCAGCCGATTGCGTCGTTTCAATTTGTTGTGGAACGTTTTTCCATATTTTCCGCGAGAGAGTGAGAGGGAAAGAGAGAGAGAGGAAGAGAGAGAGAGGAAGAGAGAGAGAGAGGAAGAGAGAGAGAGGAAGAGAGAGAGAGAGAGAGCGAGAGAGAGAGAGAGAGAGAGAGAGAGAGAGAGCGAGAGAGAGAGAGAGAGAGAGAGTCGATTCTCGGGCCGAATCAAGTGTAAGTAATGTCACTTGGAAAACATTGTCCCCAGCTGCCTTCACATTTTTGGTCTTCACATCACATCTTCTTTTCAAACGCTCCGATTTTTGACCGGAATAGGTTGCATCCACATATGAATGCGCTGGTTGGTGCTAACGTTACGAAACATGATAAAGGGAGAGAGGAGAGGAGCGACTTTCTGCTTGGCCGATCACATTCGTCAGTCGTATCCAGGGGAGGCCATACTCTCGGCAGTGCGCCAGTAATAGCCGTGTAGTAGGCAGCACAATACCACTCTCTCCGCCTCTCCCCGCCTCTCTCCCTTTCTCTCCTTCGAAAACGCTTGCGCGTTTCTTTCACCTCTCCCCTCTCGTCGTTTCCATGCAATTTTCTCTATCCACTAGGTTTCGCTACTCGTGACAGTAGTTGAGTCGTTGACTGGATATCTTGCGGTCAGTCATTATGCAAGAAGGTCTATGTACATTACTTCGACCGGTTGTCACATTGTCGCTTCAGTACTCGTTTTTGATTTCCAAGTGGATTACGCGGCGCGTGAAATTTTCAATTATTCGCGTTGCATAACGCTCTGGAGTCCTATGTTCTCTCTATCCGCCCACATACTAGGAGCGGGTGTAAACCTAGATGTGTGTTTTTGTGTGTGACTGGCACCTGATTCGAAGGAATGTAAGGTAGTGTGGATGTTGTGTTTTGACAGTCTCGGATGTTGGGTGTGCATTGGCAGAGGCACTGTGTTTGCCGGGAGTGTGCCAAGAAATGGTGAGTGAGCATAGGGGGAGGGAACACCGGTTCTGCAGTGTTGGGCTGGCAGTCTGCATCCAACCACCACCTTCGACCCCCAATCTCTCTCTCTCTCTCTCGTCATGTCTTCATATCATTTGAATCAGACTGTTTACACGCCTCCACACCCTTAATTTGTTCACATCGTGATTGATTTGCGCATCTCTCAATCTCGCAATTTCACGCCTTTTCGCGGGATGCAGTTCTGCAGACGACTGCTCCTGCAAATTTGCATATAGCAGGCTTGCTATCGCACTCAGCCATCTCACCTAGCCGACCAAAAACCTTTGGTTTTGCCATTTCATCGTCGCTGCCGCACCATAATTTGACTTTGTGACCCGGTTATGGAGTGCATTCATCACTTTTGACGGGCCAGTCATTAGCAACATGACATGCGTGTTCTTTTTTTTGCGGTTATAACGGGGGTCGTTGCGTTGAAACGTTTCAATTGAATGTCAGTCAGTGTTCTCGTGGCCACAAGAGGGCACTCCATTCACATACACACCGGCTATTTCCCAGGCCATAGCATGCACTTGATCATGTCACACTGTTGTTGTCTTGTACTCTCACTTTTCCTTTTCTTTTCACCATTATGGTGCAATTGGGCAGGAAGGTACAGTGGGTGGACAAATCAGTCAGCCGCCATTAGAGAGAGCACAGAGCGCAGAGTGCGAGGCGGCAAAATCGATAGACATGCGAGAGCACGCGAATAAATTCACATTCAAACTTTCGCGCGCGCGCAATTTTCAAATGCATGACGTCCGAGCGGAGTGGTGGCGGAACTTAATATTCCCTGGACTGTAGAATCCCGGGTTTTTGAAAAAATAAGGGACAGTTTCCGAAATAAGGGACAGTTTCCGAAATAAGGGACAGTTTGCAAAAATAAGGTACAGTTTGGAAAAATAGGGTACAGTTTGCAAAAATAGGGTACAGTTTGCAAAAATAGGGTACAGTTTTCAAAAATAGGGTACAGTTTAATACCCTCTTAGAAACCCCTATAAAAAGCATGAACCACCATAAAACGCGATGTATTCGCTTTCTTGTCCACACAATATTAATCGAATGCGCGATCAAGACGGTTCAGTACCAAACGTTATTTAACCAATCACATCTAACAGGTGATGTCTCGATTAAATATGTTTATGGTTGTCAATTTCCTATCAAGTTCCTGTTTGATTTAGAATATGTATGCTATTTTACGTCATCTATTGTAATTCTTGCCATAACGCATCGTATGTAAGATAAATTGATTTTTTAAAAGTTCAAAACAAAAAAGAATACGTAAAATAGCGCGGGGATAATTTACGTGGTAACGTTAACTGTACCTTATTTTTAAACTGTACCCTATTTTTGCAAACTGTACCCTATTTTTGCAAACTGTACCTTATTTTTCCAAACTGTACCTTATTTTTCCAAACTGTACCCTATTTCCTCAGAAAACACGAAACTGTCCCTTATTTTTTCAAAAACCCGGGATTCTACCTTCCTGCCTTCAATGAGATTTGTGCTCGCAAAATGTAAATCGATAATATCGCTGATCAATCAATATCTATTGATCCAGTATCGATTGGTGTGCGATGCTATGAGGGCGTGGCTGTGCTGTGTTCTACTGGCGCTTCTGCAATGTGAGGCTGGGCCGGCCACAGCCTCCCTCCGACGAACCATCGTCCGGAGGGCACTCGATGAGGTGGGCAGGGACAACGGGTGTGAAGGATGCAGGGTGGGGAGGAAGGGGAGAGGGAAGGGGAGAGGAGCATGATAGAGAGACGTAGTGTGCAGGATGATCGCAACGACACGGCATCTATCGATTCGCTATTCGAAGATTACTTCCCTCTCGTGATCCTACTCGCGAATCTGCCCAGCAATGAGACGGACTGTCTGGAGGTAGGCACATACAGTGGCGGCCAAAAAGGTATCACCTTTTGGTTTTTGCTCTCTAAAACTATTCAAATGAAAGATAGAGCTTTCATCTTTTGCACACCGTTTTCTGGACTTTATTCGGACCTAATACCATGCTCCATATTCATCCCCCTCTCATCTCTCGGTTACAGTAGACGGATTACTGTATTCACAAAATCATCTTTTTATCGTCTTCAAATTTGAAAATCTCCTGTGATCAAATCACACTTCCAAAAAAGTTCTACCCACCATTTTTTGGTATAACCATTCAATGAGCATCCAAAAACACCTTTATTTTATATTACATGATTAATTACTCGAACTTAAATAAGCAGTAAAAAAAAACAACATCAAATAATTGCAAATCTCTAATTTTAACTAAGCCTAACTATACTATAAAATGATATGATGGCCTGAAACTCTCTCAGTACTTGGTAGGCTATCCCTTGTTCACGATAACGGCCTGGCAGCGGCGGCGCATAGAATCGATCAGCTTGTGGAGGGTCGCAAGCTCGATCTTCTTCCACTCCTGCTCAAGCAACTTGAACTTCTCGTCTGCATTCTTGACCCGAGCCGTGCGAGTAGGTCGATCGAGCTCTTCCCAGAGGTGCTCGATCGAGTTGAGGTCCAGCGACGGGCTCGGCCACTCCATGACCTTCCACTTGTCCTTCTTGAACACGTTATAGGAGAAGATGGTGCAATGACAAAATTGGACATTTCTATAAACCGATCTTGAAGTGCTTGGAAGAGTGGTTCAAGTCATTGTTTTGCTGGAAGACGTAGTTCCGACTATGAGTCTGCCGATTCCAGGGTCGCACCTTCATGAGAACCTCTGAGAACGTTCTTAAGAACGATCTCTAATTAATTGAGAAAGATCTCATGCGCGGCGCGGTCGCCCGCGGGTTCTCTTTTGAGAACCGGAAGATATTTCGATCCATAGTGCGAGTAGTAGTCCTAGGACGACCAGAACTTTTCGGGAGAGATATATCGTGAGCGTCGGAGTACTTTTAAGCACGTTAAATACCATAGTGCGGCATACAATGAACTGGGTGACTAGTGCCGCGACTCTCCACAAGCTGATCGATTCGATGCCCCGCCGCTGCCAGGCCGTTATCGTGAACAAGGGACACCCTACGAAGTACTGAGAGAGTTTCAGACCATTATATCATTTTATAGTATAGTTAGGCTTCGTTAAAATAAGAATTTTGCATTTTTTTGCTGTTGTTTCTTTACTGCTTATTTAAGTTCAAGTAATCAATCATGTAATATGAATTCAAGGTGTTTTTGGATGCCGAATGAATGGTTATTCCAAAAAATGGTGGATAGAACTTTTTTGGAAGTGTGGTTTAATCACAGGAATTTTTCAAAGTTGAAAACGAGAAAATGATGATTTTGTGAATACAGTAATCCGCCTACTGTAACCGAGAGATGAAAGGGGGAAGAATATGGAACATAGTATTAGGTCCGAATTGAGTTCAGAAAACGGTGTGCAAAAGATGGGAGCTCTATCTTTCATTTGAATAGTTTAAGAGAGCAAAAACCAAAAGGTGATACCTTTTTGGCCGCCACTGTAGTAAGTGAAAGAGAGATAAGAGGAAGAGGGGGAGAGATGGGAAAAAAAAGAGAGAGAGAGAGAGAGAGAGAGAGAGAGAGAGAGAGAGAGAGAAAGAGAAGTTTATCACGCCATCTTAGGAATACATGACGAAGAAGACGTACGCTGAGCTGAAGCATATGATTGACATCAAGAAAGAGGATGGGGAGATGAACGACTTGATCTATGAGGTAGAAGAGAGAGAGAGAGAGAGAGAGAGAGAGAGAGAGAGAGAGGATGACGTCATTTCAGCTGGAGCACAACGACACGCTCGATATGTCGATGGCTGTGGTGGCAGATAACAACCCGAAGCTCATCGACCTTGTTGAGGCGTACCATGTGAGACTCTTTCACTCTTTGTCGTTTCTTCATAACGGCCTGCAGAATGCTTCGATCTACAATGCGATTCGCGGTGCGTGGAACTCGCAAGTCAACCCAATCCTCCCGCCCATTGACCAGCTCGCAATTCTAGAGTATTTCGCAGAGAAGTGAGTTGCGAGATGAGAGAGAAAAAAAAGAGAGAGGAGAGGTGCTTGTTCAGACGTCACGACGAGGTGATCCGAATGACATTCCTGTCGCGTGTGTGGGAGGCGATTCGTGGATGGTGGATGGGCCGGAAGGATAAGGAAGGATGCTGGGCCGATACGCCGAGGTAACACAATGCCGAACATCAACTACACATATACTCTAGTTTACAGTCAAAAAAGTGTCGCAGTTAACAGTCCTATATTCTTATTCGCAAGTGTTTTGTAGATGCATCCGCAGTCTGGTGGAATCAATGCCATTCGAGGAAAGAGTGGTGCTGGATAGGGCAGCCGGAGAGGACGATGGAGGGACTGTGGAGAAACTTCTCAGCAGACAGGTAGGAGAGAGAGGGGGAATGAAGAGAGAGGAAGAGGAAATTTTCCAGGTGAACCAGTCGAGCAACGATGTGCGAGAAGATTTTGAACAGTGGCGAAACGAGAACAGTCCGCCCGAACCATTGCTGCATATCATCAACAATGCGACGGAGACGGAGAGAGTGTGGGTGGAATAAGATGAGAGCGAGAGCGAGAGAGAGAGAGAGAGAGAGAGAGAGAGAGATAGAGAGAGAGAGATTTTAGTGCTCTACAACGTCTCCGAGATGACGACTTGGTGCACGCTCTCAAGGACTATTATCGCGCGATGATTGAGAGGAAGTCGCTGCTCGAGCAAGAGGTCTCTCTCTCTCTCCCTCTCCATCTTTCCCTCCCTCCCTCTTTTCTCCCTCCATGATTACCCTTTCCAGCACATCCGAACCTACTTCCTGCGTATGAATGATACGTTTGCGCGTTGCTACAACCCAATCAGGAACAAATACGAGTTCTGGACGTGACCCACGTCCAGTTGTGATGAGATTTCGCCTCCGAGCGCATATACCTTGCCGCAATAGTTTCCAGTATTCACTCTTCTCTTCTATATCTCGCCGAGTGAACTATTTGCAATTGCTATGATGTTGTGTGTTTTCAAATGTGGATCATTGCTTGTAAATAAAGATTATTTGGGTAGTGTGGAGAGATTGATAAACAAATGTAAGGGGAGAGAGAGGAGCCGAAGGTGAGAGGGAGAGAGACGGAGAAAGAGGGAAAGAGCGAGGGAGATGGAGGGAGAGGGAGAGAGGAAGAAGGGAAAGAAAGGCGTTGTTGACCCACCGATGAATAGTACGAGTGCCTTCCATGCTATTCCGTGTCCTTCCTCTTCAGTAGCGGGCGCAGTCTTGGAGGTCACTGCCTTCTTGTAATTGGCTAATTTCGTCTTGGCCCCGGCTGCTGGCGTCTGCGCACCTTTAGCCATACCTGAAATACATACGAACAATGAAAAAAAGTTATGAACATAAGTTTGCAACAGCGGCCGCTCATTTGTGTTACAGCGTTCATAAGTATGGCGGGGGTAGGTTATATGGCGACAGGTGAGGCGAGGCGAGGCGAGCAGAGAGACAGCCAACCAACACAGCCGCGTCGATTGCCACGCCGATTGAATCGATCAAATGTTTGCCATGACGGACAAACCGTTCATTAAGATTGTTTGATTAGTGTAAATGTAGATACGATAGTTGAAAATGCTGGAAGTAGTGGATCGTCTCAAGGTCCACGGCGATTCACAACTCAAGAAAATCGCTAGCTCAAATCAGCGGCATCCTGTAAAGTTCAACAGTTCAACAGTTCAACAACTGAGAAAATTCAACAACTGAGAAAATTCAACAACGAAAAATTCAACAAAAAATGACGTCATTCAGAATACTCCAGAATGTCACTAAAAGGGGCTTGTTCGAGGTACCCGCGTAATGCTGGGCCCGTTTAGTAACGGGCCATGTATTTAATGGAACCAAAGGGATTGTGTTGGTTTTTGTGTTGTATTGTCATCATTTCTTCCGTTTTTTCTCACGTTTCTTTTCGTTTCTCGTTTCTTCTTCATTTCGAGCATGTCTGCGCATTATGAGCTAATTTCTACTCTTACATTTTATGGTGGGTAGTGTCATTTCTCTCTTGTCTTGGTTCTGCATCGGTTCGTGCATGCCTTTCTTTCAGTCCATTTTCTTTTGTTATCTTTCACGCATTGTCGTTTTCTGTGTTACAGGTTTTATGTTGCAGGTGGTAAACTTCTGTTATATTGCCACCCCCTCAAGATCAACAAGGACGGACACACACACTCGGATATCCAGGCAAGTTGTTTCTGTTTAATTGTTTACTAGATACTTTCTGTATATCATGTTGCAGTCCGTCGCCGGTCTGCCCTTGTTCCCTTCGCCTTTATGCGCCTCCATGATGTCTCCCCACCCCCTCAAGATCAACAAGGACAGACACACACACTCGGATATTCAGGCAAGTTGTTTCTGTTTAATTGTTTACTAGATACTTTCTGTATATCATGTTGCAGTCCGTCGCCGGTCTGCCCCTGCCCCCCCCCCTGCCCATCCTTTCAAGATCAACAACTGTGTATATTGCTAAGAGATAAATGTTTATGAATTAATTGGATCGAGTCTGTCCTTGTTGATCTTGAGGGGGTGGGGAGACATCATGGAGGCGCATAAAGGCGAAGGGAACAAGGGCAGACCGGCGACGGACTGCAACATGATATACAGAAAGTATCTAGTAAACAATTAAACAGAAACAACTTGCCTGGATATCCGAGTGTGTGTGTCCGTCCTTGTTGATCTTGAGGGGGTGGCAATATAACAGAAGTTTACCACCTGCAACATAAAACCTGTAACACAGAAAACGACAATGCGTGAAAGATAACAAAAGAAAATGGACTGAAAGAAAGGCATGCACGAACCGATGCAGAACCAAGACAAGAGAGAAATGACACTACCCACCATAAAATGTAAGAGTAGAAATTAGCTCATAATGCGCAGACATGCTCGAAATGAAGAAGAAACGAGAAACGAAAAGAAACGTGAGAAAAAACGGAAGAAATGATGACAATACAACACAAAAACCAACACAATCCCTTTGGTTCCATTAAATACATGGCCCGTTACTAAACGGGCCCAGCATTACGTGGGTACCTCGAACAAGCCCCTTTTAGTGACATTCTGGAGTATTCTGAATGACGTCATTTTTTGTTGAATTTTTCGTTGTTGAATTTTCTCAGTTGTTGAATTTTCTCAGTTGTTGAACTGTTGAACTGTTGAACTTTACAGGATGCCCAAATCAGCCGCGACAAGCGTAGCCCCGCCCCTTTGGTCCCGAAAAAAGGGGGCGGAGCCTCGCTTGTAGCTTTTGGTCCTGTCACGATCCCAGCAGACTCTGATGTGCTTTGTGTTTTGGTAACACGCTCCGCGCGAGTCGCGCGTTTTTGTAGCGCAGCTCCGCCCACCCACAAATTATTAACTGTGAATCGCCGTGAGGTCAGGAAGGAAGGAGTAGCGAACATGTTGCATTTCTCAACACAGGCTGTGCAAAGTACTATTCAAAGATGAGCGCAAAATCTTGAAGTAGGAGGAAACAATAATAATACTTAGAAGTGAGCCAGATAACAAACAAACGCAGAGGAGGTGAGGTGATTCAACCGCAACAGCTGATTCCAATTGACGACTAGTCCGCTTGCAAACTATTGACATATCAACTTCTGTATTTTAACCAATGTTTGCAAACAATCCGTAGCAAAAAAATCTATATTTGAATTTAACAGTAAATAATTTCGTTTGGTTACTTTGTTGTTGTTGTTTTTGTTTTGCTATATTCAAATTAAAACACGATTTCCAGGAACATGGACGCTGTTCAGGCACAGATTGGCCTGCAGCTGCTTCACGCTGCCAACGTGCTCGAGGAGCAGGTACGCCTTTGATTTCATAAGTGCCACCAACTATTTATTCAAAAAAGAAGGAAACATGGAACATAATGATGTGTATAGTGTGTTTTGTGTTTAGGTTGACAATGAGATGGCTGCTATGGAAAACCTCGACGAGGACGGTCTGGAGGTTATCCGCCGTCGTCGCATCGAGCAGATCAAGAAGAACCAGAAGGAGAAGATGGTACGCTATGCGTTCATGCGCTCATTTGTTATTGTAATAATTATTTTCTTTGACTTGTGTGATATTGTAGTAACTATGGTTTGTCTTTGTTAGGATATGGTGAGCCTCGGGCACGGCAAGTACGAGGAGGTGGCTGACGAGAAGGAGTTCTTTGCCGCCACCAAGGGCAGCAACAAGGTGAGTCATAGGAGCCTTCCACGTTTTCAATTTCAAGGTTCTACATGTGGCAGATTCCTACTTCAGGTTGTTTGCCTGTTCTACCTCGACTCGAACTTCCGCTGTAAGATCGTCGACAAGCATCTGGAGAAGCTGGCTCCCAAGCACATAGGCACTCGCTTCATCCACGTGAACGCGGAGAAGGTGCCGTTCCTGACGAGCCGCCTCAACATCCGCGTCATCCCCACTATCGCGATCGTGATCGGCCAGCAGTCATGCGACTACATCCGCGGATTCGATGATCTCGGTGGTATCGACGAGTTTAAGACGGAGGTGGGTGAGAGGGTGAGCGTCGTAACACTCATCCACATTATTGAATTGTAGGTGTTGGAGGCTCGTCTGGCGCGCTCGGGAGTGATTGAGCTGGCGGCGAAGAAAGTGGAGCAGAAGAAGCAGAAGATCATCCGGCACGGCAACGGCGCCTACGACAACGAGGAGGATTGGTAGAGCCTTTTCTCAGAGTTTTCTGCTGTTGAGTTTGTTCGTGTTATGTTCAGACTCAGGATACCCGAGTACACTAGATCTCTCATAGACTTGGTGTCTCTATTTTCCCAGTTTGTATACGAATTCCAACCAATATCATAATTTTGTACCAACACCTGCTTATGCGTTGTGGTTTTGTTGCGTCTTTACGTGATTTCATGTGTTTATGCGAATCTGATTGTTTACGTTATTGATTGATCTGGGATCGGGAGTTGATGATCGTAATGAAATGTACGCATGCTAATAATAAAGAATTTCGTAATATGTGATCCCTTTTGAGTAATACAATGAGTTTGAAACTCCTTGATATCTGTCGTTCTGTGATTTTTGTGTGTGTTGTTTGCGTTATCGACATGTAGTCTCGTTTAGATGAGCCGTAAAAATACGACTACAACAAATTATGCTGCCGATTGGATAGGGCTGGGCAATGTGAAGCTCAAATTTGACAAGGTAGATTATATGTTGCAGTGTCTTGTGTATCGTGTGGTGTAGGTGTACGAGCGGAGTCCGCCTCTCAACCTTCGCAACAGCATCCACTTTGCCGCGTGTCCGTATGGCGGACCTGTCGGTGAGTGCAGGATGATTGCGTTGCGTGTTTGTATGATGGTGTCCAGCCCTCGCCGACTCTCTTTCTTCCGGCACGTCGTGGTCTGTGTCTATACGTAACAGCGCCGGCGGACTCATATCAAACAAGTTCGAGGTGTGATTGTTATTAGTTTATATATATATTATATATATGAGTCTAGGTGGCGGATGTTTTGCACATGGAATGGAGTAAGTGTCACCGTCTCGTGATCTGCGACCGGCGCGGCCGCGCCCGGCTCTTCGCTCCCACTGGCGAGCAGACAAGCACTTTCCACTTCAGCAAAGTTTGTTTTGAAACTTTTTGTATCTATCTCGTATCCACATAACACATTTGTACTGTGGTTATACAAGACGAACAATCGATTTTTACAGGATGTGCGCGAGGTGAAGGAGGCTCGTGTGTTGCACACGGCTCGCGACTCTGGCGTCGCCATTCTCGACGACGGCGGGCGGTTCTTTGTGGCCAACTCGGCCGAGCAGCCCATCGTATGGACTATCAACACACGTGAGTCACTTGAGCGGCCACTACATGTCGCACGCGCACTTGATTAGCTATTCCGTGTCTGGAAAACGCCCATGCATTGTTGAGTATGATGGAGGATGGAGCACGAGGGACGAGGGAATAGTAGTACGGACAGAGGGATGTGTTTGGGTGTGTAATGGACTATGGTTGCAGCGCGTGGCTGTGCGACGCCTTCTTGCTGGTGCGCGGTGCAGCCGCACTCGCAGCTCACTGCGGTGGCGATGGCCGCCGGCCGAGACCTATACACCGCCTCACAGGGAGAACACATGACCAAGGCGGTGCGTGCGTGGTGGTGACCTGAGTGAGAAGGTGTCGTATTGTGTTTCTGTCAGGACGCCCCATGGGCAGAGAGTGACGGTGAGTATGTGCGGATGACGCCCAGCTGGGACCACTCGCGACTCGCCCTCTACCACTCGACCAGACTCATTCAGGTGGGCGATGGAGGGTTGGATGTGGTGTGTGACACGCCTCGTGCAGGTCGCGTCCTCGGACCTGTCGCAGCTGTACAGTTCGATCCGCGTGCCTGGAGATTTGTCCATCTACCGGCTAGGATGGGTGGGCAGCGACGCGCTCTTCCTCCAGAGAACGCCCACATTCATACAGTTTTTTGCTGTTGGAGAGGAGGATGCGTGCTACGAGTGAGTATATGAATATGATTATTATGTATTAGCGATATGATATGTACAATATGTTCCGTGAGAGATGTCAATGGGCGATGATATAGCTGAGGGAAGGACGCTAGCACGGCTGCACCTGCAGATCCTCGCAGTCGGGCGCGGCACACTCGCGCTGACGGACGCGCATCTCAAAATGAGATGGTCCAGCGTACATCTATCATACGTCAATGTCACGTACCTTGTGTTTTGCACTTCCGAACTGACACCCGGTCCACTCCTGCCACTCGCCGTCGGTCGAGTAGGGGGCAGTGTCGATGGCTCCGACAGCGGCCTCTGCGCTGTCGGGAGAGGAGAGGGCAACGAGCGACTCGGCTCCCTCGGTGAACCGGTCATTGCCCGTGTTGATCTCGTCCTCCATTTTCTCCCCGCTCAGCAGCGAACGAGCTACAGACGACGTGGTCTGGCAACCGTTCTCTATGACGAATGTTTGCTCGGTGCCCGGCAGGATGAGCTTGGCATCCGATGCAGGCGACACCCCGTGCAAGATGCACAAGCCCTTCTTGTATGTAACAGCCTGAAAAAAAACAGTCGTGTAACACGATAGGGTAGGCTGTAGTACCTTGCACTCTTGTTTGTCAACGCAGAAGGCGACGCAGGCGACCATGGACTGGGCGTCCGGCACATGGGCGATGATCTTGTTGACCATCTGCTTGTGCGGGTACACTATATAGGGAGATTCGGACGAACAATCCTTCTCGGCTGCAATCAGGGGAATATTTTAGGAATCACTTGTTTTGTTTTCGAACGTTCAATTTGTTGATAACTGTTAATTCAAATGCAAACAGACACTGACAATTGAGGCAGAACTTGTCGGCGAATATGAACTGTTCGTCGATAGCGAGGCTGGCGCCGCCGCGCTTGGACTTGGCTCTTTTGTCGTACAGGTGGCACTCTTCGCTGATTGGGTTGTAGCTAACTGACGAGCACGGGAACGGAGAACCGGTGGAGTTCTGAAAAAATCGATTATTTTGTCATCAGTGGCATCCACTCACAATATTCTGACTGCAATACATGACGCAGCTGCTCTGGTCAACGCCGGACAGCTTTTGCGTCGGCGCTCTGCTAGCCATTTTGAGGCCAAACGCGACAAAATATCC
The DNA here is from genome assembly GCA_963966185.1 of Rhabditoides inermis. NCBI lineage: Eukaryota > Metazoa > Nematoda > Chromadorea > Rhabditida > Rhabditidae > Rhabditoides > Rhabditoides inermis. The sequence goes on along the minus strand of CAWZYM010000068.1, from coordinate 205,831 downwards.
TATGTGCGCGTCTTTTTCACACTTGTACGTCTGCGAAGGGTTGGTAATGTGCACGAGATCCCTGTCGTACGCATCTTCCTCGGCTGTCAACTCCACGTCCTGTAAGGAAGTGTGTCATGTATCATTTCTACGCGACTCGCCGTGACGGCGTCAATGGCCTGCTGAATGTCGCTGGGAATGGGCATGTCGACTGGCTGCATGGTGGTTGTGGTGGTAGGAGTGGAAGGAGTGGTGATAGTGGGCACCGCGGTGGCGACGCGATGCAGTCGCACTTGGTTTTGTACCGATGCGAACTCGACGTTGGCGCCGCCGCCGCTTACCGAATACACACGCGGGCGCTTCTGGTAGCCGCGTCGAGGCACTGCAAGCGGGTCTGGTCGAGTTGTGTGCCGACTCACCGACAGTGTCCTGGCATGCTCCGATGTAGCTGGTGCGGTTGTAGAAATCGTGTCCGTCAATTGGAACTATGGCCGATCCGGAGAATTCTCCATCGTGACCATAAAGTTGGCAGGTGGAATGTTTCTTGTGGTACACGACAGAGCCACATCCGTCCTGGAAATGTTCAGGATTCAACAGTGGTAGTAAGAGTAATATATTTCATAATGAACATACTCCAGCCTTTGCGGCGCTAATGATGCAATAGTTGAGACAATCGGCGGAGGATACTTTGAACAACTCGGCTATGGGCCGCGAGTTGCTCACAGCATGACTCGGTCGAATGCGGAAACACGATTGTTCTGCAATCAACAACAACTCATGCGCTAACCGATCGCTGAACTTACTAAAACTTCCGTGAGGAATTGCAGCTACGATAGCCGGTAGTAGTAGCACAAACAATTTCATCAAGTGTCTGTAATTTCTTAAATTCAGTATGTTTAATATAGCATGTAGTAATAGAGATATCTTAAACGATAGTGAAAAGAGATAATCCCGAAAATAACAAGCGAGCGTCGACAGAAGTGGGAGAAAGTGCGCGTCCGCGCAGGAATAACTGACCCAATTCGAGTGATGAAACGAAAGCGAAAGGGACAATGGAACAGGTGCCTTCATGCTGTGATGTTTCTTTCCTCTGGGGGATTAATCGGCGTATCCGACAATCCGACTGATTTGTACACATGTGATGGAAACAAAACAAGGGTAGTGTTTTGTTCAGGATGCGGTGCGATTTTACGCAGGTGGCGGTGGAGCCGGATGGAGTACGGCTGTTCGAGGAGCAGCGCATGCAGTTCGCATCTGTCGTACACTGTGAGTGATAAGAGGGACGGGAACGTACAATGTTGATACGCACAGCGTCGGAGGAGCACGTGCTTGGTGTGGCGTCGTCTGCCGAGGGAGCCTTTCTCCACGAGGCATCCCAGCTCGCCGCAAACAAGTCAGTTGGCTTTTGTTCTTGTTGAACTCATGTTGCTTTGAGGAGTGCTCACCGGGCGTACGAATACGCGTTGATGGTGCGCGACATGGCGGGCGCGATCGGAGAGTGTGTGGAGTGTGCCAAGCACTGTGCACGGCCCGCCACGCAGAAGGCACTCCTGCAGGCGGCTCGCTTCGGCACTGCCTTCCTCGCCTCCCCGGCCGCCGTCGACGCTGCCGAGTTGGTGGAGGTGGTGCGGGTGCTGCGTGTGCTGAACGAGCTGCGCACGGAGCGCGTCGGGCTGCCCCTCACGTACGCGCAGTGCGCAGAGCTGTCGCTGTCGTCTCTGCTGGGGCGGCTGATGGACGTGCGTGCGTGGCCGCTGGCGATCCGAGTGAGCGAGTGGATGGAGAGGGAGGCGTGCGAGGGAGTGGACAGAGTGCTGCTCGCCTGGGTGCGCCACGCCATAGATGCAGCCAGTGCCGACAGGGACAGGGTAGACGTGGCCGCCCTCGATGCCGCCATCGCACACAAACTGAGCGCCTACCCGCATGTCAGCATGGCAGGTGGGTGGGGGAGAGAAGGGGCAGACAGTGAGAGAGAGAGAGAGAGAGAGAGAGAGAGAGAGAGTGGCAGACGCGGCTGGCAAGGCGGTGGAGGCGAAGCTGCCTGGGCTGGCGCGGCTGCTCATCAAGCGGGAGACGGACGAGAAGAGGCAGGTGGAGATCCTGCTTCAGCTGCGAGATGTGAACGAAGCTCTCGCCAGGGCCGCCGCCGCACAGAGACCACAGCTCATGCATCTGGTGAGGGGAGAAGGAGCATGGAGGGAGGGAGTGACGGCGCGGGTTCAGGTGATCCGCTACATGGCTTTCGACAAGGAGCAGAAGCTACGGAGGGACGAGTGCGAGAGGATCATCAACAAAATCCCGCAGGCCAAGTACCTCTACCAGGACTACCTGCGACAGACACTCGACTCGGAGAAGAGAGGAAACCGCATGCTGGCGCTGCTCAAACAGGTGTTGAGCAGTGAGGATGGATGATGTTGTAGCTGTGTACTTTCAGACGGACGACTTTGATCGTCGCGTGTTGTTCCATCTGGACGAGCTGAGTGAGAGTTGGATGCGGGACACTGCCGCCTCTCGTTTCGAGCCCGACCCGCGCCTCGCCGCGTTGAAGGAGGCGCGCGATGTGGCTGCCGAGTCGAGGGACACGGGGCTCACAGAGCTCCTCAACGAGGCCGTAGCTGCCAGTACCAGTAGGGGTGAGTGCACACGGCTAGTCTTGTCACTATAACCGTTGGGTAGTATTGCGTGCTGTTTGAGTGGAGAGCGAGTTTGACGTGCGTCCCGTGCGCCAGCGTGTGATTGAGGCGGCGGCCGATCCGACGGCGGTGCTCGAGCTGAAGCAGCAACACAAGATTCCCGAGAAGCAGTGAGTAGAGGGGATGGAAATGGGGATGGGGTGTACGGTGAGCTCGGCTGTAGGGTGTGGCTGTGGACGATAGAGGGGCTGGCTCGCGCCGGCAAGTGGGACTCGCTGTACGAGCTGAGCAAGAAGAAGTCTCCCGTCGGCTACGTGCCCTTCGTCCGCGCCTGCGTCGCGCACCGCCGCCCCGCAGACTGCGACAGGTACATGCCGAAAGTGAGCGGATACACGGATCAGCTAGCCGCTCAACTCGCTATCGGGTGAGTCAAGAGTCAACGAAGGGAGATGCGTGATCGACGGCGGCCTTGCAGGAACTATGTGGCTGCAGCTAAGCTGGCGTTCGACCGCAAGGACCACGACACTCTGCAGAGGGTGTATCAGAAGTCGCACAAGAACAAGGAACAGTACCAGAAGGTCGGGCAGTTGGTCAAGGCACTATGATGAGAGAGAGAGAGAGAGAGAGAGAGAGAGAGAGAGAGAGAGAGAGTACTGTTCATTGTCATGTTGCAACACCATTGACTAGTATTGTGATATGTATATGCGATATTGGAATAAGTCAATAAGTTGTACGTTGTAATATTTTTTTATTCTTATTAATAGTATTTATTGTGATACGTTTAAAAAGAGGTGCCTATTCAAATTTTTATTCATTTCATGTATAAATTATTTATTGATGTGTGGGTTTGAAATGTTGTGGATTGTTTAAGTGTTCGAGACACCTCTGTATCTGACTGCAACTGCACCATTGCTGGTAGCCGCTAACCCTTCTCTAGTAGGCGATGCATCGGTTGTGGCAGAAGAGTGATCTAATCGTGAATGAGAGCGTGAAGCTGTCTCTCTATCGCTCGCATCGCAGCCGTCTCGCTGTCGCCATTGGAGATGTGCCCGGACCGATGGTGAAAGGACTCGTGTCGTTCGGTAGGTAGGCGTGACACGCGAAATGGAGTGTGTTCAAGTATTAGGTAGACATTGTTTATCTATTTCGTCATGTATGTTTTTACACATGACTGATTACAGTGACGGAGGCAAACACGGATGATGGTCTGCCGCACACACTGGAGCACCTCGTGTTCATGGGCAGCAAGAAGTACCCGTTCAAGGGTGTACTCGACATCATCGCCAACCGGTGAGCGGATGACGTGGTGGCTGTAGTGCGTGATGACGCGGCTGTTCAGCTGCCTTGCGTCGGGCACGAATGCGTGGACGGACCAGGACCACACAGCATACACTCTGTCGACGGTCGGCTCGGAGGGATTCTTGAAAGTGCTCCCCGTCTATCTCAACCACCTCCTCTCGCCCACACTCACTGTCAGTCCCTCTCCCTCTCGAGCACTGATGGGTTGTGTTGTAGAAGTGCCAGTTCATGACGGAGGTGCACCACATCAACGGGGACGGGGAGAACGCGGGCGTCGTGTACTCGGAGATGCAGGACCACGAGAGCGAGATGGAGGAGATGGTGCATCAGTGAGTCGGCCAGGCCTGCCTGAGGGAATGACACACAGCTGACGTGACTCGTTGCAGCAAGATGCAGGCGTTGCTCTATCCGCCGCGACATCCTTACCGCGTAGACACGGGAGGCAAGCTCAAGAACCTCCGCGAGTCGTGCTCCGTCGAAAAGGTGGGCGAGGTGGAGGGGCGGGGCAACGTTGGTTTGCAGGTGCGGGAGTTCCACAAGCAGTTCTACCACTTGTCCAACATGATGGTGGTGGTGTGCGGAAAGGTGGACCACGAGAGGCTGCTCGACATTATCAGCCAGGTAGGGGAAAGGAAGGGAAGGATGTACGTGTGCGCATTGCAGACGGAGGAGGAGCAGCTGCCGGGCATCCCGCTCGACTTCCCCCGGCCCTTCCAGCAGCCCATCCCTCCCATCAAGGCTGATATGGAGGAGAGGATCCGCTGTCCGTCCGACGACGGCAGCCGCGGACTGGTCGAGATGGCATGGTAGGGGAAGGGGGGGGGGGGCAGGGAGGGCGAGGGCATGCTTCGTCGCAGGCTCGGACCCGCTGCCACCGACTACTACTCTCTGTCCGCTCTCAACGTGCTCTTCGACTACATGGAAAACACTGCCGTGTCTCCCCTGCAGAGGTGCGTCGGAGTGGATATCGATTGATTCGATTCGATTGAGTGATTGGCGGCGGTTGCAGGGACTTTGTGCTCCTGGACGAGCCTCTGGCGTCGGCCGTTGTGATGACGATGAACGAGCAGTCGACGTGCGTGATCACTGTGCGCTTCCAGGGTGTGCCCACCGAGAGACTCGAGGCCGTGAGGACAAAGTGAGCAGGGGAGGGGAGGAGTGGGAACACGTGGTGAGTTGCAGGTTCCTGGAGAAGACACTGGTGGAGCACGTGGAGGAGAAGGCGTTTGACATGGAGAGGATGGGGTACATTGTGGAGCAGACGATCCAGAACGAGCTGGTCAAGGTGACAGGGAGGGGAGGGGAGGGATTGGAGTGCTGTGTGTATCTGTATATGACTGGCGTGAGTGTTGCAGCTGGAGACTCGGGCGCACGATGAGATCTTCCACCACATGATTGGCCACCAGCTGTATGGGGAGGAGAGTGTGGACAAGCTCACGCACAGGCTCAACGAGGTGCGCGCAGGAGGGGAGGGAGAGGGAGGGGAAATGAATGGGAGATGTGTGCAGGTGTCTGACCTGCGCAAGATGCGCTCGGAGCCGGCCTCGTTCTGGTCGGGTCTGCTGAAGCGCTACCTGACAAAGCCGAGCGCCACCGTCTACGGAGCGCCAGACGAGGATCTCGTGGAGAAGGTGGGTGGGAGAGGGCGAGGCATGTGGTGGACTGTGGTGTGGTGTGGTGTGAGTGTTGGTTGCAGGTGTCGAAGGCGGAGGCGGAGCGGCTGGCGAAGCAGCGCGGGGAGCTGGGCGACGAGGGTCTGCTCACGTGCGGGGAGGTGCTCGGAGACGCCATCAAGAGCAACACGAGTCTCAAGCCCGACAGCGACGTGCTCGATGCGCTCATCGTCGAGAAGCTCGAGCACTTCCACACCTTCCCCGTAGAGGTGCGCAGGGCTGAGAGTGTTTGCCAACTATTTCAATCCCCATTTCGACTGCTGCTAGTGAGTGTGTTTCAGTCTGTGACGGCGTCGTCCCCCTCTCTCACGGGGCCGCAGAAGCAGCTCCTCTCGCAGTTCCCCTTCCCCGCTGTCCTGCATGATGTCAAGGACAGCAAGTTTGTCGAGGTGAACCCCTTCCCGATCCCTCTAATCTCTACTGTACCTTGTAGATGTTCCTTCTGCTCGACACGGGTTCTCTGTCGTTGGAGGAGCGTGCGTGGCTCATGCTCTACACCGACCTCATGTTCGAGTCGCCCGCCGTTGTGAACGGAGAGCTCAAGAGTGCCGAGGTGGGCGGAGCGCAGAGGGGCGGGGCCATGAGGGCGTGGTTGTAGGATGTGGCGCGGCTGTACACGCGCGATTTGATCGAGCACGCGATTGCGGCGGGAGTGAGCGGCAGCTACGATCGGTTCATCACGCTGTGGCTGAAAGTGGACAGCAGCAAGGCGGCCAACGCAGCCAACTGGGCAAAGGTAGGGGATAGAAGGGGGGGGGGGGGTGTGAATGTGCAATGAGCAGGTGTTCGTGTCGGGTATCAAGATGGACGCGTCGCGCGCTCGCATGAGTGCGCAGAAGATGGCGAGTGAGGCGAGGGAGAAGAAGAGGGACGGCTGTCACGTATCCGCCTGCGCCATCTCCTACGGACTATACGAGCAGAGTGAGTCGAGTAGGGCAGATGGAACGGACTGGTCGGTGGATTGCAGACAGCAATGCGTCCATCTACGACGAGCTCATTCTGGAGAAGGTGCACGAGCAGATTGCCAAGAAGTGCGAGAAGGATCCGGCAGAGGTGGTGGCCAAGCTGGAGAAGGTGGGCAGGGAAAGGAAAGGGGAGGGGGCGGGGGAGACGCGTTGTGTTGGTTGCAGGTGCGCGCGGCGATCCTCTCTCGCGGACTCAACGTGCACATTGTGTGCGACGCGGCCAAGGTGCTGTTGGGTGGATGGAGATGGGGAGGAGTGAGAGTGACATGGCACAGTCAGCATTGCAGATCCCCGCTGGCCAGTGCGACCCCAAGCTCTGGTCGTTCGCCACTGAGAATGGATTCGGCAAGGCGGCTGGACTGTTCGAGGTTCGAGTTACCGGTTTATTTGGCGCGAGAGGTGGTGATAGTTGGAAGCTTACAGTTCAATGTGATAATATGAACGACGCTTTGTCGGTTGTATGAGCCTTGAGCAAGTGGTTTGTTTTGCAGTGTCCGGCTGGGGAGTCGGTGTCGCCTCGCGATCCCCGCGACCAGCTCATCTCTGTTGGCGGCAGCGAGAGCAGCTTCATCTACCAGAGCTCGCTGGCCGACGTGACGTGGAAGGCTCCGGCGATGGCTCCCACCATGCTCCTCACCCAGTACCTCTCCCAGTGCGAGGGTCAGTATTAGTTGTAGCTGTCGAGTACCGATCATGTGCAGGTCCTCTGTGGCGCGGCGTGCGCGGCGACGGTCTGGCGTACGGAGCGAACATCTACTGCAAGCCGGATCGCGGCCTGCTGTCGCTCTCCCTCTACCGCTGCGCCCAGCCCTTCCAGGCATATGAGGCGACCAAGAAGATTGTCGTGAGTTTGTTGCACTCTCGTCCTGTCTGTATCCATCTCCCCCTTCCCCTCTCTGCTGACTACTTCACTACTTGCACATGTACTTTGTTTCAGATGGACGTTGTGAAGGGTGGAGAGCTGGTGGAGAGTGAGTTCGAGGCTGCCAAGCGCTCTCTGGTGTTCGAACTGATGCAGCGGGAGGACACTGTGAGCAGTGCTGGCAAGATGAGTGTGCTGGCAATGATCCGACAGCTTCCGCCCAACTACACCAGGTAAGCAGGGAGGGGAGAGATTGAGGGATGGATGGATGGATAGATGGATGGATAGATGGATAGATGGATAGATGGATAGATGGATAGATGGATAGATGGATAGATGGATAGATGGATGGATGGATGGATGGATGGATGGATGGATGGATGGATGGATGGATGGATGGATGGATGGATGGATGGATGGATGGATGGATGGATGGATGGATGGATGGATGGATGGATGGATGGATGGATGGATGGATGGATGGATGGATGGATGGATGGATGGATGGATGGATGGATGGATGGATGGATGGATGGATATGGATGACTACAGGGAGCTGTGTGCGCGTATCTGGTCCATGAGCCCCCAGGAGACTCTCTCGGTCGGAGGACCGCATCTCAGTAAGCTGTTCGAGGAGTACAGGTGAGATTAAGAGAAGGAGCAACCAATCTATCGATCGATCGATTAATTGCAGCCGCGCGATCGCAGTCCATCCCAGCAAGGTGAACGAGATGAAGAAGAACTTCCCGGACTGCAAGCAGGTGAGGAGAGAGGAACTTGGATGGAGAGTGATGTGATGGTTGCAGGTGCCCCTCAAGTCTCTCGCCATCACCACTGTCTAGACGTCGACTCCAACTTTGTTTTATCATTTCACCCTGCCGCTGATTAACGTTGTTTGATTTGTTGTTGTGAATTAGAATTGTTAATTTTTATTGAAGAATGATGAAGTATTTATTCATTATTCAGTTGAATTGATTCACGAAACTCTGTCACACAGGTCCTCTAGTGTCTCATCAGAGACGCTTGTGATAATTTAGGATGCGCGCTAGAATCCCACCAAGAGTCATTGATTATTGTATGTATGTGCTAAGTCAGTTCCGATCATGTTAGTCTTATTTGTACTCCAACGTAGATCATATGTCATGAATTGAGCAACTTTGTCTCTTCTCTGAAAGAAGTTATGAGCGATCGCGCATAGAGTGCGAGGGATAGAGGCAACCCTGCTCCAGTCTCGCGCCATTTAGTCTCGATGGACAGTCGGTGCTGAACAGGGATAGGTGACGACTCTTGGGCACAGACACTTCCATCTCCCAGACATGTGACCAGGACGAGAAGTGTGTCATGTCCACCTTCAACTCGTGAAAGTCGATCATCGGAAAAAAATTTTTCGCGTCGTCTGCGTAAAGTACTACATTCGAGGAAATCCCTGAAGGCAGATCATTCACGAAGACTCTTTTTTAACAAAAGAGGTCCTAATACGCTTTCTTGTGGAACACCAGAAGGACACGAGAGGGATTCGGAAAGTTCAGAGCCACACATGATTTTGAAAGAGCGATGTGACTAGCGCTTCGGCGCGCTCCCGCGCGCTTTCGCACTAGTTTATAGAAGAATAGAAAATAGTTTAGATAAATAGTTGCATGGTAAACTACGCTCTCAACACGAAAAAAATTCTGTCCATTTTGACGCAAAGGTAACAATAACATTCTAGACACAGTTCCATGCATTCTTCTGTCTACTCTCACGTCTCATCATCGATCACAACAGTTTTCTAGAGACAGTTCTATGCTCTCTTCTGTCTACTCTCACGTCTCTGCATCGATCACATCACTTTTCTAGAAACAGTTGTATGCTCTCGTCTGTCTACTCTCACGTCTCTGCATCAATCACATAACTTTTCTGGAAACAGTTGTATGCTCTCTTCTGTCTACTCCTTACGTTTCCGCATCGATCAAATCATTTTTTTTCTGAAACAGTTGTATGCTCTTTTCTGTCTGCTCTCACGTCTCTGCATCGATCACATCACTTTTCTAGAAGCAGTTCAATGCTCTCTTCTGTTTACTCTCACGTCTCTGCATCGATCAGATCTTTTTTCTAGAAACAGTTGTATGCTCTCTTCTGTCTACTCTCACGTCTCCGCATCGATCTCATCACTTTTCTAGAAACAGTTATGTAATTTCTTCTGTCTACTCTCACGTCTCCGCATCGATCACATCACTTTTCTAGAAACAGTTATGTAATTTCTTCTGTCTACTCTCACGTCTCCGCATCGATCACATCACTTTTCTAAAAACAGTTATATAATTTCTTCTGTCTACTCTCACGTCTCTGCATCGATCACAACACTTTTCTGAAAACAGTTATATGCTCTCTTCTGTCTACTCTCATGTCTCCACTGCGGTAACAAAAATTTTCTAGAGACAATTCTATGGTTGACAGTTCTCACGTCTCCGCTTCTGTCAAAAAACAATTATTTAGGAACAGTCCAATGCTATATATATATATATATATATATATATATATATATATATATATATATATATATATATATATATATATATATATATATATATCAGTATCAGTGATCAATATACTATTATTATTATTATTATTATTATTATTATTATTATTATTATTATTTTTGTTATTATTATTATTATTATTATTAAATTATTATTATTATTATTCATCTACTGATCGGCTTGACCGTGGAGGCACGCGTAGCGTACCGGAGCGCCCTCTATGAGCATACGAGAGAGTGAAAGATCAGATAGTAGGAGATAATGCATACCAGTATCAGTGATCAATATTTATTATTATTGTCACTGATCTACTGATAGGCTTTGACAGCGGAGGCGCGCCTTCTTATGCATTCTCTCTGACTCTCTGATCTTTAACTTTCTCGTGTTACGATCGATACGAAAGGTATTCGCGTTATTTTAATGTTTGTAGTTAAAGTTGTTTATCAGCAGATTCAAGCAAGTTACAATCGTCGACCTAGCCAATAAGGGGACTGACCTAAGGTTCTCGAGTACAAGTCGCTAACTGAGGAAGTCGACCGTCTCCAACTCGGTAGTTTCGCGGTAAGGGTAGTGAGGGTCTGGAACGAGCTCCCCGATACGGTAGTGGGGTGCTCTTCCCTCCCAACTTTCAAAACCGCATTGAGTATATTTAGTACACTGACTCGTTTTCATGAAAATCGAGCGTTACATATTTCACCATCTGGAGCCTTTAAAATGACGCTCAAACGTGCCTATAGCCTGAATAGGTCGCCGAAATACTAGAAGATCATTAAATATGTTTGTCTGCAAACAAGCTTATATATTAGAAATAATATGCAGAAAATAACTGTTTAATTAATAGATGTTACTTCGTGTTCATAAAAATGAAACCAGTAAAGATTCAATCAATCGTCGCCTTGGATATTTTCAAGGCGGCAGATGGTGAAATAAGTAACGCTCGATTTTCATGAAAACGAGTAAGTGTACTAAATAAAATACGTAGATTACTATGATGTACTTATTTTTTGCGACTTCGCTTGATAATAGCCATAAAAAGTGATCATAGCGGCCGAAATGTTGGTTAGACCACATTCAACTGCTTGTTTCGCAAAACATGTAACGCTCGATTTTCTCGAGAAAAATCATGTAGACTAAACAAACTACGATCTTTTAAATGGTGTATATTATTCTTTCGAAATGGAAAATGTTCAAAAAAATTAGAAATTGTGCAATTTTTTCACTTTTTTGCTTACAACTTTTTCAAAACTATTTTTTTTCTAAAAAAAAATATTTTTTTCAGAATCTTATAAGAAATCGGAACGAGCTCTTATTTCAAATGTTTTGGCAAAATTTGACCGATTTGAGATAGTGGTCCCTTAATCGGCCAAATTTGCATATTTGACCAAAACGACTATTAGAATCTTGTAGAGGACCTTCGATACCCCCATGTGCGCTGACATAGCTCCTAGTAACCACCTCGTCCCATTCTTACAGAGACAGTGTGATATACGCCGACATAGCTTCTAGTATCTAATTGTGGGCTATACTCCCCGATACGGTAGTGGGGTGCTCTTCGGGGGGTGGCAGGAACTGTTAATGGAACTTTATCAATGCACTTCTCTTTGCGCCGCGGTATTTCACTCATCCTCTCCGTCTGATTCTCCCGGTGACTGATTCGTATATGTTGTTGTTATTATTGTTATCACATTTTCGGTGTGTTCGCTCAAGTTTTTGTTTTTCGCCTCTCATTATTTCGATTAGAGATAAATGTGAAATGTCTATCACTCAACTGCTTACAAGGGGTCCATCGATGAATGCAATGAATTTGGATCAGATGACGTCACACTTCTGAAAGTTGTGAGGGTGGTCGTGACTCCACCGTGACTACATTATTGGTCGCTGAGAGGATTGAACCCGGAACCTTCCACTTGATAGCTGCGCGCACATCCACTGTGCTAGCCACCCCCCGAAGTTGTTTATTGTGGTTGCTTGTATTATAGGTTTACCAGTTGGAGTCGCGCCTACGTCGCTCCTCCTCCTGGTTGTGTGGAGATGATTTCGCAATCACATGCCATCGCTGAGAAAGTGCAAACCCGGCGCGTCTCACACGCTGGCGGCAGTTGGGCTATATAAGCGGCGCATGAGCGTCACTAACAGATGAACAGACGAACGGACGGACAGGCCGTTTCATACCGCAACAAATAAGTACACCATAGTAATCTACGTATTTTATTTAGTACACTGACTCGTTTTCATGAAAATCGAGCGTTACATATTTCACCATCTGGAGCCTTTAAAATGACGCTCAAACGTGCCTATAGCCTGAATAGGTCGCCGAAATACTAGAAGATCATTAAATATGTTTGTCTGCAAACAAGCTTATATATTAGAAATAATATGCAGAAAATAACTGTTTAATTAATAGATGTTACTTCGTGTTCATAAAAATGAAACCAGTAAAGATTCAATCAATCGTCGCCTTGGATATTTTCAAGGCGGCAGATGGTGAAATAAGTAACGCTCGATTTTCATGAAAACGAGTAAGTGTACTAAATAAAATACGTAGATTACTATGATGTACTTATTTTTTGCGACTTCGCTTGATAATAGCCATAAAAAGTGATCATAGCGGCCGAAATGTTGGTTAGACCACATTCAACTGCTTGTTTCGCAAAACATGTAACGCTCGATTTTCTCGAGAAAAATCATGTAGACTAAACAAACTACGATCTTTTAAATGGTGTATATTATTCTTTCGAAATGGAAAATGTTCAAAAAAATTAGAAATTGTGCAATTTTTTCACTTTTTTGCTTACAACTTTTTCAAAACTATTTTTTTTCTAAAAAAAAAAATTTTTTTCAGAATCTTATAAGAAATCGGAACGAGCTCTTATTTCAAATGTTTTGGCAAAATTTGACCGATTTGAGATAGTGGTCCCTTAATCGGCCAAATTTGCATATTTGACCAAAACGACTATTAGAATCTTGTAGAGGACCTTCGATACCCCCATGTGCGCTGACATAGCTCCTAGTAACCACCTCGTCCCATTCTTACAGAGACAGTGTGATATACGCCGACATAGCTTCTAGTATCTAATTGTGGGCTATACTCCCCGATACGGTAGTGGGGTGCTCTTCGGGGGGTGGCAGGAACTGTTAATGGAACTTTATCAATGCACTTCTCTTTGCGCCGCGGTATTTCACTCATCCTCTCCGTCTGATTCTCCCGGTGACTGATTCGTATATGTTGTTGTTATTATTGTTATCACATTTTCGGTGTGTTCGCTCAAGTTTTTGTTTTTCGCCTCTCATTATTTCGATTAGAGATAAATGTGAAATGTCTATCACTCAACTGCTTACAAGGGGTCCATCGATGAATGCAATGAATTTGGATCAGATGACGTCACACTTCTGAAAGTTGTGAGGGTGGTCGTGACTCCACCGTGACTACATTATTGGTCGCTGAGAGGATTGAACCCGGAACCTTCCACTTGATAGCTGCGCGCACATCCACTGTGCTAGCCACCCCCCGAAGTTGTTTATTGTGGTTGCTTGTATTATAGGTTTACCAGTTGGAGTCGCGCCTACGTCGCTCCTCCTCCTGGTTGTGTGGAGATGATTTCGCAATCACATGCCATCGCTGAGAAAGTGCAAACCCGGCGCGTCTCACACGCTGGCGGCAGTTGGGCTATATAAGCGGCGCATGAGCGTCACTAACAGATAGACAGACGAACGGACGGACAGGCCGTTTTATACCGCAACAAATAAGTACACCATAGTAATCTACGTATTTTATTTAGTACACTGACTCGTTTTCATGAAAATCGAGCGTTACATATTTCACCATCTGGAGCCTTTAAAATGACGCTCAAACGTGCCTATAGCCTGAATAGGTCGCCGAAATACTAGAAGATCATTAAATATGTTTGTCTGCAAACAAGCTTATATATTAGAAATAATATGCAGAAAATAACTGTTTAATTAATAGATGTTACTTCGTGTTCATAAAAATGAAACCAGTAAAGATTCAATCAATCGTCGCCTTGGATATTTTCAAGGCGGCAGATGGTGAAATAAGTAACGCTCGATTTTCATGAAAACGAGTAAGTGTACTAAATAAAATACGTAGATTACTATGATGTACTTATTTTTTGCGACTTCGCTTGATAATAGTGTCAGCGAGGCGACACGCTATCTCGCTGATGCACTCTCACTCCCTTTGCTCGCTCGAGTGCTAATCTCTCTCTCTTCCAGTGCCGGCAGCACGAGGGGCGGGAACGGCCGGCCGGACTCACCGCCGACCTACCACTGATCTACCGCGGCCGCTGATTGGCTGAGAGAAGATTCGAGAGCGCGCCGGCCGCCTATATAAGCGGACAGCGCGACTGTTCCAGGCTTCAGTATGAGCGCGGCCGATCAAGCCCTCTGAGAGCAATGGTCTCTGACCACTGGCTTGTTATCGCCGCCCCACGTTAACCATTCCCCTTTCCACTACCGCGTGGTATTCATAAACATGTTCGTGCACTTGTGTTCTTTCATGTGATTGATATTACGGTAGTACGTGGTGACGCGGTTCACTAGTTAGTGTTCTCTCCTTGGTCGTGTGTCTTTCCCTCAGTCGGTCAACCTCTCGGTAGGGATTCCACTGCGAGCCTCTCGGCTCGTGTGAGTATCTAACAAGGGGATTATGGGCCATGTCTCTCTAGGCATCTCTTGTGACATCCAAAACCTCTCATTGGCAGCAGTCGAGTGGCGTTTTATTCGCGATTCGTATGGTAGTGGTAGTAGCTGTAGTAGTGGGTTATTCGTTTGTGCTCTAATCTGATTTCAGCGTCATGAACTGATTCCGGTATAGAGTAATAACCATACCGGACGCGCCCCTTCTCGTGTAAAGTACACACACTTGGAGGGACGGTTGCCGATCCACCGCCGATCGATTGAGATGGTCACAACCAGGGAGGCCGTTCGCCAGATCCAGGTATAGTTTGTCTATCCTCCTCTCTGTCTAGCAAGCTTGCTTGCGACCTGGCTTGTTATCGCCGCCCAATGCAAAACCTTTCTCTCTTCTCTCCGTTACAAGTGAAATGGAGTGAGTACGCGCGTGCATGACGGTACAAGTCCGAGGTCAAGAGACAAGGAGGAAGACATTATCTGGTGAGTTGAGGCGAGTTTTTAGCTACGTTGCAGAGGCGCGCGGAGTGTAGAAGAGATGATCGATCTCTCTGTCTCCTCCCCAGGCCGCTCATACAAAAGAGGCCAAAGTACACGTGGGTGATACAGTAGAGTGTGTAGTGTGATACCACCTCTATGTGTAGTTTCGTCGCTCAGTGTTACTTGTTGTTTTGAGTATTGTTGTTATCACGCGCGTTATCAGTAGCAGTGCTTATCAGTTGTAGACAGCGCGCGCGTTCTAATTGTTCGGTTCCCCGATCACCCACTTTCTCTCTTCCCCGCTTTTCAGTGATCGCGGGCGGCAAGAGAGGGCCGATCGATACGAGGGGGGAGGCACTGTGTGTGCCACATGCCCCGCCCACCCCAGCCCGGCCGCCGCTGTGAGGAGGATACGTGTGATGAAGAGGGCCGTTTCGCCGCCGTTTTTGACTGATTGCACGTGCCGTGGATTTCAACTCTACCCATCGTCATTTTACACAAAGTGGACGTGTGAGTGGGGTGCATTGTTGTTTGTTGTTGCGGCGCATTTGCTGCGTTCGTAGCTTCCTATTATTTTGCAACAATTGCATCATATTTTCGTTTCGGAAATCGGGAATATCGATGATTATCGATTGATATCGATTGATATCGATTGATATCAACTTTTCCGAGCAATCTTTAGCAATCACTTAGTTTCATTCAATGTGTATCACTGCGCTATTCCGCTGTAGCGATGAGGCGTAGTGGCTGGCATTTATTTTGGACTTTTTGAGTAGCTATTTGATTGGATGGGCCACCGGTGATGAGTGCGTGTTCGCGTAGCGCCAACGAAAAACCGTCTGCGGGCGGAAAGCCGCGGCGAGCCGGTTCACCACCTCCCGGATGGTGAACGTCTTTTGGTATTAGTTAGCATTGAGGGTCTAGACATCAACTGTTAATTAGTATCAATTGTTCTTTTGTATTGCTTCTTGTTGAGCGCATTGACCACGCGCTCACTTGAATGGGGTTTTGCTGAAATTGAGAAAATCCAGCTGGTCGGATTTTCCCTTTGGTGGACTATTCGCGCGTATTTTTGTTGACGTCCCCGGATGGTTTCGCGCGGGTCCACGTGTACCAAGGCGAGATAACCTGCCCGTGATGGCCGGAGCGCCCGTAGGGATGGGATGCAAAACGATCCCTGCCCCTCCGTTAAACCAAACTAGCCTTCCCACGCGAGGTCCATTCGGTTAGCATTGAGGGTTGAAGTTGCTTCTATGGTAAGCATCAGACGCTAATCATGAGCCCGCCTATCACGTTAAGAATATTAGTAGGTGGTGGCGCACTATAGTGGTGGTATGTTAGACAGTAGTGGAACTAGTCGGAGCTTCTATGGTAAGCGGTCGGTTAGATATTGCCTGCTCTGCGATACGTCGCGGACATACGGGGACCATGCTGGGTTGATGTATGCATTGCTATAGGAAAGGGTGTTGGACGGTAGAACATGGGTTAGGACTTCGCACAGGGGAGTAGCAACGTGGTCTAACTGTCCCTCATCAGGGTTTTTACTTTGTATTAAATTATCTGTCTGTCTTTCTCTCTCTCTTTTTCTGATTATTCATATTCATATTGTCGGTGTTCGCGTGTTTTCTCGAATGTTCGCTCGCGTTCTTTTGTCATCATTTCGCGGCTCGCGCGCGCTTCCTTGAACTTCAACCCTTCTATTTGCAGGGGCTTTTTTTTCTAGAGCGGCGCTTCTCTCTCGCCGGGTAAGTTTGGAATAAGGTAAGTTTGTCTCGGTCTCTTGTTGGTCTAGTGAGCTTGCTCACGCCCCTGGCTTGTTATCGCCGCCCCGAGTCAACCAAACTTCCTCCTTTTTTTCTATTTTCTCTCTTGTGATGCGCGGGATATACGGATTTATGTACCAGTTGCAGTTATGCCACGAAATCTATTACTCCGAGGCGCTCGACTTTCGACGAAGGGCCGAGCACGAGCGAAAGATCTTACTTTCAGGATCGGCGCGTTGCACAACAACACTGGCAGCACCTTCGACCAGCTCTCCAAGCGAGCTGACTGCGAGATTCGTACTCCCCGGCGGCACCAAGAGGCAATAGCTGAAACAGGTGAACGATCATGCGCGATACGATGCAGGGTCAGTACTTCAACGACGCAATTGCGGAGGTGAACGAGATCAAGAAGACGGAAGACGATGTTGTGGTGATGATGCGCGAGATGCCGATGACAACTTTGGCGAGCTTCGATGGGTCGAATCCCATGAGATTTCCAATCGTGTGTACCCGTCTACCAGATGAAGGCTGCGCGGATATGAAGGACGCGGAGCTGAAACAGATGCGACAACGTGCCCGCCGCCTGAGACAAGTTCAAGCGCAGCAGCGACGATCTGTACGACAAGATGCTCAGCCACGTCTACTGCGAACGTTCTAGTCGTCGACGCGGGGCGCCAGACGGTCCGCCAAATGGCTCGCCAGCGCAATCAGCCCGCTCATCGACATGTTCGCACTTGTTAAGGTGATTCCTGCAACGGCCGGAGCCCACTCGTGTGGACATCAAGGTCTGCTCTGGTCGTCATCAACAACGGAGGTAAAGTCATCGTGGGTATGATGGGTCTCTCCCTGGTTGCTTCTTCGATTACTGCGTGCTATGGATGTGTGACTTTGGCTGCTTTTAGATACTTTCACCGCGAGAGGAGCGAGCCGCACGTGCTTTCCACCCTGCAGACGAACATCACGGAGCAGTTCGGAGATGTAAACTCTGCACCTACTGAGTTCACTACAAACTCGCTCGTCGAGCCAGAGTACGCCGACTACGTATTCACCGACTCTGAGATGGACAGCAGCAGATAGATGAGCGACGACATGCCTCTCTCTTCTCTGCCCCGCCCTCTCCGATGCTGGAGTGATTCCGGACGAAGTGGAAGAGCATCCGCGTTTCAACGACAAGGAGGACTATCTGCCATGGTCGCGGCCGTGTTCGAGGACTCGGTTGACGAGGCCATATAGAAGAAGGAGGACGACGAGTTCTTGATGCAGCAGGTGAGTGACTATAATATCACTTTGAAGATGAGGACGCGTTCACGCTTCCGAAGCTGCCCCTTCTCTCATACGAGGAGGAGGAGTACGAGAAGACGGAGGATGACGTGGTTCCTTCTCTCGATGAGAACGGCGACTACAAGGAGGTCGCGTAGACACCCGCAACCGATGAGAGCAGCGACGAGAACTACAAGGAGGCTGCAGAAGCTCCGTCTGATGATGACGTCATGGTCGAGCTGTCAGGTTCCGTGTGAGGTGAACGAGTGCCGCATGTTGGTACTGTTCGACACCGGCGCCAACATCAACGTGTGCCACTCATCAGTGGCGCCTATCATCGGTGTGTTTCAGATGGACTCGCCGACGACACAAGCTCAAGGCGAATGTCAAGGTCAGCTTCCACGAAAGGATGACGGTGGACGTACAGCTCAACGGAATGAGCTACCCCACTGTGCTCATCTCCCACTACATGGCCGAGCCGAGGGACGACGCGGGATTCCAGCTCATTATCGGAAATGAGTTTCTCCGCAAGCTATCTCGCTGGCCCATCGACTACGACCACAGAAGATTCGAGATGGAAGGACGCAGCGTGCCCATCGTCACTATGATCGAGGTTCCGAGTCAGAAGGTGGAGAAGGATAAGTTATTGCGACGCGCACTCAAATGCAGAGTTGAGTCATTTATTGATTGCAGCGTGCGGACGGGACAGATGAAGGTGACGGAGTGGTGTACGGACGGACTCGGATTCGTCAAGCACCAGCTCACCATGGAGTCGACGTTGTTGCCCATGGACGGAGGAGAGGTGCTCATCGCCAACTGCCCAACGCGGACGCGGTCGTCTACAAGGGACAGCACACTGCCGATGTGGTGACCTGTTTCCGAGCGTGTGATGACGTCGTCCAGGTGTGGTTTTACTGGTGAGTTTGTCTCTTCCTCCTCTCTGTCTAGTGAGCTTGCTCGCGACCCTGGCTTGTCATCGCCGCCCAACGCAAACAACTTTCTATTCTTGTCTTACGAATATCGCGGTCTTGTCTTTTCAGAAGTGAGATTGAGATGCAGACCGTGCCGGACGAGCCACCGCTCGATATGCTGAACACTTTGCTCCAATTATGAGTATCATCGCGGAGAAGCAGAAGGAGAAGATGGCAGATTTATTTGAGCATTTTCAGTGACGTCATGTCAACATCATCATACGATCTCGGTTCGTATGAGGCAGATTTGATTGATATCGGTCTGTTTTCCGACGCGGAAAACGAACTACATGGTTCGTTTCTTGATGAAGTTCCGATGAAACACCTCAAAGAGGTGAACAAGCATCTTCAGGATCTGATAGATGCGGGGAGGATTGTGCCTACAAGGCAAACCAAGCCTCGTCTGTGCGCAGAAGAGAGACGGCAGCTTCCGTCTCTACACCGTCTTCCGGAATCTCAACAAGATGACGACGCCGCTGCACACGGACGGAGAAGAGGCGCTGATCACAAACCGCCAACGCCGACGTGGCCTGTCTCCACACTGACGATGCAGCCGACGCCGCTGCACACGGACGGAGAAGAGGCGCTGATCACAAACCGCCAACGCCGACGTGGCCTGTCTCCACACTGACGATGCAGCCGACGCCGCTGCACACGGACGGAGAAGAGGCGCTGATCACAAACCGCCAACGCCGACGTGGCCTGTCTCCACACTGACGATGCAGCCGACTCTGCTGCCCACGGCCGGAGAAGAGGTGCTGATAACAAAACACCAACGCTGACGTGGCCTATTAGAGTGATGCGGTCCGTTGAGGAGATGGAGGTGAAGGAGTTCCCGAACAGCCACAAGTTGATGCTGCCGTGGCAAGGACAGTATCACGTCATCGAGGTGGAACATCCCTACCTGAAGATCGTCAGTTGTACTTCTACCGACTTCGTTCCGGAGCGAGTGCACAAGGATCAGGTGAAGAAGTGTTTCAGCTGGACGGACCCATCTGGAGCACTCGCTGCGCACCTCAAGAGGACAAGGCGCACCTGCGTGCTGTCGGCGCCAAACACACCGACGTTCCCGGACGCCGACCTGCGCCGCTGCTACACGACGCGGCTGATTCGAACCTGGATAGGGAGAAGGATTCATCCGAGCAGAAGTTCGTCCGCCAGCCGAATCTGAAGCGCGGACACTACAACTAGCGCACTCGCAAAGGCCGTCGTCGGAGAGAAGACGCTTCTTCCATGGATACTGTGGATTCGGACGCGTGAGTTGGGTAGAGGGCCAATTTGACACTTTTCAGCGCGTGCCGATGCTACGAGTAGTTTGTAGTTTGTACTGTTCACTTTACGTGTATTTACGGTTTTTGTATAAGTATTCTTTTGTAGTTATCGAGTTTTAGTGTGCGCAGCCAGCTGACAGCCGCAGCGTGCACATACGTGCGCAAATGAGTTTGAGTAGTGTAGAGTGCGATTTACGTGGGAGGCTTGTTACCGCCGCTCCCAGTTCACGTAAATGTCCCTTACTATTCTCATACTTCTGACCAGTGGCTTGCCGTTGCACTATTATCGATCCCTCTTTACTACGCGGTAAACTATTTCCAGTTTCGCTATGTTGTAAGATGTATTTAAACACTTTGTTCAGGTGTACAGCTGCGCTTCCGACGAGATGGCCGTTCTGTCTTGACGAGATCGAGTGATGCGCGGTCGAACTCAACTGTCGTCCAGTTCGAGCCGAACACCGGACGACCCTGCCGCGGCATGGTCAAGTCGAGCCGAGCAAGTGGCAGGACATCTGTCGGGACGCGTGAAGTGTGGTCTGTTCTTTTACATGGTTTTACTTTGTTCAGTAGTTTGTTACTCTAATAGGTCGTACGACACTTGTAGATTTGTAATCCTTTCAGGAATTAGTCGTGGTCTTTTTTATGTAGGTGGCATCGTGCGGTGTCGATGCATTTGTTTGAGGGGGAGGTGTCAGCGAGGCGACACGCTATCTCGCTGATGCACTCTCACTCCCTTTGCTCGCTCGAGTGCTAATCTCTCTCTCTTCCAGTGCCGGCAGCACGAGGGGCGGGAACGGCCGGCCGGACTCACCGCCGACCTACCACTGATCTACCGCGGCCGCTGATTGGCTGAGAGAAGATTCGAGAGCGCGCCGGCCGCCTATATAAGCGGACAGCGCGACTGTTCCAGGCTTCAGTATGAGCGCGGCCGATCAAGCCCTCTGAGAGCAATGGTCTCTGACCACTGGCTTGTTATCGCCGCCCCACGTTAACCATTCCCCTTTCCACTACCGCGTGGTATTCATAAACATGTTCGTGCACTTGTGTTCTTTCATGTGATTGATATTACGGTAGTACGTGGTGACGCGGTTCACTAGTTAGTGTTCTCTCCTTGGTCGTGTGTCTTTCCCTCAGTCGGTCAACCTCTCGGTAGGGATTCCACTGCGAGCCTCTCGGCTCGTGTGAGTATCTAACAAGGGGATTATGGGCCATGTCTCTCTAGGCATCTCTTGTGACATCCAAAACCTCTCATTATAGCCATAAAAAGTGATCATAGCGGCCGAAATGTTGGTTAGACCACATTCAACTGCTTGTTTCGCAAAACATGTAACGCTCGATTTTCTCGAGAAAAATCATGTAGACTAAACAAACTACGATCTTTTAAATGGTGTATATTATTCTTTCGAAATGGAAAATGTTCAAAAAAATTAGAAATTGTGCAATTTTTTCACTTTTTTGCTTACAACTTTTTCAAAACTATTTTTTTTCTAAAAAAAAATATTTTTTTCAGAATCTTATAAGAAATCGGAACGAGCTCTTATTTCAAATGTTTTGGCAAAATTTGACCGATTTGAGATAGTGGTCCCTTAATCGGCCAAATTTGCATATTTGACCAAAACGACTATTAGAATCTTGTAGAGGACCTTCGATACCCCCATGTGCGCTGACATAGCTCCTAGTAACCACCTCGTCCCATTCTTACAGAGACAGTGTGATATACGCCGACATAGCTTCTAGTATCTAATTGTGGGCTATACTCCCCGATACGGTAGTGGGGTGCTCTTCGGGGGGTGGCAGGAACTGTTAATGGAACTTTATCAATGCACTTCTCTTTGCGCCGCGGTATTTCACTCATCCTCTCCGTCTGATTCTCCCGGTGACTGATTCGTATATGTTGTTGTTATTATTGTTATCACATTTTCGGTGTGTTCGCTCAAGTTTTTGTTTTTCGCCTCTCATTATTTCGATTAGAGATAAATGTGAAATGTCTATCACTCAACTGCTTACAAGGGGTCCATCGATGAATGCAATGAATTTGGATCAGATGACGTCACACTTCTGAAAGTTGTGAGGGTGGTCGTGACTCCACCGTGACTACATTATTGGTCGCTGAGAGGATTGAACCCGGAACCTTCCACTTGATAGCTGCGCGCACATCCACTGTGCTAGCCACCCCCCGAAGTTGTTTATTGTGGTTGCTTGTATTATAGGTTTACCAGTTGGAGTCGCGCCTACGTCGCTCCTCCTCCTGGTTGTGTGGAGATGATTTCGCAATCACATGCCATCGCTGAGAAAGTGCAAACCCGGCGCGTCTCACACGCTGGCGGCAGTTGGGCTATATAAGCGGCGCATGAGCGTCACTAACAGATAGACAGACGAACGGACGGACAGGCCGTTTTATACCGCAACAAATAAGTACACCATAGTAATCTACGTATTTTATTTAGTACACTGACTCGTTTTCATGAAAATCGAGCGTTACATATTTCACCATCTGGAGCCTTTAAAATGACGCTCAAACGTGCCTATAGCCTGAATAGGTCGCCGAAATACTAGAAGATCATTAAATATGTTTGTCTGCAAACAAGCTTATATATTAGAAATAATATGCAGAAAATAACTGTTTAATTAATAGATGTTACTTCGTGTTCATAAAAATGAAACCAGTAAAGATTCAATCAATCGTCGCCTTGGATATTTTCAAGGCGGCAGATGGTGAAATAAGTAACGCTCGATTTTCATGAAAACGAGTAAGTGTACTAAATAAAATACGTAGATTACTATGATGTACTTATTTTTTGCGACTTCGCTTGATAATAGCCATAAAAAGTGATCATAGCGGCCGAAATGTTGGTTAGACCACATTCAACTGCTTGTTTCGCAAAACATGTAACGCTCGATTTTCTCGAGAAAAATCATGTAGACTAAACAAACTACGATCTTTTAAATGGTGTATATTATTCTTTCGAAATGGAAAATGTTCAAAAAAATTAGAAATTGTGCAATTTTTTCACTTTTTTGCTTACAACTTTTTCAAAACTATTTTTTTTCTAAAAAAAAAAAATTTTTTCAGAATCTTATAAGAAATCGGAACGAGCTCTTATTTCAAATGTTTTGGCAAAATTTGACCGATTTGAGATAGTGGTCCCTTAATCGGCCAAATTTGCATATTTGACCAAAACGACTATTAGAATCTTGTAGAGGACCTTCGATACCCCCATGTGCGCTGACATAGCTCCTAGTAACCACCTCGTCCCATTCTTACAGAGACAGTGTGATATACGCCGACATAGCTTCTAGTATCTAATTGTGGGCTATACTCCCCGATACGGTAGTGGGGTGCTCTTCGGGGGGTGGCAGGAACTGTTAATGGAACTTTATCAATGCACTTCTCTTTGCGCCGCGGTATTTCACTGATCCTCTCCGTCTGATTCTCCCGGTGACTGATTCGTATATGTTGTTGTTATTATTGTTATCACATTTTCGGTGTGTTCGCTCAAGTTTTTGTTTTTCGCCTCTCATTATTTCGATTAGAGATAAATGTGAAATGTCTATCACTCAACTGCTTACAAGGGGTCCATCGATGAATGCAATGAATTTGGATCAGATGACGTCACACTTCTGAAAGTTGTGAGGGTGGTCGTGACTCCACCGTGACTACATTATTGGTCGCTGAGAGGATTGAACCCGGAACCTTCCACTTGATAGCTGCGCGCACATCCACTGTGCTAGCCACCCCCCGAAGTTGTTTATTGTGGTTGCTTGTATTATAGGTTTACCAGTTGGAGTCGCGCCTACGTCGCTCCTCCTCCTGGTTGTGTGGAGATGATTTCGCAATCACATGCCATCGCTGAGAAAGTGCAAACCCGGCGCGTCTCACACGCTGGCGGCAGTTGGGCTATATAAGCGGCGCATGAGCGTCACTAACAGATGAACAGACGAACGGACGGACAGGCCGTTTCATACCGCAACAAATAAGTACACCATAGTAATCTACGTATTTTATTTAGTACACTGACTCGTTTTCATGAAAATCGAGCGTTACATATTTCACCATCTGGAGCCTTTAAAATGACGCTCAAACGTGCCTATAGCCTGAATAGGTCGCCGAAATACTAGAAGATCATTAAATATGTTTGTCTGCAAACAAGCTTATATATTAGAAATAATATGCAGAAAATAACTGTTTAATTAATAGATGTTACTTCGTGTTCATAAAAATGAAACCAGTAAAGATATCTTTTAAAAGTACTTCCGTAAAAAGTGTTGTTTGTGTTAACCTGATTCAAGAAAAGCGCATGCATATATTATTAATTTTCGAAAAATCAAATCGTAAACACCTGAACATGAAAACTAACACAAACTTGCTCTTTCAAACGAATATAGAATAGTTACACGTAACATTCAGAATAATACGATTGTTTTGTTTATTTAGTGTTTTTTGCGGTTTATTATTTATGGTTTATCAGTAAAATAAAATGTTATTCGTGATGTTGTTTGACTCAATGTTTCAGGTATAAAAATGTCAAAAAAATAAAACATGGAATTATTCAACATTAATTATTCAAAAATTATTCAACGTTTTGAAAGAGCAAGTTTGTGTTAGTTTTCATGTTCAGGTGTTTACGATTTGATTTTTCGAAAATTAATAATATATGCATGCGCTTTTCTTGAATCAGGTTAACACAAACAACACTTTTTACGGAAGTACTTTTAAAAGATAATATATGTCCTTTTGTTGAATTTCATAGAAATTTTCTCTCTCGTCTTCATACATGTAACATGTTCTTCTCTCATTATTTCATCAATTTCATTTCAAATTTATTCGATATTTTCTCGTTCTCTCGTTCTCTCCTTCCATTCCTTCCCTCCTTCTCTCCTTCTTTCCTTCTCTCCTCCTCTCCTTTCCTCCTTCTCTCCTCCCATTCCTTCCCTCCTTCTCTCCTTCTCCCCTTCTCTCCTCCTCTCCTCCTCTCCTTCCCTCCTTCCTTCCTTCCCTCCTTCTTTCCTTCTCTCTTTCTCTCGTTCTCTCTTTCTCTCGTTCTCTCTTTCTCTCGTTCTCTCGTTATCCCTTTCTCTCTTTCTCTCGTTCTCTAGTTCTCTCGTTCTCTCGTTCTCTCTTTCTCCCTTTCTCTCTTTTCTCTCTTTCTCTCTTTCTCTCGTTCTCTCTTTTCTCTCTTTTCTCTCTTTCTCTCGTTCTCTCTTTCTCTCGTTCTCTCGTTCTCTCGTTCTCTCGTTCTCTCGTTCTCTCCGTCTCTCCGTCTCTCCTTCTCTCCTTCCCTCCTTCCCCCCTTCTCCCTTTCTCTCTTTCTCTCGTTCTCTCGTTCTCTCGTTATCTAGTTCTCTCGTTATTTCGTTTTCTATTTCTCTCGTTCTCTCGTTCTCTCGTTCTCTCGTTCTCTCGTTCTCTCGTTCTCTCGTTCTCTCGTTCTCGCGTGTCTCCTTCTCTTCTTCTCTCCTTCCCTCCTTCCCTCCTTCTCCCTTTCTCTTTTTCTCTAGTTCTCCAGTTCTCTCTTTCTCTCGTTCTCTCTTTCTCTCTTTCTCTCGTTCTCTCGTTCTCTCGTTCTCTCGTTCTCTCGTTTCTCGTTCTCTCGTTCTCTCGTTTTCTCCGTCTCTCCGTCTCTCCTTCTCTTCTTCCCTCCTTCCCTCCTACCACCCTCCTTCTCTCTTTCTCTCGTTCTCTCGTTCTCTAGTTATATCGTTCTCTCTTTCTTTCGTTCTCTCTTTCTCTTGTTCTCTCTTTCTCTCGTTTTCTCGTTCTCTCGTTCTCTCGTTCTCTCGTTCTCTCGTTCTCTCTTTATCTCGTTCTCTCTTTCTATCCTTCTCTCGTTCTCTCGTTCTCTCGTTCTCTCGTTCTCTCCGTCTCTCCTTCTCTTCTTCCCTCCTTCTCTCCTTCTCTCTTTCTCTCTTTCTCTCGTTCTCTATTTCTCTCGTTATATCGTTATATCGTTCTTTCTTTCTCTCGTTCTCCCGTGATCTCGTTTTCTCGTTCTCTCGTTCTCTCGTTGTCTCGTTGTCTCGTTGTCTCGTTCTCTCGTTGTCTCGTTCTCTCCTTCTTTCCTTCCCTCCTTCCCGCCTTCTCACTTTCTCTCTTTCTCTCGTTCTCTAGTTCTCTCGTTATATCGTTCTCTCTTTCACTCGTTTTCTCTTTCTATCGGTTTCTCTTTCTCTCGTTCTCTCATTATCTCTTTCTCTCTTTCTCTCTTTCTCTCTTTCTCTCTTTCTCTCTTTCTCTCTTTCTCTCTTTCTCTTTTTTTCTAGTTCTCTCCTTCTCTCCTTCTCTTCTTCTCTCCATCCCTCCTTCCCTCCTTCTCCCTTTCTCTCTTTCTCTCGTTCTCTAGCTCTCTCGTTATATCGTTCTCTCTTTTTCTCGTTTTCTCTTTCTCTCGTTTTCTCGTTTTCTCGTTCTCTCTTTCTCTCTTTCTCTCCTTCCCTCCTTCCCTCCTCCTCCCATTCTCTCTTTCTCTCGTTCTCTAATTCTCTCGTTATATCGTTCTCGCTTTCTCTCGTTCTCTCTTTATCTCTTTCTCTCTTTCTCTCTTTCTTTCGTTCTCTAGTTCTCTCGTTCTCTCTTTCTATCCTTCTCTTCTTCTCTCCATCCCTCCTTCCCTCCTTCTCCCTTTCTCTCTTTCTCTCGTTCTCTAGCTCTCTCGTTCTCTTTTTATATCTTTCTCTCTTTCTCTGGTTCTCTCGTTCTCTCGTTCTCTCTTTCTATCCTTCTCTCGTTCTCTCGTTCTCTCGTTCTCTCGTTCTCTCCGTCTCTCCTTCCCTCCTTCCCTCCTCTCTTTTTCTCCTTTTCTCTCGTTATATCGTTCTCTCGTTCTCTCGTTCTCTCGTTCTCTCTTTCTCTCTCCCCTTACTAAATTCCTACTGATCGCAGCCACCAAAGTACATCTGTCTCTCTCCGAACAGCGTGCTCTCTCGCGTGCTCTCGCGCTCGCCCGCCAGCAGAGGGCTAGCTATCAGCTAGCGTGACTGGAAACGACACCCACCCACCCACCCACCCACACGCTGGCCTTTCGCCTAGTGCGAGTGCGAGATCGCTCATAACTTCTTTCGGAGAAAAGATACAAAGATGCCGTCAATTAGTGATCTGCCCTATGGAACCGTGCGAATCTAACTAACATAAATTGGAAGACTTCACATTGTTGCTAACATGTCCTTTGGATATCGCTACTTGAAAATTCTGGCGCGAGCCTTATTTTAACCCAAGAGAGAGGGCGCTGCGCGCCCTCTCTAATTCAATCAATCGTCGCCTTGGATATTTTCAAGGCGGCAGATGGTGAAATAAGTAACGCTCGATTTTCATGAAAACGAGTAAGTGTACTAAATAAAATACGTAGATTACTATGATGTACTTATTTTTTGCGACTTCGCTTGATAATAGCCATAAAAAGTGATCATAGCGGCCGAAATGTTGGTTAGACCACATTCAACTGCTTGTTTCGCAAAACATGTAACGCTCGATTTTCTCGAGAAAAATCATGTAGACTAAACAAACTACGATCTTTTAAATGGTGTATATTATTCTTTCGAAATGGAAAATGTTCAAAAAAATTAGAAATTGTGCAATTTTTTCACTTTTTTGCTTACAACTTTTTCAAAACTATTTTTTTTCTAAAAAAAAATATTTTTTTCAGAATCTTATAAGAAATCGGAACGAGCTCTTATTTCAAATGTTTTGGCAAAATTTGACCGATTTGAGATAGTGGTCCCTTAATCGGCCAAATTTGCATATTTGACCAAAACGACTATTAGAATCTTGTAGAGGACCTTCGATACCCCCATGTGCGCTGACATAGCTCCTAGTAACCACCTCGTCCCATTCTTACAGAGACAGTGTGATATACGCCGACATAGCTTCTAGTATCTAATTGTGGGCTATACTCCCCGATACGGTAGTGGGGTGCTCTTCGGGGGGTGGCAGGAACTGTTAATGGAACTTTATCAATGCACTTCTCTTTGCGCCGCGGTATTTCACTCATCCTCTCCGTCTGATTCTCCCGGTGACTGATTCGTATATGTTGTTGTTATTATTGTTATCACATTTTCGGTGTGTTCGCTCAAGTTTTTGTTTTTCGCCTCTCATTATTTCGATTAGAGATAAATGTGAAATGTCTATCACTCAACTGCTTACAAGGGGTCCATCGATGAATGCAATGAATTTGGATCAGATGACGTCACACTTCTGAAAGTTGTGAGGGTGGTCGTGACTCCACCGTGACTACATTATTGGTCGCTGAGAGGATTGAACCCGGAACCTTCCACTTGATAGCTGCGCGCACATCCACTGTGCTAGCCACCCCCCGAAGTTGTTTATTGTGGTTGCTTGTATTATAGGTTTACCAGTTGGAGTCGCGCCTACGTCGCTCCTCCTCCTGGTTGTGTGGAGATGATTTCGCAATCACATGCCATCGCTGAGAAAGTGCAAACCCGGCGCGTCTCACACGCTGGCGGCAGTTGGGCTATATAAGCGGCGCATGAGCGTCACTAACAGATAGACAGACGAACGGACGGACAGGCCGTTTTATACCGCAACAAATAAGTACACCATAGTAATCTACGTATTTTATTTAGTACACTGACTCGTTTTCATGAAAATCGAGCGTTACATATTTCACCATCTGGAGCCTTTAAAATGACGCTCAAACGTGCCTATAGCCTGAATAGGTCGCCGAAATACTAGAAGATCATTAAATATGTTTGTCTGCAAACAAGCTTATATATTAGAAATAATATGCAGAAAATAACTGTTTAATTAATAGATGTTACTTCGTGTTCATAAAAATGAAACCAGTAAAGATTCAATCAATCGTCGCCTTGGATATTTTCAAGGCGGCAGATGGTGAAATAAGTAACGCTCGATTTTCATGAAAACGAGTAAGTGTACTAAATAAAATACGTAGATTACTATGATGTACTTATTTTTTGCGACTTCGCTTGATAATAGCCATAAAAAGTGATCATAGCGGCCGAAATGTTGGTTAGACCACATTCAACTGCTTGTTTCGCAAAACATGTAACGCTCGATTTTCTCGAGAAAAATCATGTAGACTAAACAAACTACGATCTTTTAAATGGTGTATATTATTCTTTCGAAATGGAAAATGTTCAAAAAAATTAGAAATTGTGCAATTTTTTCACTTTTTTGCTTACAACTTTTTCAAAACTATTTTTTTTCTAAAAAAAAATATTTTTTTCAGAATCTTATAAGAAATCGGAACGAGCTCTTATTTCAAATGTTTTGGCAAAATTTGACCGATTTGAGATAGTGGTCCCTTAATCGGCCAAATTTGCATATTTGACCAAAACGACTATTAGAATCTTGTAGAGGACCTTCGATACCCCCATGTGCGCTGACATAGCTCCTAGTAACCACCTCGTCCCATTCTTACAGAGACAGTGTGATATACGCCGACATAGCTTCTAGTATCTAATTGTGGGCTATACTCCCCGATACGGTAGTGGGGTGCTCTTCGGGGGGTGGCAGGAACTGTTAATGGAACTTTATCAATGCACTTCTCTTTGCGCCGCGGTATTTCACTCATCCTCTCCGTCTGATTCTCCCGGTGACTGATTCGTATATGTTGTTGTTATTATTGTTATCACATTTTCGGTGTGTTCGCTCAAGTTTTTGTTTTTCGCCTCTCATTATTTCGATTAGAGATAAATGTGAAATGTCTATCACTCAACTGCTTACAAGGGGTCCATCGATGAATGCAATGAATTTGGATCAGATGACGTCACACTTCTGAAAGTTGTGAGGGTGGTCGTGACTCCACCGTGACTACATTATTGGTCGCTGAGAGGATTGAACCCGGAACCTTCCACTTGATAGCTGCGCGCACATCCACTGTGCTAGCCACCCCCCGAAGTTGTTTATTGTGGTTGCTTGTATTATAGGTTTACCAGTTGGAGTCGCGCCTACGTCGCTCCTCCTCCTGGTTGTGTGGAGATGATTTCGCAATCACATGCCATCGCTGAGAAAGTGCAAACCCGGCGCGTCTCACACGCTGGCGGCAGTTGGGCTATATAAGCGGCGCATGAGCGTCACTAACAGATAGACAGACGAACGGACGGACAGGCCGTTTTATACCGCAACAAATAAGTACACCATAGTAATCTACGTATTTTATTTAGTACACTGACTCGTTTTCATGAAAATCGAGCGTTACATATTTCACCATCTGGAGCCTTTAAAATGACGCTCAAACGTGCCTATAGCCTGAATAGGTCGCCGAAATACTAGAAGATCATTAAATATGTTTGTCTGCAAACAAGCTTATATATTAGAAATAATATGCAGAAAATAACTGTTTAATTAATAGATGTTACTTCGTGTTCATAAAAATGAAACCAGTAAAGATTCAATCAATCGTCGCCTTGGATATTTTCAAGGCGGCAGATGGTGAAATAAGTAACGCTCGATTTTCATGAAAACGAGTAAGTGTACTAAATAAAATACGTAGATTACTATGATGTACTTATTTTTTGCGACTTCGCTTGATAATAGCCATAAAAAGTGATCATAGCGGCCGAAATGTTGGTTAGACCACATTCAACTGCTTGTTTCGCAAAACATGTAACGCTCGATTTTCTCGAGAAAAATCATGTAGACTAAACAAACTACGATCTTTTAAATGGTGTATATTATTCTTTCGAAATGGAAAATGTTCAAAAAAATTAGAAATTGTGCAATTTTTTCACTTTTTTGCTTACAACTTTTTCAAAACTATTTTTTTTCTAAAAAAAATATTTTTTTCAGAATCTTATAAGAAATCGGAACGAGCTCTTATTTCAAATGTTTTGGCAAAATTTGACCGATTTGAGATAGTGGTCCCTTAATCGGCCAAATTTGCATATTTGACCAAAACGACTATTAGAATCTTGTAGAGGACCTTCGATACCCCCATGTGCGCTGACATAGCTCCTAGTAACCACCTCGTCCCATTCTTACAGAGACAGTGTGATATACGCCGACATAGCTTCTAGTATCTAATTGTGGGCTATACTCCCCGATACGGTAGTGGGGTGCTCTTCGGGGGGTGGCAGGAACTGTTAATGGAACTTTATCAATGCACTTCTCTTTGCGCCGCGGTATTTCACTCATCCTCTCCGTCTGATTCTCCCGGTGACTGATTCGTATATGTTGTTGTTATTATTGTTATCACATTTTCGGTGTGTTCGCTCAAGTTTTTGTTTTTCGCCTCTCATTATTTCGATTAGAGATAAATGTGAAATGTCTATCACTCAACTGCTTACAAGGGGTCCATCGATGAATGCAATGAATTTGGATCAGATGACGTCACACTTCTGAAAGTTGTGAGGGTGGTCGTGACTCCACCGTGACTACATTATTGGTCGCTGAGAGGATTGAACCCGGAACCTTCCACTTGATAGCTGCGCGCACATCCACTGTGCTAGCCACCCCCCGAAGTTGTTTATTGTGGTTGCTTGTATTATAGGTTTACCAGTTGGAGTCGCGCCTACGTCGCTCCTCCTCCTGGTTGTGTGGAGATGATTTCGCAATCACATGCCATCGCTGAGAAAGTGCAAACCCGGCGCGTCTCACACGCTGGCGGCAGTTGGGCTATATAAGCGGCGCATGAGCGTCACTAACAGATAGACAGACGAACGGACGGACAGGCCGTTTTATACCGCAACAAATAAGTACACCATAGTAATCTACGTATTTTATTTAGTACACTGACTCGTTTTCATGAAAATCGAGCGTTACATATTTCACCATCTGGAGCCTTTAAAATGACGCTCAAACGTGCCTATAGCCTGAATAGGTCGCCGAAATACTAGAAGATCATTAAATATGTTTGTCTGCAAACAAGCTTATATATTAGAAATAATATGCAGAAAATAACTGTTTAATTAATAGATGTTACTTCGTGTTCATAAAAATGAAACCAGTAAAGATTCAATCAATCGTCGCCTTGGATATTTTCAAGGCGGCAGATGGTGAAATAAGTAACGCTCGATTTTCATGAAAACGAGTAAGTGTACTAAATAAAATACGTAGATTACTATGATGTACTTATTTTTTGCGACTTCGCTTGATAATAGCCATAAAAAGTGATCATAGCGGCCGAAATGTTGGTTAGACCACATTCAACTGCTTGTTTCGCAAAACATGTAACGCTCGATTTTCTCGAGAAAAATCATGTAGACTAAACAAACTACGATCTTTTAAATGGTGTATATTATTCTTTCGAAATGGAAAATGTTCAAAAAAATTAGAAATTGTGCAATTTTTTCACTTTTTTGCTTACAACTTTTTCAAAACTATTTTTTTTCTAAAAAAAAATATTTTTTTCAGAATCTTATAAGAAATCGGAACGAGCTCTTATTTCAAATGTTTTGGCAAAATTTGACCGATTTGAGATAGTGGTCCCTTAATCGGCCAAATTTGC
Organism: Rhabditoides inermis; assembly: GCA_963966185.1. Lineage (NCBI taxonomy): Eukaryota > Metazoa > Nematoda > Chromadorea > Rhabditida > Rhabditidae > Rhabditoides > Rhabditoides inermis. The sequence goes on along the minus strand of CAWZYM010000068.1, from coordinate 173,084 downwards.
ATATTTGACCAAAACGACTATTAGAATCTTGTAGAGGACCTTCGATACCCCCATGTGCGCTGACATAGCTCCTAGTAACCACCTCGTCCCATTCTTACAGAGACAGTGTGATATACGCCGACATAGCTTCTAGTATCTAATTGTGGGCTATACTCCCCGATACGGTAGTGGGGTGCTCTTCGGGGGGTGGCAGGAACTGTTAATGGAACTTTATCAATGCACTTCTCTTTGCGCCGCGGTATTTCACTCATCCTCTCCGTCTGATTCTCCCGGTGACTGATTCGTATATGTTGTTGTTATTATTGTTATCACATTTTCGGTGTGTTCGCTCAAGTTTTTGTTTTTCGCCTCTCATTATTTCGATTAGAGATAAATGTGAAATGTCTATCACTCAACTGCTTACAAGGGGTCCATCGATGAATGCAATGAATTTGGATCAGATGACGTCACACTTCTGAAAGTTGTGAGGGTGGTCGTGACTCCACCGTGACTACATTATTGGTCGCTGAGAGGATTGAACCCGGAACCTTCCACTTGATAGCTGCGCGCACATCCACTGTGCTAGCCACCCCCCGAAGTTGTTTATTGTGGTTGCTTGTATTATAGGTTTACCAGTTGGAGTCGCGCCTACGTCGCTCCTCCTCCTGGTTGTGTGGAGATGATTTCGCAATCACATGCCATCGCTGAGAAAGTGCAAACCCGGCGCGTCTCACACGCTGGCGGCAGTTGGGCTATATAAGCGGCGCATGAGCGTCACTAACAGATAGACAGACGAACGGACGGACAGGCCGTTTTATACCGCAACAAATAAGTACACCATAGTAATCTACGTATTTTATTTAGTACACTGACTCGTTTTCATGAAAATCGAGCGTTACATATTTCACCATCTGGAGCCTTTAAAATGACGCTCAAACGTGCCTATAGCCTGAATAGGTCGCCGAAATACTAGAAGATCATTAAATATGTTTGTCTGCAAACAAGCTTATATATTAGAAATAATATGCAGAAAATAACTGTTTAATTAATAGATGTTACTTCGTGTTCATAAAAATGAAACCAGTAAAGATTCAATCAATCGTCGCCTTGGATATTTTCAAGGCGGCAGATGGTGAAATAAGTAACGCTCGATTTTCATGAAAACGAGTAAGTGTACTAAATAAAATACGTAGATTACTATGATGTACTTATTTTTTGCGACTTCGCTTGATAATAGCCATAAAAAGTGATCATAGCGGCCGAAATGTTGGTTAGACCACATTCAACTGCTTGTTTCGCAAAACATGTAACGCTCGATTTTCTCGAGAAAAATCATGTAGACTAAACAAACTACGATCTTTTAAATGGTGTATATTATTCTTTCGAAATGGAAAATGTTCAAAAAAATTAGAAATTGTGCAATTTTTTCACTTTTTTGCTTACAACTTTTTCAAAACTATTTTTTTTCTAAAAAAAAATATTTTTTTCAGAATCTTATAAGAAATCGGAACGAGCTCTTATTTCAAATGTTTTGGCAAAATTTGACCGATTTGAGATAGTGGTCCCTTAATCGGCCAAATTTGCATATTTGACCAAAACGACTATTAGAATCTTGTAGAGGACCTTCGATACCCCCATGTGCGCTGACATAGCTCCTAGTAACCACCTCGTCCCATTCTTACAGAGACAGTGTGATATACGCCGACATAGCTTCTAGTATCTAATTGTGGGCTATACTCCCCGATACGGTAGTGGGGTGCTCTTCGGGGGGTGGCAGGAACTGTTAATGGAACTTTATCAATGCACTTCTCTTTGCGCCGCGGTATTTCACTCATCCTCTCCGTCTGATTCTCCCGGTGACTGATTCGTATATGTTGTTGTTATTATTGTTATCACATTTTCGGTGTGTTCGCTCAAGTTTTTGTTTTTCGCCTCTCATTATTTCGATTAGAGATAAATGTGAAATGTCTATCACTCAACTGCTTACAAGGGGTCCATCGATGAATGCAATGAATTTGGATCAGATGACGTCACACTTCTGAAAGTTGTGAGGGTGGTCGTGACTCCACCGTGACTACATTATTGGTCGCTGAGAGGATTGAACCCGGAACCTTCCACTTGATAGCTGCGCGCACATCCACTGTGCTAGCCACCCCCCGAAGTTGTTTATTGTGGTTGCTTGTATTATAGGTTTACCAGTTGGAGTCGCGCCTACGTCGCTCCTCCTCCTGGTTGTGTGGAGATGATTTCGCAATCACATGCCATCGCTGAGAAAGTGCAAACCCGGCGCGTCTCACACGCTGGCGGCAGTTGGGCTATATAAGCGGCGCATGAGCGTCACTAACAGATAGACAGACGAACGGACGGACAGGCCGTTTTATACCGCAACAAATAAGTACACCATAGTAATCTACGTATTTTATTTAGTACACTGACTCGTTTTCATGAAAATCGAGCGTTACATATTTCACCATCTGGAGCCTTTAAAATGACGCTCAAACGTGCCTATAGCCTGAATAGGTCGCCGAAATACTAGAAGATCATTAAATATGTTTGTCTGCAAACAAGCTTATATATTAGAAATAATATGCAGAAAATAACTGTTTAATTAATAGATGTTACTTCGTGTTCATAAAAATGAAACCAGTAAAGATTCAATCAATCGTCGCCTTGGATATTTTCAAGGCGGCAGATGGTGAAATAAGTAACGCTCGATTTTCATGAAAACGAGTAAGTGTACTAAATAAAATACGTAGATTACTATGATGTACTTATTTTTTGCGACTTCGCTTGATAATAGCCATAAAAAGTGATCATAGCGGCCGAAATGTTGGTTAGACCACATTCAACTGCTTGTTTCGCAAAACATGTAACGCTCGATTTTCTCGAGAAAAATCATGTAGACTAAACAAACTACGATCTTTTAAATGGTGTATATTATTCTTTCGAAATGGAAAATGTTCAAAAAAATTAGAAATTGTGCAATTTTTTCACTTTTTTGCTTACAACTTTTTCAAAACTATTTTTTTTCTAAAAAAAAATATTTTTTTCAGAATCTTATAAGAAATCGGAACGAGCTCTTATTTCAAATGTTTTGGCAAAATTTGACCGATTTGAGATAGTGGTCCCTTAATCGGCCAAATTTGCATATTTGACCAAAACGACTATTAGAATCTTGTAGAGGACCTTCGATACCCCCATGTGCGCTGACATAGCTCCTAGTAACCACCTCGTCCCATTCTTACAGAGACAGTGTGATATACGCCGACATAGCTTCTAGTATCTAATTGTGGGCTATACTCCCCGATACGGTAGTGGGGTGCTCTTCGGGGGGTGGCAGGAACTGTTAATGGAACTTTATCAATGCACTTCTCTTTGCGCCGCGGTATTTCACTCATCCTCTCCGTCTGATTCTCCCGGTGACTGATTCGTATATGTTGTTGTTATTATTGTTATCACATTTTCGGTGTGTTCGCTCAAGTTTTTGTTTTTCGCCTCTCATTATTTCGATTAGAGATAAATGTGAAATGTCTATCACTCAACTGCTTACAAGGGGTCCATCGATGAATGCAATGAATTTGGATCAGATGACGTCACACTTCTGAAAGTTGTGAGGGTGGTCGTGACTCCACCGTGACTACATTATTGGTCGCTGAGAGGATTGAACCCGGAACCTTCCACTTGATAGCTGCGCGCACATCCACTGTGCTAGCCACCCCCCGAAGTTGTTTATTGTGGTTGCTTGTATTATAGGTTTACCAGTTGGAGTCGCGCCTACGTCGCTCCTCCTCCTGGTTGTGTGGAGATGATTTCGCAATCACATGCCATCGCTGAGAAAGTGCAAACCCGGCGCGTCTCACACGCTGGCGGCAGTTGGGCTATATAAGCGGCGCATGAGCGTCACTAACAGATAGACAGACGAACGGACGGACAGGCCGTTTTATACCGCAACAAATAAGTACACCATAGTAATCTACGTATTTTATTTAGTACACTGACTCGTTTTCATGAAAATCGAGCGTTACATATTTCACCATCTGGAGCCTTTAAAATGACGCTCAAACGTGCCTATAGCCTGAATAGGTCGCCGAAATACTAGAAGATCATTAAATATGTTTGTCTGCAAACAAGCTTATATATTAGAAATAATATGCAGAAAATAACTGTTTAATTAATAGATGTTACTTCGTGTTCATAAAAATGAAACCAGTAAAGATTCAATCAATCGTCGCCTTGGATATTTTCAAGGCGGCAGATGGTGAAATAAGTAACGCTCGATTTTCATGAAAACGAGTAAGTGTACTAAATAAAATACGTAGATTACTATGATGTACTTATTTTTTGCGACTTCGCTTGATAATAGCCATAAAAAGTGATCATAGCGGCCGAAATGTTGGTTAGACCACATTCAACTGCTTGTTTCGCAAAACATGTAACGCTCGATTTTCTCGAGAAAAATCATGTAGACTAAACAAACTACGATCTTTTAAATGGTGTATATTATTCTTTCGAAATGGAAAATGTTCAAAAAAATTAGAAATTGTGCAATTTTTTCACTTTTTTGCTTACAACTTTTTCAAAACTATTTTTTTTCTAAAAAAAAAATATTTTTTTCAGAATCTTATAAGAAATCGGAACGAGCTCTTATTTCAAATGTTTTGGCAAAATTTGACCGATTTGAGATAGTGGTCCCTTAATCGGCCAAATTTGCATATTTGACCAAAACGACTATTAGAATCTTGTAGAGGACCTTCGATACCCCCATGTGCGCTGACATAGCTCCTAGTAACCACCTCGTCCCATTCTTACAGAGACAGTGTGATATACGCCGACATAGCTTCTAGTATCTAATTGTGGGCTATACTCCCCGATACGGTAGTGGGGTGCTCTTCGGGGGGTGGCAGGAACTGTTAATGGAACTTTATCAATGCACTTCTCTTTGCGCCGCGGTATTTCACTCATCCTCTCCGTCTGATTCTCCCGGTGACTGATTCGTATATGTTGTTGTTATTATTGTTATCACATTTTCGGTGTGTTCGCTCAAGTTTTTGTTTTTCGCCTCTCATTATTTCGATTAGAGATAAATGTGAAATGTCTATCACTCAACTGCTTACAAGGGGTCCATCGATGAATGCAATGAATTTGGATCAGATGACGTCACACTTCTGAAAGTTGTGAGGGTGGTCGTGACTCCACCGTGACTACATTATTGGTCGCTGAGAGGATTGAACCCGGAACCTTCCACTTGATAGCTGCGCGCACATCCACTGTGCTAGCCACCCCCCGAAGTTGTTTATTGTGGTTGCTTGTATTATAGGTTTACCAGTTGGAGTCGCGCCTACGTCGCTCCTCCTCCTGGTTGTGTGGAGATGATTTCGCAATCACATGCCATCGCTGAGAAAGTGCAAACCCGGCGCGTCTCACACGCTGGCGGCAGTTGGGCTATATAAGCGGCGCATGAGCGTCACTAACAGATAGACAGACGAACGGACGGACAGGCCGTTTTATACCGCAACAAATAAGTACACCATAGTAATCTACGTATTTTATTTAGTACACTGACTCGTTTTCATGAAAATCGAGCGTTACATATTTCACCATCTGGAGCCTTTAAAATGACGCTCAAACGTGCCTATAGCCTGAATAGGTCGCCGAAATACTAGAAGATCATTAAATATGTTTGTCTGCAAACAAGCTTATATATTAGAAATAATATGCAGAAAATAACTGTTTAATTAATAGATGTTACTTCGTGTTCATAAAAATGAAACCAGTAAAGATTCAATCAATCGTCGCCTTGGATATTTTCAAGGCGGCAGATGGTGAAATAAGTAACGCTCGATTTTCATGAAAACGAGTAAGTGTACTAAATAAAATACGTAGATTACTATGATGTACTTATTTTTTGCGACTTCGCTTGATAATAGCCATAAAAAGTGATCATAGCGGCCGAAATGTTGGTTAGACCACATTCAACTGCTTGTTTCGCAAAACATGTAACGCTCGATTTTCTCGAGAAAAATCATGTAGACTAAACAAACTACGATCTTTTAAATGGTGTATATTATTCTTTCGAAATGGAAAATGTTCAAAAAAATTAGAAATTGTGCAATTTTTTCACTTTTTTGCTTACAACTTTTTCAAAACTATTTTTTTTCTAAAAAAAAATATTTTTTTCAGAATCTTATAAGAAATCGGAACGAGCTCTTATTTCAAATGTTTTGGCAAAATTTGACCGATTTGAGATAGTGGTCCCTTAATCGGCCAAATTTGCATATTTGACCAAAACGACTATTAGAATCTTGTAGAGGACCTTCGATACCCCCATGTGCGCTGACATAGCTCCTAGTAACCACCTCGTCCCATTCTTACAGAGACAGTGTGATATACGCCGACATAGCTTCTAGTATCTAATTGTGGGCTATACTCCCCGATACGGTAGTGGGGTGCTCTTCGGGGGGTGGCAGGAACTGTTAATGGAACTTTATCAATGCACTTCTCTTTGCGCCGCGGTATTTCACTCATCCTCTCCGTCTGATTCTCCCGGTGACTGATTCGTATATGTTGTTGTTATTATTGTTATCACATTTTCGGTGTGTTCGCTCAAGTTTTTGTTTTTCGCCTCTCATTATTTCGATTAGAGATAAATGTGAAATGTCTATCACTCAACTGCTTACAAGGGGTCCATCGATGAATGCAATGAATTTGGATCAGATGACGTCACACTTCTGAAAGTTGTGAGGGTGGTCGTGACTCCACCGTGACTACATTATTGGTCGCTGAGAGGATTGAACCCGGAACCTTCCACTTGATAGCTGCGCGCACATCCACTGTGCTAGCCACCCCCCGAAGTTGTTTATTGTGGTTGCTTGTATTATAGGTTTACCAGTTGGAGTCGCGCCTACGTCGCTCCTCCTCCTGGTTGTGTGGAGATGATTTCGCAATCACATGCCATCGCTGAGAAAGTGCAAACCCGGCGCGTCTCACACGCTGGCGGCAGTTGGGCTATATAAGCGGCGCATGAGCGTCACTAACAGATAGACAGACGAACGGACGGACAGGCCGTTTTATACCGCAACAAATAAGTACACCATAGTAATCTACGTATTTTATTTAGTACACTGACTCGTTTTCATGAAAATCGAGCGTTACATATTTCACCATCTGGAGCCTTTAAAATGACGCTCAAACGTGCCTATAGCCTGAATAGGTCGCCGAAATACTAGAAGATCATTAAATATGTTTGTCTGCAAACAAGCTTATATATTAGAAATAATATGCAGAAAATAACTGTTTAATTAATAGATGTTACTTCGTGTTCATAAAAATGAAACCAGTAAAGATTCAATCAATCGTCGCCTTGGATATTTTCAAGGCGGCAGATGGTGAAATAAGTAACGCTCGATTTTCATGAAAACGAGTAAGTGTACTAAATAAAATACGTAGATTACTATGATGTACTTATTTTTTGCGACTTCGCTTGATAATAGCCATAAAAAGTGATCATAGCGGCCGAAATGTTGGTTAGACCACATTCAACTGCTTGTTTCGCAAAACATGTAACGCTCGATTTTCTCGAGAAAAATCATGTAGACTAAACAAACTACGATCTTTTAAATGGTGTATATTATTCTTTCGAAATGGAAAATGTTCAAAAAAATTAGAAATTGTGCAATTTTTTCACTTTTTTGCTTACAACTTTTTCAAAACTATTTTTTTTCTAAAAAAAAAATATTTTTTTCAGAATCTTATAAGAAATCGGAACGAGCTCTTATTTCAAATGTTTTGGCAAAATTTGACCGATTTGAGATAGTGGTCCCTTAATCGGCCAAATTTGCATATTTGACCAAAACGACTATTAGAATCTTGTAGAGGACCTTCGATACCCCCATGTGCGCTGACATAGCTCCTAGTAACCACCTCGTCCCATTCTTACAGAGACAGTGTGATATACGCCGACATAGCTTCTAGTATCTAATTGTGGGCTATACTCCCCGATACGGTAGTGGGGTGCTCTTCGGGGGGTGGCAGGAACTGTTAATGGAACTTTATCAATGCACTTCTCTTTGCGCCGCGGTATTTCACTCATCCTCTCCGTCTGATTCTCCCGGTGACTGATTCGTATATGTTGTTGTTATTATTGTTATCACATTTTCGGTGTGTTCGCTCAAGTTTTTGTTTTTCGCCTCTCATTATTTCGATTAGAGATAAATGTGAAATGTCTATCACTCAACTGCTTACAAGGGGTCCATCGATGAATGCAATGAATTTGGATCAGATGACGTCACACTTCTGAAAGTTGTGAGGGTGGTCGTGACTCCACCGTGACTACATTATTGGTCGCTGAGAGGATTGAACCCGGAACCTTCCACTTGATAGCTGCGCGCACATCCACTGTGCTAGCCACCCCCCGAAGTTGTTTATTGTGGTTGCTTGTATTATAGGTTTACCAGTTGGAGTCGCGCCTACGTCGCTCCTCCTCCTGGTTGTGTGGAGATGATTTCGCAATCACATGCCATCGCTGAGAAAGTGCAAACCCGGCGCGTCTCACACGCTGGCGGCAGTTGGGCTATATAAGCGGCGCATGAGCGTCACTAACAGATAGACAGACGAACGGACGGACAGGCCGTTTTATACCGCAACAAATAAGTACACCATAGTAATCTACGTATTTTATTTAGTACACTGACTCGTTTTCATGAAAATCGAGCGTTACATATTTCACCATCTGGAGCCTTTAAAATGACGCTCAAACGTGCCTATAGCCTGAATAGGTCGCCGAAATACTAGAAGATCATTAAATATGTTTGTCTGCAAACAAGCTTATATATTAGAAATAATATGCAGAAAATAACTGTTTAATTAATAGATGTTACTTCGTGTTCATAAAAATGAAACCAGTAAAGATTCAATCAATCGTCGCCTTGGATATTTTCAAGGCGGCAGATGGTGAAATAAGTAACGCTCGATTTTCATGAAAACGAGTAAGTGTACTAAATAAAATACGTAGATTACTATGATGTACTTATTTTTTGCGACTTCGCTTGATAATAGCCATAAAAAGTGATCATAGCGGCCGAAATGTTGGTTAGACCACATTCAACTGCTTGTTTCGCAAAACATGTAACGCTCGATTTTCTCGAGAAAAATCATGTAGACTAAACAAACTACGATCTTTTAAATGGTGTATATTATTCTTTCGAAATGGAAAATGTTCAAAAAAATTAGAAATTGTGCAATTTTTTCACTTTTTTGCTTACAACTTTTTCAAAACTATTTTTTTTCTAAAAAAAAATATTTTTTTCAGAATCTTATAAGAAATCGGAACGAGCTCTTATTTCAAATGTTTTGGCAAAATTTGACCGATTTGAGATAGTGGTCCCTTAATCGGCCAAATTTGCATATTTGACCAAAACGACTATTAGAATCTTGTAGAGGACCTTCGATACCCCCATGTGCGCTGACATAGCTCCTAGTAACCACCTCGTCCCATTCTTACAGAGACAGTGTGATATACGCCGACATAGCTTCTAGTATCTAATTGTGGGCTATACTCCCCGATACGGTAGTGGGGTGCTCTTCGGGGGGTGGCAGGAACTGTTAATGGAACTTTATCAATGCACTTCTCTTTGCGCCGCGGTATTTCACTCATCCTCTCCGTCTGATTCTCCCGGTGACTGATTCGTATATGTTGTTGTTATTATTGTTATCACATTTTCGGTGTGTTCGCTCAAGTTTTTGTTTTTCGCCTCTCATTATTTCGATTAGAGATAAATGTGAAATGTCTATCCCTCAACTGCTTACAAGGGGTCCATCGATGAATGCAATGAATTTGGATCAGATGACGTCACACTTCTGAAAGTTGTGAGGGTGGTCGTGACTCCACCGTGACTACATTATTGGTCGCTGAGAGGATTGAACCCGGAACCTTCCACTTGATAGCTGCGCGCACATCCACTGTGCTAGCCACCCCCCGAAGTTGTTTATTGTGGTTGCTTGTATTATAGGTTTACCAGTTGGAGTCGCGCCTACGTCGCTCCTCCTCCTGGTTGTGTGGAGATGATTTCGCAATCACATGCCATCGCTGAGAAAGTGCAAACCCGGCGCGTCTCACACGCTGGCGGCAGTTGGGCTATATAAGCGGCGCATGAGCGTCACTAACAGATAGACAGACGAACGGACGGACAGGCCGTTTTATACCGCAACAAATAAGTACACCATAGTAATCTACGTATTTTATTTAGTACACTGACTCGTTTTCATGAAAATCGAGCGTTACATATTTCACCATCTGGAGCCTTTAAAATGACGCTCAAACGTGCCTATAGCCTGAATAGGTCGCCGAAATACTAGAAGATCATTAAATATGTTTGTCTGCAAACAAGCTTATATATTAGAAATAATATGCAGAAAATAACTGTTTAATTAATAGATGTTACTTCGTGTTCATAAAAATGAAACCAGTAAAGATTCAATCAATCGTCGCCTTGGATATTTTCAAGGCGGCAGATGGTGAAATAAGTAACGCTCGATTTTCATGAAAACGAGTAAGTGTACTAAATAAAATACGTAGATTACTATGATGTACTTATTTTTTGCGACTTCGCTTGATAATAGCCATAAAAAGTGATCATAGCGGCCGAAATGTTGGTTAGACCACATTCAACTGCTTGTTTCGCAAAACATGTAACGCTCGATTTTCTCGAGAAAAATCATGTAGACTAAACAAACTACGATCTTTTAAATGGTGTATATTATTCTTTCGAAATGGAAAATGTTCAAAAAAATTAGAAATTGTGCAATTTTTTCACTTTTTTGCTTACAACTTTTTCAAAACTATTTTTTTTCTAAAAAAAAATATTTTTTTCAGAATCTTATAAGAAATCGGAACGAGCTCTTATTTCAAATGTTTTGACAAAATTTGACCGATTTGAGATAGTGGTCCCTTAATCGGCCAAATTTGCATATTTGACCAAAACGACTATTAGAATCTTGTAGAGGACCTTCGATACCCCCATGTGCGCTGACATAGCTCCTAGTAACCACCTCGTCCCATTCTTACAGAGACAGTGTGATATACGCCGACATAGCTTCTAGTATCTAATTGTGGGCGGGGCTTAAAAATAGTGCAAACCCGGCGCGTCTCACATGCTAGCTCCGACCTGGGTTATTTAGAGAGCGCCGCATCAGCGTCACTTACAGACAGACGGACATTGCGTTTTCTACATATTAGGATTAGGATGGTAACCTGGAAAGTAGACCGGCACCAGTAGACCGGTACGCCAGTACACCATTACACCATACGATTATCTATGTAGTAAACATTAATTATCACATTTATTTCGTGTACTGGTGTACTGGCACTTTCCAGGTTGCCTAGGTAAATTACTTTTCACTCATATGTTTAAACTTCATTAAGAACTTACTATTCTACGTTGTACTCCCTCGCTTGCTCGTTGATGTGTTACCATTGTTTCATTTCATGTTTACAATTGTTTATGTACCTGAGCGATGTTCACGTATCGATTGCAGGTTTGACAATGATGAGTCGCAGCACCTCGCTGTCTCGTTAGACACAGTAGGCAGCACTACGCAACGGTGAGTGAATGTTTACTACATAGTTGTTTATTATCATACCAGTCGGAGTCGCTGCTTCTCCTGGTTATAGTGAGCGGGGCCTAAACAGTGCAATCCCGGTGCGCATCACATGCTGGCGCCGACTTGGGTATTAAGGGGATGGCATACGGTGCTACTGTATACCCTCACGGACGGACGGACAGGACAGTGCGTTTTCCACATATTAGGATGGTGTGATAGTGATTGCAGGCCCGTGTATGCCTTCCGTTCCCCCTTGCCCCTTGCTATCTATCTTATTGGTCAAGCGGAGAGTACGTTGTAGAAAGTAAGCAACTTGTTGTTTTGCTATACTAATAATCATTTTATATTTTGCCGTATTTGCAGGATGGTTTCGCAGAGTGAGTTGGAGCAGCGCCTGAGGGGTCTAAGGACAAAATACAAACTTAGGGCGGAATGTACAAAGGTTTAGTGTTTTGTCCCCGGATGGGACTCCTTGAAGGGTATTGCTCCCTATAGCAAAGCCTCATCCGGTGGGTAGGGCATCTTTCGAGAGTAATAACGTCTGCTGTAAAATTTTACTCAACATCTACTTGCTACTGCATAGATAACTACATCTTCTTGCTACGCACAATCACGTCATAGGTCACAACGTATCTATGTCATCACGACTCTTAAAGCATTTATTCGGACAATGTAATCTTGCCTGATCTTCAGGTTGGGTTCGCTTTTGTTTCGTCAATGAAACCTTCCTTCGAAATTGTATAAACGTGGAAAAATTGTTTGTATTTTTACCGATTTCTCTGCGCAAACAGAACTTCAAAACTCGTCTTTATTGAAGACAACGAAAGCGACCCCATTCTGAAGATCAGGGAATAATACATTGTCCGGATACATCCTTTAAAATCGATTATTTTGAACCATGAATTATTTTAATTGCAGTCTGTACAGTTATTTCTTGTTCATGGTTCGATAATTGCCCATAGGTGGTTGCAGTCATTGCATGCTAGTCGTCGCGCATTCATGCTAGCAGATTCGCGCAGATACAGTACAGTGCTCTTTTGCCTTGGTAGCGATTCAAAAAAAAAATATAAAAAGTGCGCAAGTGACAAATCAATGTTCTGCTACAAATGTTTAGTGTTACCTTTTTTCTCTATTTTTTTATCAAATACGTTGTGTTTGCACAGGCAATCGTGGTTCGACGTGATCGATCGTCTTTCGCTGTCACCTCCGGCCACAAACACCTCTACCACGGACCTATTGGCACACCTTTCGTGAGTATCTTTAATTTTAGTGGTATAGTAGTTTATCAGCACGAATATTTTTGTGTGCAGTACAGTCAGCGAAATGTGAGCCGCAGCGAAATGTGAGTGGCTCACGTGGTCCACGTTGTGTCATGCTCTCGTTTCTCTGCCCACTCTCCGCGTGAGAGGACGGATTCAACAGGAGGAGATGAGCATGAGAGGAGAAGACGCTGACTACGGTGGACCTGCGAATGATCCAGTCGGAGAGAGCGAAGTAGCTAATGGATCCTCTATTCCATTTGTCAAGTCGCAAGCTGCGGCGGAGAAGATGCTGAACAAAGAGGCGAAGCAGAGCAAGAAGTGCGGCTTGGAGGTAAATAGACAAAAGACGATGACCAACGCGCACCTTCCTCATCATCTTCTACGCGTCTTCAATGCGAAATGAACATAATATTATGTCTGTCTTTGATAGCAACTGGCGATGTGCAGTAGGAAAATAATACAAAAATGAAAATTCATCGCGTGACGTCATCAAAAGTTCGCCGCGATGAACTTTATTCATCGCGATGAATTTTCTTCGCGACGAATTTTCCAGTTTACCGTCAAATTCAGAGTTGTTGCTTTTGTTTTTGCTTTTAGGTCACACATGGTCTCACGATACCCGAACTCGTTCAGTGGATTTATGAAGCCCGGTGAGAAGATGGAGGACTATATGCGTGTTCATTTCGCTAGTAGAGTTGGCAGCTATCGCCATGAATTCTACACACTAAAATCTCTGTCAAGTCAACCTGTACACGTACAATGAGGTTTTTTTTGGTTGCTGCGTGTGGTTTTGATATGTGGTTTTGATGTGAGACTGTGCGCCTATTGTTCGTCTCAAGTGGAACACTGAAGTGTGAGTGTTTTAGATTTTTTGAAACTCTTCCAAATATGAATCATATATCATGTCCTCTTGATTATTCGATGTTTTGTTCGTTGCGAGCTGAACTATTCTCCACACTACACATTGATGTAGCAGTAAAATCAATTTGTAAGAACGTTCATTACATATTAGACAAACTTATACAGGAAAGAGTACATGTAATTAACAAGGCACACATCCGGTTTCGGTCCCTTTCACCAGACCGAATGTGTGATCCTACCGGCCGGGACCATCATCAGTGATGAGCCGGTAGGACAGGGACATTGAAATTATACTTGATAGTAAAGGGGCATTGATTATTCTATCGTCTTCAAACAAAAAAAATGGGGGGAGGGGGAGGAGACCGCTCAAGAGGGTGCTCGGTGTTCGACTGAATGTGTTTGTGGGTCTCGGGTCGCATGGACTAAAAGCGCGCGAGAAGTGAGTGAAGTAGATCGATCTACCTATGTTAACACTGTGTCAACAAAACGTTTCATTTTTCTTTTAGATTTCAACCCGTATTTTGTTTGAATTTGTTTATTTCCCAATAAAGTTTTGTAGAATTGAATATTTATTAAACTAGTAGAATAACAATTAACTGTATATGCTAATTATAGTTCTCTGCAACGTTCAATGAACTTTTCTTTCTGAGTGCAACAACGGAAGATTCTAACTATTTCACCGTGTAGACAGTTCATTGCAATATTTGATTTAATGTTGCTTTGGCTGTGTGGGTATCGTATTACTTTAAACGAGTAATCGTCTGTTTTATTGTACAGTTCTGTTTCAACCTGGTTTTGTTTAATTTTGATTGTGAGATCCAGAAATACGGTTTCAATACTTGTAGAATTATCTTTCAAAAGCACTTCCAAGTAAAAGTAGTTGGTTTGTACTGTTGTCTCAGTTGAGCAAAAGGACTGACATGTTTTCAATGGAGACATGTGCCAACAGGCTCTCTCTCTCATACCAGTGCAAAGCGGCCATATTATAATGAACGCGTTTACAAAGTTATGCAGTTATTATCTAAAAGCACAACTTCTGTTGTAACATAACACGTTGAATAATGCTGAGAGCCTGTTTGCACATGTCTCCATTGAAAACATGTCAGTCCTTTTGCTCAACTGAGACAACAGTACAAACCAACTACTTTTACTTGGAAGTACTTTTGAAAGATAATATCTGTCCTTTTCTTAAGTTTTGTTTCACAAAATTACATTTTCATACACGTTCGCGATTCGCTGCGAGGATACCGACGCGCACCCGCTATTCGCCTCTCTCTCTCTCACTCACACACAGAGGGGGCGGGGCGAAAGCGATTGTCCGACGCCCGCCCGCCCGCCCGCCCGAGCGACCGACACCGATCTCAATCCGCACTCGAATGCGAACTCTGCGTATCTCGCTTCAACTTCAATCAAATTCAATACAACTTTCTATAGCTCTATCGAATAGAGATGTGAATGCAATGTAACAGTGAAAATCACTTAAAAATGAGGAAAAGTGCTTCATCCGGGAAAAGTCGTTTTTGAGCATTCTAGCGCGCGGGAACATCCAGTACAAACGAGAGGGCGCTGGCGCGCCCTCTCTAATTTGTTTGTTCTAAAGTTAGTGAGTCGTGGTAAATGTTGTTAGTGATTTGTTCAACAATCGATGAGTTATTTTGGTTTACTTTTCAATAACAATCTATTTCAGCATCATCTGATGTAGTCTGCTTCTCTCTTCTACTTCATCAACGCGGCCGCCACTATCAGCTAGTCACAGGTTTTCAGGTGGGGAGTTGCATTCATATGTAATATTTTGCGGTTTTCGAAAATATAGAAAAGAACAAGATTCTTTGTTCAATTATTCTTTTTATTTTTCACTTTGTTGTGAAAAAGTCGATGTAAGGTTATATACCTCTTCCGTTACAGGA
This sequence comes from Rhabditoides inermis, assembly GCA_963966185.1. Lineage (NCBI taxonomy): Eukaryota > Metazoa > Nematoda > Chromadorea > Rhabditida > Rhabditidae > Rhabditoides > Rhabditoides inermis. Next base: position 157,477 of record CAWZYM010000068.1, on the reverse strand, counting down.
GAAGTCGTTTCCCATTTCTCAGTCGCCTGTTTAGTACGCCGTGATTGTCCAGTTGACGTGCTCTGCGTAGTGCTCGCACATGTCTCTTATTGTGCAGCGGCTCCTCCACCGCACTCACTCCCCTCCAAGTGCCGTGCTGCGCAGATGTATCTGATTCTAGCCTTTTGCGTGCACCGGTTGTCCCTTCATATATTCTTGTACGGACTCGTCTCATCGCTAATTTTGTATGGTATCGGTTTTAACATGCGGCTTTTTCACTGCATTTTTGATGTGTGACGCAGTTTTTCTGCAATAAATTATTAATATATTATAATGTCGTCCAGTGGTGTCACTCAACTACAGGTCGTTTCACAGTACTACAGGTTAGTATTCACAGTTATACACCTAAACTAATTGTTGTTTTACGGTTGTAATATTTTTTTACATACTCAACGTTTTTTTCTCGTATTTTTTTATATTAAATAACTGTGACATTTGTTATTACACGTGTTTATTTGAGGTCACTGGTATTCTTACTGGCTCGAAGGGAAGATGCGTGTGGATTCTAATTCGATGCGATTATCGCACTGTGGGTTAATTTTTTTATTTTCATTTTTGTTCCGTTTCAATATGGGCAACGGCACCGCATGGGCAACGTCCGCGCGAGACCGAACTACCTGGAGGAAGATGGGATCCGCGCTACCTTGACCTAATCGGGTCGCTCACGTAATCAAGTAAGTAAAGTTATTTTTTGTTAATTGTGCTTGAAGATTATATAGTATCGTAAAAGAAAAACAAATCACAACCTAAGAAAAACAATGCAATGCAACAATGCAAACCTAAGAAAAACAATGCATTCGGAGAAAACATTTCCACCCTGGCTACTACAGTACAGAAACTTAAAACGGCCTAATTTGAGGAATGTGTCGCAGATCCATCACATTTTTGCCGGGATGTCTTTTTGAGTATTTCAAGTGCTCGTTTGCTTCCCCTAGGTGTCCTCTATCGAATGGTGTGCATAGTAGCAGATTCATTGAGTGGAAGTCACTGTATTTCGTGTGGAACACTCACAATCCCCACTGGGCTGTGAGATTGTGAGGCATTCGCATTTTCGATGTGATGGATTCGCATGTTAGGTGTGAGGGATTCGCATACTCATTTGCGTAGAAACTCGAGATCATTGCCTACCGCCGCACCGGTTGTGGTTTATCTATGACTTCAAATTACTATCGAATTTTTTCCTATATAAAGTGAGACCAATATTAGAAATTGGATCAGAACTTTATTGCCTTATGGATAATTCTCATATTAACCTCTTAGAAAAGATACAACGCAAGTTTACCAAATACCTACTACCTTCTCCCTAAAACAGACTATAATTTTAGGTTAGAAACTCTAGGGTTAGAAACATTGTATATGAGACGCTTGATGATTGATCTTTCTTTGGCACATGCATATATAGGCCATCCCCCATTTTCATCGTACGGCATTATCGCGGACGAACCAGACAAAGGCGAAATGACGACGATTTGATGCAATTTCTCTCTTTTTGGAACATTTTTGTATCAAAACTGTGTGAAATCGATCGAAATTCAAAAATCCGAGCAACAGGTCTTCTTGGGACTCCGTTGGAGCATATCCTTCAGAAAACTGGTTGCTGTACGATCACTTTGAAGAGAGTTATCAAGTTTTATAGATTTCACCTACAAAATGGTCTGTAAAAGACGGTTTTTGTGCAATATAGAGAAAACTATGTCGGAATTCAAAATTCGAAGAAATAGGTCCTATGAAGAATATCTCTCCGGACCACGTGTGAAAATTTCATCAAGATTCGATAATTCTGAACGGAGTTCTTAACTCCGATAGGTGAAAAACTTTGCTTCATTTGGCTTGCAAATGACCCTCGTTTCCCTAAACATAGACCGCCAAGCTCGCGAATCGCGCGGTCGAATGGTCTTGCGCAAGCCGATAACGGGCTATATTCTGATAAATATTCTGAGAAATGACTGCTGTACGATGAACCGGGGGCACGGCCTGTATTTATGGACATATCTTTGTACACCCAATACCACTGACACTGTCTAGCACAACTCATACACGACAACTTCGGGGTCATTCACTCAAACTATACAACTCTTCTAAATCCACTCTCTCGCAGTCCTTTTTCCCTTTTCGTATTCATAATATTTGGAATCTCCTCTCCAGTAGTATTGTTCTTATCAATGATAAAGGTGCATATAGATCAGCTATGCAGAAGTACGTTCTTCTGAACAAATCCAAACTTTATATAACAGACCCAACACATCTATAGATTTTATGTAGAGTTCTTTGCTCGCTAGTTGACGGGGAAAAACGGTTGGACAGGGGTAGTGTCTATCTCACCGGCCGGGTTTTCTCACCCAGCTATAGAAGTGACAGGATAGTCTCTCACCGCATATGCTGTTATAGACACAGTGTCTGGTGAGGGATTATCCCTTCGGTTCGACTGCGTTCAGAGCGTACAAACGGACGGGACGTCATCGTAAAGAAGTCAAAACGTCGTCTAGTCTCAAACTGTGCGTTTTTTTACATTGTCAACCCATTGTTCATGTCATTTAACTCAATTTTGAATAAAGTATATATAAAAAAATAAAAAGGTATTTCATTCGTTGTCCGATTCCCGATTTCCATCCCCATCCTAATCTTCACCTGATTGTTCTTGCAGAGCTTGTCCGACCCGAATCAGAACGTGGTCGTCTTGAAGATGATTTGGAGACTGAGCTTGCAGTCAACGAGTTGTTAGTGCAGTTCAATAATAAATACTGCACTTTATACTTCATGTCGTGGATTTACCATAACTTTATTCACATAGAAATATGAGCAATATAATAAGTAAATTATTAGAGTAACATGTTGATCACAATTTTGTACGTTTCCATCATCAACGATTCTTACACACATGGTATTATGCACCAAAGATAGAAACTGAATGGAGTGGAGAGGAGTGGATTTTGGATCAGGTAGAAGTGCGTGTTGTGAAGTTGTCAAGTGAAAGAGGAAGTGTTGTCAGGATGAATCGAAGACTGTAACGAGCGGTCTCCGAAGACAGAAAGGCACTAGGCAGACTAGAGGGGAGCAAAGTGTTTGCGGAGCTGCTCAGACAGAAGACATGTTGTAGTTGTATCCACTCGACTGTGCCGGCACGTATTCAGCTGGGGTAGAGGTGACGTACGTGATTGGACCCTGAAATCATTCTCTCATTTCTGTTCATTGAAATATAAGTTGTGACATTTGCCTTCCCTCTCCCTTTTTCTCATCTTCATGAGATCAGCTCACACGTACTCCTTCAGCAATTCTCTCTGGCTCTCGCATGTGTGACGTCCCTTTCACTCGTTACAGATAACAGATAACACACATAGTTGATTCCGAGTGCACTTCCCGCTTCCTTCCACACTTGCACGTCAGATTGGTGGTAAACACGCTTCGACTTTGACTTTGACCCTTCAATTTTTTTCTACCTATCAGAGTACACGTTCTGAAGGTAACTGCTGCGAAGGTAACCCGCAGGGTAGGCCACCCACGGGCGAAAATAGGCCAGATACCGTCGTTGGAAAATCGTTGGGATATAGTGTGTAGTGCCATAGACCTCCTTCAACCACCTCCGCAGAGTGAATCTCTTGGATCGGGGGGATACCTCTACTTTTTACCTTTATCAGAGTACACCTTATCCCTCACTGAACATGTTCCGCCAGCGCCTTGTCTCCGTATGTCTCGATCAGTATATCTCACTCTTTCCAACATCTCACATTCGCTGACTCACTTGGACCCTTTAGATAAATCAATGTCGTAGCAGGCGGCTGGGTCTAGCGATCAAAATATACCCAGTGTACAAGCAAGCAAAACAAAGTCACCATGGAAAACAAGACACGGAAGCGAAAGGAGGGGAAGAGAGGAGGAGGAGGGGGGGGGGAGAACAGTTGCCGGGGAAGGCCTCTGCAAAACAGCCGAGCGAGACGCGCGCACGGGTGCCATCACATTACCTTTATGATCATATATATCTGACACTCTTCCTCGTTTTTGTACATATCACCCGCACTCTATCTATCGGAACATCTCTTTCTCCCTCTCCACTCTCCCTTTCCACTCTCCCTCTCCACTCTCCCTCTCCACTCTCCCTCTCCACTCTCCCTCTCCACTCTCCCTCTCCACTCTCCCTCTCCACTCTCCCTCTCCACTCTCCCTCTCCACTCTCCCTCTCCACTCTCCCTCTCCACTCTCCCTCTCCACTCTCCCTCTCCTCTCTCCCTCCCTCTCTCTCACCGTGGTATAGCTCATCTCTGGCTGCAGTTGTCTGTAGTCGATGGGTGGTTGTTGGGTGGGTGTGTAGGGGGAGGGTGCGGCCACTCCCATGTAGGGTGAATGCGCCGCAGTCGAGGCAGCGCGGAACGGCCTGAAAACCATTCTAGTCTCTCTCATCTGCCACCTCGATAGACTGTGTTCAGTCAGACTCATCAAAAATATACTCTTCAGAAAAATCAATGTAACATCCATCGAACAGAATGCAATATTTTAACTCACTTGCGTAACTACTAATCTACTCATCAGATGTTACCGTGCAGACAGTACAGGGTGATTGAACATTCTCACACCACTTCTAAGCAAACTTGAAAGATCAAATAGCTACCCAGAAACTGGCTGCATTCGACTAGCAGCACACATACTTTCGATTGCAACTCGTGTTTGATGAGTGAGTGTGGAGTGAGTGTTGATGGGAAGTGACTGACTCTGTCTGATAGTTGGACTGGATGTTACTAGCGGGGGTGGCTGGCGGCTGGTATCCCGCCGGCTCGAACTTGCTGGGCGCGTAGTTGTTCTGCTGCGTCGGCTGCCAGCCAGCCCGGCTGCCCGTCCGAGTGCCCTGCCTACTCCTCTTGTCGTCACCGCGCATCTGAAATCACGACATCACACTATGCGTGACGTCATCTATATCCCAGTCCTTGTCTCGATCGATATCGTCTTCGTATTTGCATATCAGCGTCTAATCAAATGCAAACAGTGTGGTTGGGGGGGGGGGGTGGTTGCGCCGTGTCGTACAGATTCAAATTGACTGAATCACATCACTCTACGAGAACATAAACAATGGATGCTGACGAAATGAGAGCAAAAAGACGCTAACAACAAGTAGTGATTAATAAATTGTGTATAGGTGGATCTTGTATGATAGGTTCCAGACTTTGAACGATGCTATAGACCTCCCTCGAGATTTCCATTAGACTGCATAAGAAGAGAGATGAGAGACTAGACCCCCATCACAGCCCATCCCTCCTCTACTTTACTCCTCTACTTTACCCTCTCACTCTTCCACACAACATGAACTTGTTTCTCGGCTGAGAGAGACGCAGAAAAAGTTGACGGATGATGAAAAGACGAGCAGGAAAATAAGAGCGGCTGAGGTGAGAGAGAGAGAGAGAGAGAGAGAGAGAGAGAGAGAGAGAGAAGACAAGATCGGATATCGAGTGATCGGCAAAACAGATCAGAGAAACAACCAGGTAAGCGAAGAGAGTGAGGAGAAGGAGAAGGAGCAGGAGAAGGAGCAGGAGCAGGAGCAGGAGAATGAACAGGCCACTCACCCCTCGGACGACCATGTAAATGCCTCCTCCAATCAGTCCCAACAGTAGCAGACCTCCGACCAGAATCGCGAATATCACAGCGATTTGATAGTTGTAGTGGTTGTTTGAGTAAGACATGGCCTAAAATGAATCACAAACTTATAGGCATGCTCGAAAACTCGCGAAACCACACACACAGAAATAAGAGCGCAAGAAAAGCAAGGTCGAAATGGTTGGTTCTCACTAGGTGAGGGTGTTGATGGGAGAATTTTAGCATACAGGCCGAACGCTGCGGCGGCCGTTGAGATGCTAGAGAGAGAGAGAGAGAGAGAGAGAGAGAGAGAGAGAGAGAGAGAGAGAGAGAGAGAGAGAGAGAGAGAGAGAGAGAGAGAGAGAGAGAGAGAGAGAGGGGGGGGAGGGCCGGTTGTATAGTGGAGGGAAGGCAAACAGTGAAGGTTGGACGGAATGAAAGAGGAACAACAAGCACACACAACACAGATAACATGTGACGTGCGCGTGTTTGAGACGGGTCACTGTATCATCGAGTAGAAGTATAGTGGACAGCCGAGTGAGAGAGCCATCCAAAATACCTGGGCACCAAAATATTAAAATACCAAAATATTGAGATAACACACTCCTCGCAAACACTGAGTAGTGGCGATAAATAGGGAATCGACACGGAAATCACTCGATAAGACGCCACAAGCGGCATGGAACCCCGATATGAATGATCGGAATACGTTTTCATGCATTGGCGTGCGCGGCTTTCGGGTAGAGGGGGAGGAGTGAAGATGATGTGCAAACAACGGCGGAAAGCAGACAAGCGAGCACTGGAACACACCGAGGGACATATTGAGGGGACAGGTATCGGATGGCAGACGGCTATCCTGCCAAGCGAGAACACCCACCAATATGTCAGTGCGATCGCGCAATCCAAACACTATCGATCACGGTATTATGCCGGCTTTGAGACGCTTCGAAGATAGCGAGTGGGTAAATACAGGGCGAAACTATGCGAAGATAAGGAGAAGACATGGTTTGAAAGAGGGGGAGTGAATGTTGATAGGGATGTATATGTGAGTCACACCTGGCGGGATTATATCACTGATTTCGAATATGACTCATGTCTTCGTTCCTTCAGGCGATAAGACGACGGTGGTTTGGTCAAGCAACTGTCGACTGTGCGGGCCAAGAATACAATAATGATTATGGAAGCATAATCTATATAAAATTGTAAGCACAGCTCTTTTCTAATACCGGAAGTGAAAGAGAGCCCGTGTTGGAAAGTAGCAACAAGCATAATCAGTATCGACTAATACCGTGTTGGTTTTGTTGGCAAGGGGCCAGGCAGTGGACGATACGATTGTGGGGGAATGCGGGGAATAGCATTGCGTGATTCGAGCAGTGACTGTGCCAAGGATGCACGGATGCTGTTCCCATGAATCACTCTCCCGATCGCGTATCCTAGAAGGAAACGAGGGGGCAGAGAGGGAGGAAGAGGGAGAGGGAGAGAGAGAGAGAGAGAGAGAGAGAGAGAGAGAGAGAGGAAGAGAGAGAGAGAGAGAGAGAGAGAAAGAGAGGTGAAAGAGAGAGAAGAGAGAGAAAGAGAGGGGAAGAGAGAGAGAGAGAGAGAGAGAGAGAGAGAGAGAGAGAGAAAGAGAGAGAGAGTATGAAGAAATGCATGATAGCCGTGCTATGGCTATGAACTTATTCGCGGTTTTTTTTTGCGAATGGGCCTGTTTGGATCTGAGAATGATTGAACCTCAATTTCTCTCGACCATTCCCAGCACGTCTATGCTATTTTTGATTGCTATGCAATCGATGTTGTAGCTGTGTAATGGTATGTGTTATGCATTGCCTCTTGGCCTAGGGACACTATCAAGGCATCCTGCCTCGAAAATAGGGAGTTATGAGCAATGCAGTATTTTTTTAAAAGTAATTATTGATCACCTCAAAAAAATTATAATCCCTAAAATTGCGGGAGCCGCGGCAGAGTGGGCAGAGCGTTCGTCTCTCAACCTCACAGTCGATGGTTCGATCCCCATGGAGTGAACCATTCTTGTTAAATTCGCCCAGTCCCTGTGGTGTGACAATCCACTCTCATGGTAGCACCCAACCCAACTTCCTCTGCTGACGTTGTCATAATCCAACACCCCCATTTTGTTCTCGACTAGGAGGACCGCTGAGTCAACCGGTTAAACAAAAAAGATGGCACACTTCCATTCGAATTAAAATAATCGTATATTTATTTCTAAAAACAGATCGTCTAAAAACAGAAAACAAATCGCCGAATTGCAAAAAAAACGTCTGGAAATGGTGCTGTCAGATGGCTGCAGTACGAGGGGAATACAGTATATTGATGTTAGTTACTTGATGTTTCCACTCCCTTCAAAAATACACAGTTCACAAATCGTTCAATAACTTCCGTATCATTATCAGCATAGGAGTCCTAACAGTCTTCTATCAGTTTAAGCCTTTCTCCTACTCGCTCTCTCCTTCTCTTCCGATACTGTTTACCACCTTCGCTCGGTCTCACCGTCTTGCTCCTTCCCTCCTCCCTTCCTCCTTCCCTTCCTCATTCTCCTACTTGGCTATCGCACGGTGCCGAGGGATCTGTCATAGAATCCGCTGGCTTGAGTATTACAGCCCGGGCTTTCCTCTGCCCCTCAAGTTTCTTGTGTGTATGAGAATGCGAGGAGAGAGAAGCAGAGGCGCAGCGGCGGCTGTGGGAATCGCATCTCTTGTGTTGTAGCCTCGCTCATCGATCCATCGATTGTGTTTTGCGAGAGTATCCTTATGAGTGGCTAGACTAGAGAGTGTGAGTGGTGATACTCTAGCGGATACACACACACACACACACACCACTCATCACATTCGAATGGTCTGTGATGCGCAAACCGAGAGCCTTTCGAACTCTTGGTCGCAGCTTTCACGGTAGCACTCTCATGCCAATAGGCTCCTCGTGACCAGATAAGACTGATCTCTGAATAGCGCAGCAATTAGCATAAGGTTTATGGGCACACGTATTCGTGTATGGTCGACTGCTGTGCACTACTCTCCCAAAGGGGCAGATGGTAGGCAGTGACAGTGAGAGCGTGACCCGCAGAGACCACATGACAAATGGTCTCCAAAGGTGCGAGATCACGCTGCCTATTTAGGGAAATGGATTTATCTAGAATACGTGGTTATCTCTGTACTGGTAGTGATAAGGGGCACTGACGTCCGCAGACACCCTCTCCCATCAAGACTGTCCCATAGGAGCGTCACATCGCTCACTTTTTCGCCCTTTTCATCCTAGATAGCTTATCGTAACCCCTATAATAATGAGATTCGATCAAGTGCTCGCTTTTATTACGATTCGCCGGTAGTGCCGCGGGAGCTACCGTGTCGCCTTCCTATACAACTCTCCGACACCGATAACATCGCCAAATATTCCCTTCACACACCCGGGTAGTCTGCGTCGACAGTTGCACCCTTGGTGTACCCGGGCAGACAGGTTCCTCACCAGCTCCCTTGCCACTTCCTCCGACCTTCCTCCTCCATTCCACCAACGTGTTGTTCTTTCTCGAGTGACTACGAACAATTGTCGTCTAGTTCGTTAGTGTGGTTGTTTTTTTGGCGTGGCTGTGGGTGTGATGGGTGTCGGGAGAGACGAAGCCCGAGGCGACTCCGCCCCTCGCAGTCAGATCACTCTCCGCCGCCGCCTATTCAACTGCTACCCTCCCTTCCCTCATCCTCCCATTGCATGCCACCTTGTGTGAGTGACGTCGAGACTACCTCCTATCTGTCACCTCTCCTTGACAGGTTTGCCGAGAGGTGGAAAGATCAGCGCGGATCAGTTTGATCAGTGCGTGCCGGGATCAGTTTGGTGTGTGATAGCTGTCATATCGATGGCCTTCACGCCTCCCCTCCCCCCGTTTGCACTATTGCCTAATCAAACGGCGCGTTCCCATCGGCACCTGCCCTCGTTCTCGCTGCACTCACTCGATTCTCTCGCAAGCCGCAGTTGAGCACTGCCCCCTTCCGCCGCACGCACATTATGTATGCAAAATATGCGTGCGCTGCGCATTGGTTGGTTGCTCTTGTCTGGCGGGGGTTCTTTGGGTGTGTGGATAGCGTAGACATCGATCGATTTACTGTGAGGGGGCTGACCCCGCCCCCTTGTGGGATCGAGTGGCCTGCCTTCGGCAGACTGCATGATGATTCGATGAGAGCGCGTCTCTACCAGGTCACCTCTCTCTCACTCGCTCACTTCTCGCTCGTTTCTAGGCATTTCCAATCTCGCTCGATGTGTTCATTCACTGCAGTGCGAGAGAGAAGAGCACATTCAACTCCCCATGTCTGCTGCATCCCCCGGCTTGTTTTGCGCTCTACGCGTCATAGTTTGCGCAGCGCATTTTTGGTCTATCCTTTTGTTTTCGTGATTGGTTTTTGAGCGTATTTTGATTTGCTCTCTTTCGCATTTCAATATTGAGTGAGCGCAATGGCTGACGTGGCAGTGATAGGGGAGCCGTGTTGTGTCAGCCAAGTCGGGTTGTGGGTTGAGTTGTTTTGTTGGAGCGGGTGAGCGGGTCGGGGCGCAGGCCACTGGCCCCACTCAGGTCGGCTATGTCTGATAAGCTGACGTGGCGCGTTCTCATATCAGCGCCTGCCGCCGCCGCGGACACTGCCGTTTTCCTAGTCAAGACATTTCTTTTCTTTGCGCGAGGAAATTTTGTTTTCCTTTTCGTCATTGCGCGGCCCTTCCTCGCTGCGCGATACTTCACGTTCTCTCACAATGTTATTTTTGCTCTTCGCTGAAGAGATCTTTTGACTTTTTGACAACTTCTTCCAATTCTCCACTTGTAGTATGTGTGTCTGCGCGTCTGCTCTCACTGATTATCGCGAGAAGTGGTGGGAAATTTTGCTGCAAACAGATCTTTGCGCTTATCTTTGATCAACCGCGTTAGATGTTCCGTTGTTTTTCGTATGTAAATCGATTTCATATTGTACTATTTTAGGCTGATCGTGCACATCTACGATCTGCTGGGGTAATCTAAGCACCATGGAGGACGCACACGCAAAATCGGCGGAGGAGGTACGCGATCCGCATTTCGATAGTTGTGTTCTATTGCATTCTGCTGGCAATGATTTATCTTTGCTGCTTCAGTGCTGCCGATTCTTCGGAACGGGCGATGAGGGTCTCACCGATTCTCAGGTGGACCAGCTCAGGGAAAAGTATGGCTCCAACGGTTAGTTGTCATATCGTCATCGTTTTTATTGGTTTCGTAACGCCGAGAAAGGCGTACGATTGGCTGTGAATGGTAGTACACGTGGCACACTCGCCCGCAATAGCCAGGCGTTCTTTCTCGGTCCACCCCCCCCCCCCCCCCTCTCCCCACTCTCCCACTACAACACCGCATTGTGAATCGATTCCCTGCATACTCAATGCGAGTCACCCCTCATTTTTAGTCGACTAAGTGTGCGATTGACATGGATACTATGCGGAATATATAAGTGGACGCCTGATCCATTGGCCTAGACTCCGATCAATATCGGCTTTTTTGCGCTCGTTGTGGTGTAATGTAGGACGATTGCATCAAATTTGTAATCGAGCGCGCCGGTTTGTAGCAGAAGGCATTTGGTAGTGAGTGAATGGATGAGCTATGACGGATAGTGTGGATGCGGGAAGAGGAAAGAAAGAAGCTTGACTGCCGGCGGGTGTTTTTCGCAGCCCGCCGCTCGCTTTGCCTTATAATATTATTCTGGGAGATAGTTTGCCAGATTACGGTAGAAAATCGATCTACCCTCTAGTCGCATTCGATCTACCTTCTAGTCGTCAGGAGACCCAAGCGCGCGCTTTTAAACGATAATATCGATCAAAGAAGCCGGCATGCGAATCAAAGAGGCCGCGCGACACTCGACCATTTGCTCGCGCTATCTGACCTCTCTCGCTCGCAACTGAGTTTCGCCAACTGACCCCGGCTGGCAATAACAGAAACTATCCTCCAGGCGGCGACTATACACAATGTCCGCCGCTATTTCGCACGGCCACAGCGCGAATTGTGAGTGATGTTTTGCGCATGTGCGAGCAGTGATTTGCACTCGAGGGAAGAGAAGGTTTGAAAGTAAAGAGAACATAAATACGAAACATACAAAGTATGGAATAATACATGTTACAGAAATGCCGGCTGAGGAGGGAAAGTCGCTATGGGAGCTGATTCTGGAGCAGTTTGATGACCTTCTCGTCAAGATTCTTCTCCTCGCCGCTATCATCTCCTTCGTACGTTTCCGATTCTCTCATGATGCTATGAGAACATGTGAGGGGTTGTGTATGCGCCGCGAGGCGTGTTTGATCTAGTCGACCCACTCATGTCTTGTTGCATCTAGAATGTGTGCGATTTGAGTTGGATCCGACGGTGGTGTGATATGAGAATGTGCCTGGCTGGGCTGGGGTGTTTGTGTGTGCGAGTAGGCTGCTCGGCTGAGACAGAGGCAGTGCAGCGGGGAGGAGCAGCAAGTGATGGGATATGAAGTGGGGGCCGCACTCGGCTCTCACTCCCGCAGTGGCCGACAGACACTGGCACACACACACACACACACACACACACACACACACACACACACACACACCGTCCATACCACTATCACGCCAACATGCACCGGAAATGATAGCTGATGATAATAGAATCGCCTAACACTCTGATCAGATTACCGAGGCGAATGAACAAATAACAAACATGTTGTTGGGGGAATTGTTGTGAGTGAATGTGAATGTGTGTTGTTTCAGGTGCTGGCCCTTTTTGAGGAGCACGAGAACCAGACAGAAGCCGTGACGGCGTTCGTCGAGCCTTTCGTCATCCTCCTCATCCTCATCGCCAACGCCACTGTCGGAGTGTGGCAGGTGAGCCCCAGTACTGGCAAGTGTTGTCAGCGCCCTGTCTGCCCCAGAGATTCACACAAGATAGAAAACAAGACGAGTTGCTGCAGTGGGGATGAGGATGTTGTTGTGTGGTGGATGGGACAAGATGAATGTAGCACTCTTGGCCTCCTCTCCACTTTCATCTCTCTCACTATATCCCTCCACTCACTCGCCTATCTCATCATCTGTACTAGTGCTTGTGGTGAGAGTGAGAGATATGAAGGGTTGCTGACATGAGCCGATCACGTGGACAAATTGGTTGCGAAATGTTTTGTTCATTGTGTGTGTTGTAGGAGCGCAATGCCGAGTCTGCTATCGAGGCCCTGAAGGAATACGAGCCCGAGATGGCCAAGGTGGTCCGCTCTGGCAAGCACGGAATCCAGATGGTCCGCGCCCGCGAGCTGGTCCCCGGAGACATCGTCGAGGTGTCTGGTGAGTGACGTGGCGATTCTGGGTTGTCAATGTCATGGATGCATGGGGATGAGTCGTTTTTGCGAGCAGGTGGAGGTGGGAAGGGAAGCTGGGATTGAGTTATGGGATGTTTTTGATTGGGGAGAGGTAGGGAAGAGCTGTCGCCCAGTGCAGTGTTACACTCTTTGCTGCATGCCACCCCAGCCATTCGCACTCGGCAGTAGAAGAGGAGAGGGATGTGCTCGTTTTGCAGGACAGGAGAGATGAGAGATGCATCTCTTTTACGAAGACATTTTGTACATTTTACAAGACATGAATGCAGTCATTACACACTAGTCTGTGGTCTTTTGGGTTGCGTCATTCGCTCAGTCGCTCGATCTCTCCGTGTTGTGTGACCGTAGAATGAGACGAAGAAAGCAGTCCTTCGGCAGCTCTCGAAGCCCCCCCCCCTTCCACTCTTATCACCTATCTCTCCTTCCCCTTCTTCTTTTGCCTATCTGTCGCTCTGTGGCGGTCTCGGAGACCCGGCGGCCTCTCATCGCACTTTGGATAAGCTGATAACGCGTACAATCTACCACCGTTCATGGGACAAGGCACAAGGGGCGAGTGAATGAGTGCGAGAGCTGTATTGATTGGGATGGGACGGATGTGTGTGTGATGGAGAATGATGGCATGGGAGGGATGTGGGATGGGTATTACAGCGAGAGTGGCTTGGCTTGGCAGCATGGTGGGAAGACGGCGGCTCGATGGCTCGCCTTGCAGTCCCCTTGCACCCAGTGTGTGTGCGTGAGCGTGAGAGAAGGCGCCGCTTATGACAAGGCTTATCCGAGAGCATTGCTTGATTGTATTGGAGGGACTGAGTGATGGTGGGTGTGTCGTTCAGTGGGAGACAAGATCCCGGCCGATCTGCGTCTCATCAAGATCTACTCGACGACGATCCGCATCGACCAGTCTATCCTGACGGGAGAGTCTGTCTCTGTCATCAAGCACACCGACTCTGTCCCCGACCCCCGCGCTGTCAACCAGGACAAGAAGAACTGCCTCTTCTCCGGAACCAATGTCGCCTCCGGAAAGGTGCGCCCCTCTCATTTGCATATTGATCAAGTGATGATTGTGTTGGTTGCAGGCCCGCGGAATTGTGTTCGGAACGGGACTGTCGACTGAGATTGGAAAGATTCGCACTGAGATGGCGGAGACTGAGTCGGAGAAGACTCCCCTGCAGCAGAAGCTGGACGAGTTCGGAGAGCAGCTGTCGAAGGTGATCTCTGTGATCTGCGTCGCCGTGTGGGCCATCAACATCGGACACTTCAACGACCCCGCCCACGGAGGATCGTGGCTCAAGGGAGCCATCTACTACTTCAAGGTGGGAGAGAGGAGGGGGGAGGGGATGGGGTTGATGTGTCGTGTTGCAGATCGCCGTGGCGCTGGCCGTGGCTGCCATCCCGGAGGGCCTGCCCGCCGTCATCACCACTTGCCTCGCCCTCGGAACCCGCCGTATGGCCAAGAAGAACGCCATCGTGCGCTCGCTGCCCTCTGTCGAGACCCTCGGATGCACGTCTGTCATCTGCTCCGACAAGACCGGAACCCTCACCACCAACCAGATGTCCGTCTCGAAGATGTTCATCGCCGAGTCTGCCCAGAACGACGCCATCAACTTCACAGAGTTCACCATCACCGGATCGACGTACGAGCCCGTGGGACAGGTGTTCCAGAACGGACTAAACAGGCGAAGAGGATGTACGAGAAGGTGGGAGAGGCTACCGAGACTGCCCTGGTGGTCCTCGCCGAGAAGATGAATGTGTACGGAACGAACAAGAGCGGCCTCTCGCCCCGCGACATCGGAAACGTGTGCAACCGCGTGATCCAGCAGAAGTGGAAGAAGGAGTTCACCCTCGAGTTCTCGCGACCGCAAGTCGATGTCCTCGTTCTGCGTGCCATCGTCCGGAGGCTCTGGAGCCAAGATGTTCGTCAAGGGAGCCCCCGAGGGGGTGCTCGGCCGCTGCACCCACGTGCGCGTCAACGGACAGAAGGTGCCCCTGACTGCCGCCATGACCGAGAAGATCGTGGCGCAGTGCGTGCAGTACGGAACGGGAAGGGACACGCTGCGCTGCCTCGCCCTCGGAACCATCGACGCCCCCATCAGCCCCTCCCAGATGAACCTCGAGGAATCGGCACAGTTCGTCAAGTACGAGAAGGACATCACCTTCGTCGGAGTGGTCGGCATGCTCGACCCGCCCAGGACTGAGGTACGCTGCCTTGTTGTGTTACTCGTTGTTGTACTGACTGTGTCTGTTTCAGGTTATGGATTCTATCAAGGCGTGCCGCCACGCGGGAATCCGCGTCATCATGATCACTGGAGACAACAAGAACACTGCCGAGGCGATCGGCCGTCGCATCGGACTGTTCGGAGAGGACGAGGACACGACTGGAAAGGCGTACACCGGACGCGAGTTCGACGACCTGCCGGCCGAGCAACAGTCTGACGCGTGCAGGAGGGCCAAGGTAAGAGGGAGGGAGGGAGGGAGGGAGGGAGGGAGGGAGGGAGGGCTGAGTGGACTGTTCCTGTTTGTTTCAGCTGTTCGCCCGTGTCGAGCCGTCGCACAAGTCGAAGATCGTGGACATCCTGCAGTCTCACGGAGAGATCACTGCCATGACTGGAGACGGAGTGAACGATGCCCCCGCTCTCAAGAAGGCCGAGATCGGAATCGCCATGGGATCGGGAACGGCTGTGGCCAAGTCTGCGTCCGAGATGGTGCTGGCTGACGACAACTTCTCTTCTATCGTGTCTGCCGTGGAGGAGGGACGCGCCATCTACAACAACATGAAGCAGTTCATCCGCTACCTCATCTCGTCCAACGTCGGAGAGGTGGTCTCGATCTTCATGGTGGCTGCTCTCGGCATTCCCGAGGCGCTCATCCCCGTGCAGCTGTTGTGGGTGAACCTGGTGACTGACGGTCTGCCTGCCACGGCCCTCGGATTCAACCCGCCCGACCTGGACATCATGGACCGCCATCCCCGCTCGGCCAACGACGGACTCATCTCCAAGTGGCTCTTCTTCCGCTACCTCGCCGTCGGAAGTGAGTCCCTCCCCTCCTCTCCCCTCCCCTCTCTAATACCCCTCCTCTTTCAGCCTACGTCGGAGTGGCCACTGTGGGAGCTTCGATGTGGTGGTTCCTTCTGTACGAGGAGGGTCCTCAGATCAGCTACTACCAGCTGACTCACTGGATGCGCTGCGAGATCGAGCCTGAGAACTTCGCCGACCTGGACTGTGCCGTGTTCGAGGACAACCACCCGAACGCCATGGCTCTCTCTGTGCTCGTCACCATCGAGATGCTCAACGCCATCAACTCGTGAGTCGATTGAGCATTGATTGATTATCGATCATTTATTGATTGCTTGATGTTTGAGTCTGTCGGAGAACCAGTCTCTGTTCGTGATGCCTCCGTGGAAGAACGTGTGGCTGATGGCTGCCATTGCCCTGTCCATGTCCCTCCACTTCGTCATCCTCTACGTCGACATCCTCGCCACCATCTTCCAGGTACAGAGAGAGAGAGAGAGAGAGAGAGAAAGAGAGAGAGAGAGAGATGGACAGTGACTGATGGTGGTGTGTGTTGCAGATCACCCCTCTGGGATGGGCCGAGTGGGCGGCGGTGCTGAAGATGTCTATTCCGGTGCTCCTTCTGGACGAGGTTCTCAAGTTCATTGCCCGCAACTACATCGATGGTGGGTTGGAGGACGCGGATGGCAAGCAGCCTGCTCCGGCGGGCGTGCGGGGTGTGGTGGGGCTGGCGTGTCTGTCGGCTGTGTGGGTGGGTTACTTCGCGTGGATGCTGGGTCCGTACCACGAGCACATTGTGCGTGCCCTGTCCGGCCCCGCAGTGCCCGCCGCCGCCGGCAGGACGGACCTGTAGACCACAGCCCACCCCTGCCACCTGTCCACACCTGTGTTGCCGTGTATCTTGATGTGTGTACAAGCTGGTCCTAACCCAACAACCCAACAACCCAACAACCCCTTGTTCCCCCTCCCTCCCTTTTCCAACTGTATGTTTCCCTCCTTCTCTGTCATTCCCTCACTCCTCCCTCTTATGTACTCTGATGGACATATTCTCGCCTCCTCATTCCTTTCATCTCTCCGCCTCTTCTCTCATTGAATTGACTGTGCGTAATAAGCGATGACGACCCGATTTATGGATTTTCTATGAGATACGAGATATTTATATTAGTTGTTCTTGTTTCGTTTAACTGCATTATGGTTGTGTGTGATGTTGAATGGTTTTCGATATAATATTTCTTTTTTTATATATATAAATGCGTGTGAGCTCTGCTGCCTGTGAGTGTCTTGCATTCCCTTTTACCCTATGCTCCTCCTCCTGTTGGATCGCCCTTACATGGGTGTCCGCTCCTCCTCCTCCTTCTCCTTCTCCTTCTTCTCTCGGATGGATGGTATGTGGTTGTCGTGTTGTGTGTATGGTGAGAGCTAATGGCATCCCCTAATCAACCCCTTCTATCCTATCCGGGTCCTTTCTGCCCTCTGAGCAGTAGATGGTCAGGTCATCTTCCAGGATCACCTTAATGTGTTTTGTTTCAGTGGAGCCGATGGCTGACGAGAAGAAGAAGAACTAAGTCTGTTCTGTGGTGTGCTTTGAGTCTCTCTGGACTCGGCCGCTCTGTACACTGCACTAGTCTGTGCGCCTCCGCTAGGCCTGCGCACTATAGTACTTTTCTCGTTTTGTTTGGTCTTACTTTTTCCTTTTCATCTCGAGTTCTCTATCGTGTAACGAAAGGTCTACAGAAATTTTCGTACTTAGAAGTTAGCTATTGAATTACTATGTCTCCTTATGTGTTTCTGTCCGCTGCTCATCGAATCATACACGTGATCCATTGGTCGATCTAATAATAAAAGAAACTTAAACATGGTTGTCTTTGTTGTGTGAATCATGTTTGAACGACGATGTGCATTTGATGGGGTGTGTGCTGGTCGGTGGGTTGAGTGAGTATCATGGGTGAGTGGAGGGCTGAGTGAGTATCATGGGTGAGTGGAGGGCTGAGTGAGTGTTTGGCGGCGCTTCTCGCACTGTTTGCAGTGTGGCGTGTCCTTTTGTGTCCCCGCCACGTGTGGTTCTCCCTCCCTCTCCCATTCGCTCATCTCTTTTTACGGCCTTCCCGTCGATCACTGAGAAGTGTGAATGAGTGGGGTCAATTCGAGGCGTCCCTTTTCTCTCCTTTCACCGGTTTTAATGCATCGAGAGAGAGAGAGAGAGAGAGAGAGAGGAGAGAGTGCGCGGGTAGTCAATTCGGAATTCGATGCGCTCGAAATCGAACCGCCCGTGTGTGTCACTGTCACTGGTTATCTTTGTGTGAGCTGTGTGATCGATCGCCTGTGATACAGTTTGTAGGGTGAGCGAGAGAGAGAGAGAGAGAGAGAGGGGGGGGGGGTGCGATAGTGAGAGCGGGCTGTGGCTGAATGGAGCGCCCCTCTCTTGGATGCTCTGTGTGCATGCGTGGCATCTCTCCTCCTTGTTTCCCCGGCACTATCGCTCCTCTCGTTCTCGTCTCCTTCCATATTTCGACTATGTTTCTCTGCGTGTCACAACATTTGCGTGATCATTTGCAGCCGTGGTGTGATGGTGTGGTGGCAGTACGTGGTGCCAAGCGGAAGGAGAATGTGCTCACCTTCGCGACTCTCGCTTTCTTCGCCTGCTGTCTCTTCTACTACTGCACATCGGAGAGCGAGGAAGTCGCCCCGCACACAGACTCCCGTCGTGCAGTCAGACACGGCGCAGTCAGACACGTCATCCCAGACTACACCCACAACCCGTACGAGCCATGCGAGCGCTATTGATTGATTATCGATTTATTGCAGCGCTCGGGTCCGGGTGAGAACGTATCGATTTATTGCAGCGCTCGGGTCCGGGTGAGAACGGAAAAGGAGTGGTGCTGAGTGGGGAGAAGAAGAAACAAGGAGAGGAGGACATGCGCAAATGGTTTCATGAACGTAGCCGCAAGGTGGGAATGGACATATCTCTCCCCCCCCCTCTCTCTCTCTCTCTCTCTCTCTCTCTCTTCCGGGTTCTCTGTGTCTGTTTCTGTTCCGGGTTGAGTGTGAGAGAGCTTGGCAATCATCTGACCTACGCCGTTTAATCACTCGATGTTTCCTTCTCTCTGGTAATCGGAGAGGGAGAGAGGGAAGGCTGCGGAGGGTCGACTACTCTCTAGTATCCCTTTTCCCCTCCTCTCATTCCTCTCGCAGTATCCATGACCTCCCTGTGTACAACCACTGTACAACTCAGGAGACTGCTGACGGCAGCAGATAGAGAGGAGAGGGAGATGGAGAGAGGAGAGGGAAAGAGAGAGAGAGAGCGAGAGAGAGAGAGAGAGAGGAGAGGGAGGAAGAGAGAGAAGAGAGAAGAGAGATATGCTAAGGTGGAAAGAACACTGCCATGGCAGTCTAGATGAGACTGAGTGGCAATTGGCGGATGCGAGGGGCCGACGTAAATAAACTAGATTGATTTTCTGCTCTCATGACTCAAAGTGAAATGATAAAATCTCATATAATCGAAATGTATATGAATGGTTTCTAGTGACTCGGTGTCCCTGGATCGGTCTCTGCAAGACACGCGCCGATCCGAATGCAAGGCTATCGAATACGACCTCGACACCCTCCCCAAGGCATCTGTCGTCATCATATTCACAGACGAGGCGTGGTACGGGGCACTCCGATATCGATTGATTGATGTACTATGTGTACTAGGACTCCTTTGCTGCGCACCTGTGCACTCGGTTGTGAACAGGAGTCCGCCACAGTTGCTGGAAGAAGTCATTCTACTGGACGACAACAGCCAGAGAGGTGCGTGCAAGGAGTTCAGATCCAGGGCTCCCCCCCCCCCCCTCTCTCTCTCACCCTATCGATTCAGATGAGCTGAAAGCGCCTCTGGATGAATACATCACTCGCTTCGGAGGACTAGTCAAGGTATTCAAGTTATCCTTATTTGGAGTTATCCTCATATGGATGTAGTTTTTTATTTAACTGATAATCATGTCAATTTAGCTGATCCGTTCGAGCGAGAGGCTTGGTTTGATTCGAGCGAAGCTGCAGGGAGGGAAAGCGGCGACGGGGGAAGTGATCGTGTTCCTAGACAGTCACTGCGAGGCGAACACTGGATGGTGAGAGGGGAGAGGGAGAGGGAGAGGGAGAGAGAGAGAGAGAGGGGGGGGGGAGAGAGAGAGAGGAGAGGGAGGGAGAAGATTCTGTTCAGGCTGGAGCCGCTCGTGCAACGCATCAAAGACAACAGGAAGGCGATCAATTGTCCTATGATAGACCATATCGGTTAGTCTCTTGTTTTTCTTATCTCCATTCCACAATGAGTACCGATTCCTTGCTTTGTCTCTGCCAGATGAGACTTTCGATTGCAGACGCTGAGTCCATGTCTTACTGGGGCGATGCCATGTCCACATCTGTCGGCGGATTCTCTATGGGCACTTCACTTCACGTGGGAATCCATGCCACAACACGAGAGAACAAGGTGAATAATCATTTCCCCCTATTCCCTATCATTTTTCTTCAAAAAAAACATTGTCGATGGTCGTTGGCGTTCAGTTAGCGTTTCACAATCAAGGCGTTCTTGAACGAGACAGAACGATGTATAGGTGTGTGTGTGTGTGTGTGTGTGTGTGTGTGTGTGTGTGTGTGTGTGTGTGTGTGTGTGTGTGTGTGTGTGTGTGTGTGTGTATGTGTGGTGGTTGAGGCGGAAGTCTGTGACGGAACACATCCGATCTCCGACGATGGCCGGAGGGCTCCTGGCAGCAGATAGAGAGTACTTCTTCGAGGTCGGAGGATACGATGCGGAGATGGACATATGGGGAGGAGAGAACCTAGAGATATCCTTCAGGGTGAGTATCTCCCTCCCTCCTTCACTCTCTCTCTCTCTCTCTCTCTCTCTCCCTCTCTCCCCCCCCTCTCTCTCTTTCTCTCTTTACACGCAGCTGTGCTTACAGACGTGGATGTGTGCGGTTCCATCGAATTCATCCCCTGCTCCCACGTTGGACATATATTCAGGGCTGGACATCCCTACAACATGACTGGAAGGGGTGGGATAGAGAGGGAGAGAGGGAGAGAGGGAGAGAGAGAGAGACTAATGTTTAGGTGGCAACAAGGACGTTCACGGAACGAACTCGAAGCGTCTGGCGGAGGTTTGGATGGACGACTACAAGAGGCTGTACTACATGCACAGACCCGATCTCGTCGTGAGATTCCCCTCTCTTCTCAATTCCATCTCTCTCTCCCTCTCTCTCCCTCTCTCTCCCTCTCTCCTCCCTCTTGTCTCTGATTCTCTCCCTCTCTCCCTCTCTCTCCCTCTCTCCTCCCTCTCGTCTCTGATTCTCTCCCTCTCTAGCACAAGGACGTGGGTGATCTCTCTTCTCGCCACGCTCTTCGAAAGAGCCTCGACTGCAGGCCTTTCAAGTGGTATCTGGACAACATAGTCCCAGGCAAGTTCCTCCTCGATGAAGACGTCATCGCCTATGGAACGGTGAGGAAGAGAGAGAAAAAGAAGAAGAAGAAGAAGAAGAGAGAGAGAGAAAGAGAGAGAGAGAGAGAGAGAGGGAGAGAGTTCAGTTGTTTGTGTTCAGTTGTTCACGTACACTGCCGGTACGAAGATGTGTGTGGACACTCTGCAGAGGGATGAGCATTCTGCCTTCAATCTCGGCATTTTCCCCTGCCAAGGCGCCGGCAGCTCCGCCCAGGTAGGCTCCGCCCACTCTGACCTCGCCCCCATGTGGTGTGCTTGCAGGTGATCTCTCTGTCAAAGAAGCGAGTTCTTCGGAGGGAACAGAGCTGTGCACACGCAGTGCTGTCGAGCAGGGGACATAAGGGACACATTCAGATGAGAGGATGTGGAGGAGGGGAGGAGACGTGGACATGGAAGGTCAGTCATCTCTCTCACCCCCCCCCCCCCCGTCTCTCTCTCTCTCTCTTTCACCCTCCCCCTGTATAGGATGGTCAGCTGCGGCACGACTCGTCTGGTCTGTGTCTATCGACGGAGGGCCTCCACGCTTCCGATGACGTGGTCCTTTCCCCCTGTGACTCGACCATCGAACACCAGAAATGGAAATTCGTCGACCCGAAAACTGTCGTATAGATATCTAAATTATTTATTCGAGTTTATTATAGTTATACTTTCCGTATTTACTTTTGCATGCGGGTTTCGGTCTCTCAAACAATCAAGTCATTTTGGATACACAGCTGTGATATGGATATGGTAACCGTTGTGATATTGTTGTTCAAAGCATTTATTTCGTATTTATTCACTATAAACTATGTTCTGTTGTTTTGATGAATAAAAGTATACGACTGGCAACTTTGTGAACATTTCAAGAATTTTGAATTCTCGCAAGAGATGAGAGAGTGTGAAACAGCTGCAACCTCTCTCTTTTCGGGAGTGCGTCGGGAGCAACAAATCCATGCATATCGGAAGACCATCCTCCCCCTCTCGCATCCCTCCATCCCTCTCCCTCTCTCTCTCCCTCTCGCTTCTCTCCTCCCTCTTCCTCTCCCTCTCTCCCTCTCCTCCCTCACCCTTTCTCCCACTATGTCGGACATCCCACCATCCACTATCGATCACACTGCCCTCACTCACTGTCTACCAATGATTTCTTCATAGTTTCGGAACGTATGTATGAATAATATTGGCATTATATTATTCGTTGAGAAAACCCAGATGTCATTGATTTCTGTTCATTTGTTGAGTTGATTTGTTTCGAAAATGTATGTGTTGAGGTGGTGTTTGGATGTGCGTGGCCCGGTGAGCGGAATCTGAGATGCAGTCTCACACTTTCACGCGGGCTCGCGGAGTGCCGATTCTAGGGTCGGCAAGTACGCACAGATTACATGATACGCAACAGGTACATAGGGTACGCGTAGCTGCCAGCACTGTTGTGCATCGAGTGTGTTTCTTGCAGCCGTCCACCTCCGGTTCACACTTGCCTCGCTCTTCCTCTCTCAACCCACGGCAGAAGAAGAAAGTAGACGTGAGTCTGCCTTGCCTCGTTCCCTTGTCGCCCCCGTCGAAAGAGAACAACCACCAATTATTTGACTATATTCAAACGTTACTTGGAATTTGTTAGGATTGGGACTTCGTCAGATCATACTACTAATGGATAGAAGTCTCATGATGAAATCCTATGTTTCTTCGCTTTCCAGCCATCTCTCCCTCCTACGTATATCCACCGCTTTCACGATGAGGAAAGCGTGAGAAGAATGGTGAGCTCAATTTTCGTTGTTTTCGTGGGCTTGTATGACACAGAACAGAATGCACACTTCTCGTTGTTTCAGACATATCGTCGCGTCGGTCGAACTGATATGTACATCAGTAAAGTATCATTCGGTTAGTATGTCATGTTTCTTTCGACTCTGCATGTTGTATCATACTAGCTACCTCATTCTACTCTTTGTATGTTGTGCAGAGAGACGTTGTGATGTCACCTTCATTGTCTATTCCGCAATGCGATTGCCACCCCCACCCCCCCTCTCTCTCTCCCTTCCTCCCCCTCTCTCCCTCCCTCTCTCTCTCTCTCTCTCTCTCTCTCTCTCTCTCTCTCTCCCTTTCCCCTCTCTCTTCTTTCATTAGATATTCATACATCATCTGATGCACAGAATGTCTTGATGGTTTATGGTTCAGTATCAGTTGGATGTTGGAACAGTGAAGTCACACACTATGTTCAAGTATGTAGGTAGTAGGTAGTACGGTCTATGAAGAGCCATAACACGAATCAGTGTTCACATTCCGGATTTTGCAAGACTGACAGACCTGTTTTTCATATTATGATCATATGAAGCCGATTTGAGGTTCGGGTCCGCTTGGCGGGATGTTTGGTCCCATAGAAGAATCGACAACACAGGTGGGTGATCATTTCTTATCGTTTTCATTGTCAGAAAAACTATTGGCAATGTGTTGTCTGCGACCGTTGAAAAATCCTGATGATTGTGTTTGAGATAGTGGAGACAGCTCTGCGACAAGGGGTCAACTTCATTGACACTGCTTACTGGTACGCACAAGCGAGGAGTGAGAGCATACTGGGAAAGGTCAGTCTGATTTTTTTCCCCTGACAGCAAATCAGTGCAAATAACGTTCCAAAAATTCTTCTAGATTCTGTCGAAAGTGCCTCGCCGTGCCTACTATATTGCGACCAAAGTGGGCAGATTCGAACTCGACTACGCGAGGTCGTTCGATTTCCGGGCGGACAAGGTATTCGCTAGTTAATTGTTTACATTCTTTTCCTTATCTCGTTTCAGATCCTCGAATCCCTGACGCAATCTCTGAAGAAGTTGCGGCTGACCTACATCGATGTGTGCTTTGTACAGGTACACTTTCAATATGTTTCCTTTGAATAAAATCTTAATCTTCCCAGATTCACGACGCCGATTTCGAACCGAACGCATCGATGCTGCTGTTCGAAACACTGCAGGTTGGGTGTGTTGTTGTTGTTGTTGTTGTTGTTGTTGTTGTTGTTGTTGTTGTTGTTGTTGTTGTATCGATTGATTGCCCCAGGCCCTGGATATGGCCCGCCAGAGTGGGAAGATCAGATACATCGGACTCACCGGATACCCACTCGACAAGATGACGTGAGTATCTAATCTAATCAGCATAGAACCACTGTCCACTGATTTAAAAAAAGACCATATTGTAATCACAAATCGTCGAACCTGGTCTGACAGAATAACTCGCTTCCTGTTTCGACTGACGATTGCGCTCAATGTAACCTTTCAAAAAACCTTTGATGACAGTGAGGGAGTAGAAGAAGAGTGTAGATCGATGGCGAGTTCCTTCAGATCACTGACACTTGCTCGGTTGCGGATATCGCATACGATACGAATATGATACGAACAAAATATGAGAATAATGAGAGATGAGAGTTGAGTTCCCTTGCAGATGGACGCGATACTCAATTATCAGCATCAGTACCCATGATTAAAGCTTGATTTGAAGTTTATGATACGAACTTTTGACACGTTTTGGTCTCACGAAAAACATCTCGTTGCATTCAGCCAAGTAATCGAGCACTCACCGATTCAAATCGACGTGGCGATGCCCTACTGCCACGGATGCATGAACGACAACTCACTCGGGGAGCACGTACAACACTTCCAAGTGGGGAGAGAGAGGGAGAGAGGGAGGGAGGGAGGGAGGAAGGGAGAGAGGGAGGAAGGGAGAGAGAGAGAGAGCCTCCCTTGCAGTCTCGCTCCGTGGCCGTTCTCAATGCCTCTCCTCTCTCGATGGGTCTTCTCTCACTAGCCGGTCCTCCACAATGGCATCCCGCAAGTGAACTCATCAAGGAAACAACTGCGGCCGCCGCTGAATACTGCAGGGTGAGTGCACACGCCCCGCCCCCTCAAGCCCCGCCCTTTTTAGTCAAAGAACCTGTCACTGGCGAGGATAGCGCTGCATTACGCCCTTCACTTTCCCGGATGTGTGAGCTGTGTGGTGGGATTCGCATCCATACAACAAGTGAGAACCTCTTCTTTCTCTTCTTCCACTATTTTCACATCTCCTCCTTTAGGTGCGAGAAGTGATCGACTTGGCTGTGGCTGGTCCTTCCGGCGGTCTCTCAGACATCGAGCAGAGAGTGCGCGACCGAGTCATGCGCAGGTGAGTCTCCTCTCTCTGTCTCTTTCTCTACTCTTCTCTCTGTCCCTCCCCCCCCCCTCTCTCTCTCTCTCTCTCTGCACTCCCTTCCTCTCTCAGGTACATGGACGGTCTGGATAACGCTGGCTGGGCGGGAGTCGATGTCACTCTCTACTGGCGGCGGCTCGTGAGTTCACATTCCTAACATTCCTTTTTTTATTAATCAATATTCAAAAGTGCGGTCAGTTTTTTGGACACACAGTGTTTGCTTAAGCCTGAATATATAATGAATATGTGGTTTCGAAAGCAGTTTTAGAAAGCAGTTCCAGTTTCGATGAGACTGGCCGCTTCTTTAGTCGGAATGATAAATTGGACAATCCATGAATTTCTTTTAGCATTACGAGTACGAAGTAGTATCTAGTATTTGCATTTTCTTTGATGATTGTGCGTTTCAGAAGCGCCTTGGTCTGACAGCTCTGGCGACCCCCCGACATGCGTCCGTCGAATCACTCGGATCCACACTCAACGGACTGTCCATGTACTCATCCAGAAGCCCCTCCACCGTCGGAGGCGTCAGCAGAAGCCCCTCCACTGTAGATGTGAGCAGACGACGTGGATACCACTCCTCCGCCAGCAGCAGCCGCATGTGACCACGCCCACGCAAGTCCCGCCCAAAGCGGCGCTTAGGAACCTATTCCCACCAGTGTCTTCTCCCTCAAGGGAGTTCTTTCAGTGATCCGCTCATTTCATGCATTCTCTCACTTCTTTCCCCTGCCGTGAGAATCTCCAGCAACAAATTGATAAATCAATAGTTATTATTACTTTATTTCGCATAATACTCTAGCGCAACGTGTGAACTCTCCCAAAATGACGGACAATTACCTTTCACACGATCAATCAATCAATCAATCAATATCAAAAAAACAATAGGAATATGATAGAGGACGAGTGACTGAGACATGGGGCAATCAATAAGCAACTTCAAAACACTCATATAATATATCTATGCATAGTCAGTATGTACAAGTGGAATGCTATCTCGCCGCACAATAACACAGAGGGGCGGAGTTAGTGGGGGAGGAGCGTGGCAGAGCGAGAGAGGCGTGCACCTATATCACAGCGAGACACGAGGAGAGACAGAGCGAGTGGGGCACCGGTATGTGGGAATCAAGCTACAGTAGTCTAGACAGCAGCTACAGTAGTTTCTAGATGGTCGAGTCGGGCAGAGTGTTAAACTCGTAGATGCCTCTGTCGACGTGTGAGCGACGAGACGCACCGATCCGAACACGTCCTGTTGGTGCGAGTGAGACTGCGTGGCAGCCCCTCCAGCACTTGGCAGCCCATGGTCGGCGGGCAGCCCCGCAGCCACCAGCAGCTCCACTGCCGCCTTGCTGCCACTCGTCTGCGCGAACCACAGCGCAGAACGGCCGTTGTTGTCCAGCGCCTTGATGTCTACACCGTGCTGAAAAGGAACAGGATGAGAGGAGAGAGGGAGAGAGAGAGGGAGAGAGAAGGGGGAGGAGAGAGGGGGACGACTGACCCATATCAAGAACTGCATGGTGGCAATGTTGGCGGATGCTGCGGCTAGATGGAGGGGAGTGCGGGTGTCGTCCCGACTGACAGTCGTTGCTAGCAGCTCGCTTTGTGGAAGAACAGCCAGCAGAAGCTGCAGCAGGGGCAGGTCCGAGCACAGCGTCGCCTCGATCACCTACAACAACAAACAATCACAATCATGACATCACAATCGATCGATGATCGACCCACCTTGGACTTGACGTCTCCGGTGACTCCGGCGAGCCAGCGCTTGTCGACGTACTTGGCGCGGATCCACGCCTCCTTGACCTCGGATCGCGCATCCGGCGTCGGCTTCTCCTCCACACTCGCCATCTTCTCCCACACATTGTTCGCAGCGTCATTCCCCAGCTGAGTCATCACAGACAACGCCTCCGCCGGAAATCATCCAGCGTCAGAGAACGGACCTGCGAACACAATAGTCAGCAACCGGTACGCCAATGACGTCACTCTCGCAGCTCACCTTGGAGATGTGTGTGCCGAGGTTTCTGTGCAGTCCGGAGCACTGTATGCAGATGAGAATGCCGAGGTTGAGGCTAGCCCACTCGGGCTCTGGCTGTCCGCAGTCGGCGCAACGGTCGTTGCCTGCCATCTGGCGGAGAGCCCGCACATCCGAACGAGCCACACCCTTCACGCGGCCAGTACAGGGGGCAGACATCAGGTTCTCCAGGGCACACGAGATCTGCAAGGAGAGGGTGAGAGGGAGGGGGAGAGGAGGGAGGGAGAGGGGGAGAGGGGGAGAGGGGGAGAGGGGGAGAGGGGGAGAGGGGGAGAGGGGGAGAGGGGGAGAGGGGGAGAGGGGGAAGGACTCACCTGCTGCTCGATGGCTGCCACCCACTCGTCGCGATCCTCCGTCGACGGCGCACAGAATTCCCATCTCTTCTGATCGGATGTCACGATCTGAAAGCAAGCCTCAATCAGTGCCGCCAATCCATCCAACCATCATCAAGCGGCTATCGTCCACTTCGCATTCTCTGTACAACAACTGACCGATCCACGACCGCCGTCTCTGAACCCCTCTCCCTGCCTCTCTCCCCCCCCCCTCCCCCTCCCCCCCCCTCCCCTCTCCCTCTCCCTCTCCCTCTCCCTCTCCCTCTCCCTCTCCCTCTCCCTGCCTCTCTCCCTCTCCCTGCCTCTCTCCCTCTCCCTCTCCCTGCCTCTCTCCCTCTCCCTGCCTCTCTCCCTCCCCCTCTCCCTCTCCCCCCCCCCACCTCGAAGCACTCGTCGTCCGCCTCGCCCGCCTCCTCCCTCCTCTGTCCGCTGCCGAGTCTCCTGTGTCCGTGCGGCCTCCTCTTCTTCCCACTCGCCACTGTCTGGGGTGTGGCAGGGATGCCGCCCACACTCTGTCGCTCCTTGTCCTTTCCGGGGGTGCTGGCGTCGTCGCTGCCGCCTCCACTGGTGCCCTCTCCGCTCCCTCCGAGCAGTCCTTCTCCGGCGCCCACCCGCTCCTCCTTCTCCCCTCTCTTCTCGTCGACTGTCGACCCGCGCACGTGTTGTCTGCCCGCGACGCGCACCGTGGCGAGTGACAGGTCGACCGTCTTCCCGCTGCCCCCCTTCCCATCCATGTAGTCCTTGAGGGAAGTGTAGTAGGTGATCCTGCCGTCTGCGTACAGACACACGTACTTCTTCTTCCACTCCTTCTGCAGGGGCGCCTTGCTGCTCTTCTTGTACAGCTGTCCCTGTTTCAGGGGGATCTCCCTGCCGCCTCCCTGGTTGTCCTTCTCTTTGCCCGGACGCTGCTGCAACAACACACATTGACACACAGCTCATCACAACACACAAACAAAACAGGGAGCACAACACTCACGAATATGTTGCTGATCCTCCTGTTCTTCCTCTGAGTGGTGGGAGTGGAGGAGGGAGTGGGGAGGTGGGAGGTGGAGGCAGATGAGGCCGCCGCCGCCGCACTCTCAGCCAGACCAACCATGCCCGGACCTCCCACACCACACTCCACCACACGCTCATCCAGAAGGGCGGCCGACGAACGCGTCTGCAGGCCTGCAAGGGAGGGAGATGAGAGAGGGAGAGGGAGGGGAGGGAGGGGAGGGAGGGGAGGGAGGGGGAGAGAGGGAGAGGGAGAGAGGGAGAGAGGGGGAGAGGGAGAGAGGGGGAGAGGGGGAGAGAGAGAGGGAGAGAGGGAGAGAGGGAGAGAGGGAGAGAGGTAGAGGGGATGATAGCGAAAGGGGAGAAGAAGGGAGAGAGACCAATGGAGAAAGACGAACCGACATAGTAGTGTATGGCATCTACGCAGTACATTGATGTGGGAAACGGGGTCGAGAACCTCCTTCGATCAGTGCAAAACAATCCCGAGTGGGGCTAAGAGAGAAAACCGCCAACTCTCCTCTCTTGGCTCCGCCTCTCACTCTTTTTAGACAGGAGCGCGGTCAAATTGCACTCATTCAACCCATTCAAGCGAGTGTGAGAAGAGAGAGAGAAAGGAGAAAGAGAGAGCGAAAGGAGAGAGAGAGAGAGAGAGAGAGAGAGAGAGCGAGCGAGAGAGAGAGAGAGAGAAAGAGAGAGGCGAGTCAAGAGACACCCTCAAACACTAACCAACAACCCGCGTCAATGTGCAAATATGGGAACTAATCATGCTGCGCATACACTCACAGGTACATGAACGGGAGAGAGGGGGAGGGGGGAGGGAGGGAGAGGGGGAGAGAGGGAGAGAGAGGGAGAGGGGGAGGGGGACCGGACTCACCATTCAGTCCCGGGTGGGGATACGCAGAGGGAGAGGACGTCCTGTTGTACATGGGCTGTTGCTGCCTTGCCGGCTGTGTGGGGAACGCAGACGAGAAGCGATGCGAGTCCACGCCCCGCCCACTCTCGCCCCGCCCACTCAGTTGCTGCTGCGGAGGCGCCATCATATAGTTTTCCATCTGCTGGTGCTTGCGGGGGTCTACAAGGGGCACAGCCGACGACGACCTGCAACCAATCGATAGTCATCCAATCAATCGATAATCTATAACTCGCTTACCTCTGTTGCTGGTGATAGGAGATGGGGGCGTTCTTTGTCTGGAGGACGGTTGCATAGGGGGCAGACATGTACCGAGGATCCTCAAATTCGACATTGATCCACCACACTCCTCGTAAATCATCGCCCCTCGCCGCGGCTTCCTCCACAAAAAGCAGCGCGATTATGATCTATGTCTGTCTGGTGGAAGTCACATTCAAAAGACCACCCACCACGCGCGGAGACCACCCACGAAGCTTGTCACCTCATTAGCATACCTGGTAGTCCTTGGTGCTCGAATCGCGGAGGGGCGTCGTCGGTGTGGGAGTGCGGTGGCCTGCGAGTCGCGCCCGATGCGAGATAATGCGGGAACACGCTGCAATCAATCGATAATCAATCAATAACCGGATGACAACAACCTCACACCGTAAAAATGCTAGAGAAATGATCAAATAAAGGAAGCATAATCTCTGAAGAATGTTTGGAACGGGAAAACGCTGCAATAACAAAGAGGAATTTCAGCGATACGCTTACGCACGCATGTCGAAATTCTATGCCCTAAGGGGATATATCCCATCCCTCGCACTCTCACTCACTCTCGCTCTCTCTCTCTCTCTCTCTCTCTCTCTCTCTCTCATACACACTCTCCCACACACAAACATCGATCAAACAAGTGTCGAGTGCGAGAGAGAATTGGAAACACTACGCGAAACGGGACATTTGCATACATTCGATATCACATCCACACACCCTGCGGTGGTGGATTCATAGGTGTCACATAATAAACGATCATAATGAAAGAGCAGAGCACACTCGACTGACCATCCTTGAACACTCTCTCGACGTTGAGTCCGTAAGTGGCGCACGTCTCGTAGTAGCCTGCCTTCCTGAGATGGTGGAGGGCCAGCTGTCGGCCCTCCTCCTCCGAGATCATACGGGGGTTCTTCTCCGTGATCGTGTCCTGCAACGGGAACACGTCACTCCCCTTTCTCTCCCTCCCCCCCCCTCCCTCTCTCTCGCTCTCTCACTCCCTCTCCCTCCCTCCCCCTCCCTCCCCCCCTCTCTCGCTCTCTCACTCCCTCTCCCTCCCTCCCCCTCCCTCCCCCCCTCTCTCGCTCTCTCACTCCCTCTCCCTCCCTCCCCCCTCTCTCGCTCTCTCACTCCCTCTCCATCCCTCCCCCTCCCTCTCTCTCTCCGACACCCACCTTGGTTCCAACGAGAATGAGCGGCATGTCGGAAATGTTGCGGTACTTGCTCATCTGATTGCAATAGTGCCGCACCTGAATGTGACAGAGTGACAGAGTGATAGAGTGATAGAGTGACAGAGTGACAGAGTGACAGAGTGACAGAATGACAGACAGACGACCGACCCACCTTGTCGAGGCTGTCAGTGTTGTCGACACTGAACACGAATATCACGGCGTCTGCCCAGTGAGTGAACTGAAAGAGGTGAGAGGTGAGAAGAGAAGAGAGTGGAGCGAGGCTCACAGCCTACTGGCAAACACTCTCACACCAACCATAATCCCCTTGTTCTACACAGCAGCCAAGCCAACTGTGACGTCACTCGCACCCCTCCCCCCCTCCCACACATACAATTGGTACTTGACATGAGCGAATGGCACACGATAGGTAAGCAGGTGTTCAGTTACCAATTACCGCCACACTACCTACTACCCACTATTACCGCACTGCGCAACACAACGCAACATGTAATCCGTCATGATTTGAATATCTCTGTCTTTCTTTCTCTCTCTCTCTCTCTCTCTCTCTCTCTCTCTCTCTCTCTCTCTTTCTCTCTCTCTCTCTCTCTCTCGTGTTCTCTCTCTCACCTGTGCATCCGGGATTCCGTTTCCCTCGTCTCGGATCAGCAGAAGGTGGCTCTGTCCCTCTACCACCACTTCTTTCTTGAAGCGACCGCCTGCAAATCAATAAATAACTAATAAAATACATTCAAATCATTCAACTCGCTCTCTCTCGCAAATCCTTTCTTACACATCATTTTACGACCATGAGAACGAGAACAACAAAAACAGCTGATCAAACAAAATACGAACAAGATCACGATAATTTACGATCGGTCCGCGGATTAGAAGAGTGAGAATATGCGGTGAGATGAGAGGGGTGTGGAGTGAGCAGAAGGGAGTGAGACTGTGGCAGTGACCAGAGCGAGTGGAGAGTGAGAGTGAAAGGGAGGGAGGGAGAGTGAGGGTCAATGCGCCCTATATCACTCACGCAGAAGGCGACAGTCGGAAGGAAGAGGAAGATGGGTTGAATGAAGAGACAGGGCGCAGACATAGCGGCACACCAATGCAGGCACGTCATTAATCAACGCTGTCTGGGAGGTCTAGTGTGCACATACAAACATACACATTCAACCACATCCAGACTGCATTCACACCATCTAATCATCCAAAACGACGACACTAACGCGCTCAAATTTCGAATACAAACGCGCAACAGGCAGTGGAAAAATCAGTATGTTGACATGAGGTGATCCACTCCAGAAACCATTGACCAATCCAGAAAGCTGGGGAATGCACGCGACCTCACGACACCAACGCGAGTGATAAAGATGCTTGGTGCGATACTGCGTCTCTCCCACGCCTCCCCCTCACCTTGCCTCAGGCACAAACAGACTGCGGGAACAGAGGGACAGCGGAGTGGAGACGCAGGGGTGCGGGCGGCGGCTTTGCCTCCACCACATGTATACAACCAGTGCAGGGGAGACACAAAGGGACGCCATGCCAGAGGCCAATCGGCAGACACAACACAAGGCGGCATGAGTCACAACAGAGAGCGCGTGGGAGAGAAGCAGTGCACGGGCGAGATGAGATTCCTTCTCCCTTCTTCTCCTTCTCCACTCACCTTCCGGACTCTCCTCCGCAGTGAACTGTCCCGTCAGATATCGATGCACCAGTGAGGTCTTCCCCGACTGCTGCGATCCCACCACACCCTGAAACATCGTAAATATACAATAAATATAACAACAACAAAAAACGTATAGCCAATTGAGTAATGACGACGAAATGGGACCATTTCCTTTTACAATTGCTGTCACCCGAACGACCACACACCTCCGACTGACAGATCTACGAAAAGATATCGGCATAATCCCACACTCGAGCCAGAGACCGCATGCGCACAAGAGATACAGACAGTCAGACAGTCGACGAGGGAGCGCGCACAACGAGGAGAGCACAGAGCGCGCCTTATTGCACCTTTAGCCTAATTACAAAGCGGACCCGTTCGATCGGGTGCAATCGATCAGCTGATCGATCACAGCTGATCCGAACACCTGGTTCCTTCCACTCAAGTACATGTCGATTCAGAGAAGAGGAGAGATGCGCAATCGGAAAGACAGGGCAAACTCGAAGCACCTCTTCAATCAAACAATCACGATCAAAGGATGAGCACATTCGAATCCACTTCCACTATCCAACTCCCACGCTTTACAACACTATTCAAATAAAAGAGTGGGAGGAAGAAAGGGGAGGGCGGACTCAAAGGGCCGGATTTGCATATTCTAGATAGTATTACACTCACCTAGCAAGGCTCGTGTTAGGTAATGAAGTGGAACAAGGTGTGTTTGATGGCGCCGCGGCGGCAGACTCACTCACTCCCTCTCACTCCGACACTCACTCACTCCCTCTCACTCCGACACTCACTCACTCCCTCTCACTCCGACACTCACTCGCTCGCGCCGGCGCAACAGCCGATTAGCGGTACCGTACTCTCGTACTCCGACACCTACACACACACAATATCCCTTTACAAGCTTCCTTTACACAAACTGTGGCGACCTCAACAGAGTCAATCCGCTTGTATCAAACTAGAGACAGTCGTAAAACATCCCATTAGATCGACAACTGCGATATTCGAGCTGCGACGTGTGAAGACGAGAGACTATATTCAAATCATACGTTTCAAC
This sequence comes from Rhabditoides inermis, assembly GCA_963966185.1. Lineage (NCBI taxonomy): Eukaryota > Metazoa > Nematoda > Chromadorea > Rhabditida > Rhabditidae > Rhabditoides > Rhabditoides inermis. The sequence continues at coordinate 123,528 of CAWZYM010000068.1, read as the reverse complement.
AGAAACGAATAAGGCAGGTGGGGAAGAAGATTGGATGAGGGCAATGTGGATCTCCTTGTGCAGACGATGCTGCAGGATGGTCACGCAATCGGCTCTGCCTCTGCCATGGTGGACATACTCGAATGAGATAGGCTGGCGGTGAGATGAAAGAGAGGCGGCAGAAGAGGGGAGAGGGGGGGGGGGACTGGAGAACCATCTAGCCTCAACTGGTACCATCTGTTCTATCCCATTCTCACAAATAACAAGAGCCATATACGGAAAGTGGCCGACTCTGCGGGACGCCTTGCCAGGAGAGGAGAAGAGAGAGGGAAGGAGGCACTTTCACTTTGACTGACAGATGGAATGAATGCAAAAGAGATGCACACAGCACGAATCCGCAAATCCGCTACTACCAAGATAATTAGTCGGCCACCAATTAGTTCAGGTAGCACAAGACATTCAAACCTACTCACTAGCCACTCACTACTGACTAGAGGTCACTGATCCGATCCGTTACCCGTTTCGCATGCAAACGCAAACATACTGTCGTCAAAAAATTATGTAATTATGATACTACCTGCTATGCAAATATCGAAATTGAATACACCGACCGTAATACAGGTGGTAGAGTGGACACAGGAGAAAGGAGACCGCCCGCAGAGAAGCATACACTCCACAGGTGCCCAATCCACTTATATCCACTTATTATACAATCACGGAGAGACAAAAAGCGGATAATCCGGCAACATGGAGAGACAAAAGATGGAAGAGGTCGAGGTTCCGGATGCGAGAAGGAAAGAAAGGAAAAAGAACACACGACTAGCCGACGGGACTAGTAAATACAAGCAAGTAGCCAGATCCGGAGGAGAAGATATCACATCCGGAAGGGTCATCCCAGTGGGCAGAATCCACCCATCACACCCACTCGACACCAGCCACCGGCACACCCAGAGGAGAAGACTGGACTAGACAACTGCCTCAGGGATACAATCAATCACTCATCGACAGGTAACCACAACACCTGCGGACAGCACACGTCATGTCCCTCAGGGCACAATCGATCACTGATCGACAGTCGCCTCAGGGTACTACTTCCATAGCTACTCCACAGACCGTCATCGATCAAACACGAGAAAGGCTGGCAGATTGGATCGGGAATAGGCGAGAGAGAGAGAGAGAGAGAAAGAGAGAGAGAGAGAGGATGGGAGGGAGAGAGAGAGGATGGGAGGGAGAGAGGCTGCCCTCGAGACACCTGGCAGCAACGCACGCGAAGCACGCAAATACAAACAAGCAGACATCATATTCAAATCACCGAATCCAATCAATATAGTAGGACTAGATGGGAGTAGTATTGTATGTGATGTGATGGGGCACATGCGACCTGACCACACACTGTCACAATACACAACACATCCCCCCCCCTCTCTCTCTCTCTCTCTCTCTCTCTGCGTGCATCCTGTAATAGCACCTCCCATTCATTCATTCACCCATTCATTGAGAGGATAGAGAACGTAAAGATCAACCCTTAGATACAGAAACAGAGAGGAGGAGAAGGGCCCAGACAACATCGCATCCTGGGAACACCACAAACCATTGAAACCAATCACGCGTGCGACGGCCAATGTGGGAATGTCTAGGAATGGAACCCGTTCCGGTGACCGAAACACACGGTCACCTAGCACTCACTCGCAACAGCAGACAGGCGGTGGGAGCACGTGTCGAGATAAGACACTATTCAAATACAGCTTCTATCTAGCCAAGTGGTAGCTTAGCGATCAGTGATCAGAGACAGGAAGCAGGTAATCCTGATCCCCATCCCAACCCTCATCCACCTACAAATCAAACACATCTGCCCTCATTGACTGCTCACTGTCCCTATCTCTCCCCTCCCCTCCTCCAACCATGCAGGCTACGCAATGCTCTAATTCATCCACAGTACTCCTTACGCAACCTCACCAAATAACCAAAAATCAGACACAGTCGACTGGTTTAGGACTTAGGAGTTTCTAAGTGTCGAAGAAGCCAATTAGAGGAAAGCTCGATCAGCAGCAATCATCACATCAACCTGTGAGTTCTCACCTATAACCTCTCTCTCTCTCTCTCTCTCTCTCTCTCTCTCTCTCTCTCTCTCTCTCTGCAGCTAGACAGATCGTGCCAAAAGATATCACACATTCAATTGATCCCGCCTAATCCCCTCTCTACACTCACCACACCAAACTATACAAATATATAAACGATGAAATGAGATAAATCGATAAATCAATAACCCACCAGTCGCAGTTCGCTGACCGAGCGGCTGAGAGTCCATTCATGTGAGTTGACAAATGCATCTGAAATCAGAGAAGTGAATTCTAATGATGTGATACATGATGTGTATATTCCCCATCCCATCATCTGATCTCCCTCCCCCTCCCCTCCTCTCCCTCTCCCCCTCCCCTCCCCTCCCTCTCCCCCTCCCCTCCTCTCCCTCTCCCCCTCCCCTCCTCTCCCCCTCCCCTCCCCTCCTCTCCCTCTCCCCCTCCCCTCCTCTCCCTCTCCCCCTCCCCTCCTCTCCCTCTCCCCCTCCCCTCCTCTCCCTCACCCCTCTTGTGCTTGTGCCTGCTCCTCGCCCTATGCTGCTCCGTGTCCGGTCGATGGGAGGTGATGCGGACCCTCCTCGGGGGCGGGGTCATGAAGGAGAGGACCCTGACGGGGGCGGCGTGTCTCCTGTCCGCCTCCTCTCTCCACCTCCACGCGTCCACAGAGGGCGTCCGCGGCTGCTGCCACTCGCACCCCCTCCTGCCCTCCTCGTAGCAACTCGAGTAGCCGTGGCTGCCGCTGCCGCTGCCCTGTCCACTCCCGTATCCGTAGTCCTCCTCGCTCTCTTCCCCCGCCCTCCCCCTCTCCCTCTCCATCTCCTTCTCCAGTCTCCGCCTCTCCAAGTACTGACTCGCGTACATATCAGCAAACACCATTGGCTGGTAGCAGTTGAAGTTGCCATCCCTCGAATGCATGGACCGGTTGAGTGTGCCGACGGTGGGTCTGAGGAGTGGCGGGGCGGCGCTCTCCGTCCTCTCCAGGCGCCTCCTCCTGCCCCTTCCCAGCAGGTCCATGAGTGCAGCCCGCACCCGACTGCCCTCCCTCTTCTTCTTCTCTCTCCTCCCCTCCCCCGCCCCCGCCTCCCACTGACCGTACTCCTCTCCATACATGGACGCATCCAGACTCACATCCATGTTCTCTGGATCGCACACCGTCTGGTTCAGTCTGATGGAGATTCCCTTCCCGAGGTGGCTGGAGGTGGCTCGTCTGCGCAGCTGCTGTCGGGACAGGTTCGACGGGGCGAACGAGCTCATGGTGATGGATGGATGGAGGGCGTGTGTGTGGGTGTGTGGATGGGTGTTGTGCGGGGGCGTCTCCCACTGACTCGCCGCATCCCTCCTCTCTGCTGTGCGCAGCGTTCCCGCTCTCAGCAGCGGCATCTCGCGCACTCTTCGCCCACTCTACAGAACAGAGTATCGGATAGTGCAGCTGATTAGATACCTCCTCTCCTGTCCTCTCCAGCCAGATCTGAACATGCCGACCATGACGTCATGAGAATGGAATGATAGCGCGGACACAATGAAACAATGAGTCACGCCGAGCTTCAAACTCGTACAGAAGAAACGGCAATACTGGAGAGAGCGATGAAAGAATGAAATCAATGTATTCTCTGCACGCGATGCGTCGCTATTCACAGCAACACTATTTGGAATAACAAACATTACATACACAAATACGACAGTATTCTAATCGTACGCAGATAAAGGTACATATAAAGAGTGGAGGAGTTGATTAGCAATGTCTATTCAGTCCATGCCCCACTCAGAACGACTAATGGGTGAATCATTGCACCACATTCAATACAACAACACACTCGATGTGCACTCTTGCACATCGGATAAGACAAACGGAAATTCAAATACGTGAACGGAGAGCTTTCGGTGGATGGAACACGCACCAATGGCGCGCGCCGTTTTTTCTTCTCAGAAGCGCATGGATAAAAGGAATGAATGGAAGGCGAAAGTGAGAGCGAGAGAGACAGTGAGCACATTCGAAATGCACGCACGCTCACTCGCGCCTCTCACTATCAAATAAATGACCCTACCAGTAGCCAGAGACAGTGAGATAGATACCCATACACACTTATCACTGCAAGGCTCACGCAAAATCGGAGCCAATATACTTGCAAAGACAATCAATCTATTGTCATCGTGGACAACCGTCTACTGTGAAAGACTGAAAAACGAAAACAGAACAGAGCGATCAAGTGAAGGAATACATGAGACACGCATAAAAGGAAGAGAAAGCGACAGCGGCAGGGCGGAGAACGGACAATTGGAAAACAATGAAAGGGGCAGCCTCTGCGGAGCTGCGATGAGAGCAATTCGACAAGACGTCGTCATGTATAAAGAGTCCCCCCCCCCTCTTTCTCGAGGGTTGGCATGGGAGGGACTGAGGAGAGAAAGAGAGGGGGGACTCCCCCGGGGTTCAACCCATCTCTCCATCCGCATTCCAGTTAGATATGAAGCGACAGCAGCAGTCTCCCAGAACACCGCACTTCCAGTCAATTCCGACCAATCCATGAGACTACGCGAGAAGACGTTTCAAAAATGGCACGACTGACCAAAAGTTAGGGGGGGTGGCTAGCGCAGTGGATGTGCGCGCAGCTATCAAGCGGAAGGTCCCGGGTTCAATCCTCTCGGCGGGTAATGATGTACCGCTAGTCACGGTGGAGTGACGACCACCCTCACAACTTTCGGCTAGGTCGACGGTTGTATAACTTGAATCTGCTGATAAACAAACTTTTAAAAAGTAGGCAAAACCAATATCAGCCCAAGAAAAAACCTGCTGTGCAAATCGCGAGATCAAACAAATTACGTATACGGAATGCATATTCCGGCGTACGCTCTCACGTGTCTCGACGGAAAGATGGAATGGGTGGAACGGAACAGCAAAAACCATGCCAGCCATTGTGCGAGCGCCTATATGCAAATGCATCATAGCTGCTATGGCTGCGCTCATAGGCGAGGACAACTTATTGTGAAGACTGTGAGTAAAAAATGCGTAGAACAATGATGTGAAAGAGTGAAAGAGTGTACGGAACATTGCACAATCTACCGACGGCATTCAAATATTTGCGAGCCGCCGACGAGAGAAAGAGGAGAAGGATGAGGACGTATCTGAATGGCGCAACGCCTCTCCTCTATCCTCTAAACACACCCTCAATTCACAAATCCCATCCCATCAACAACAAAACACTCGAGTGCAGCTGCCAAACCAACACCCAATCACAATGCGCGCGGCAGAGCAGAGCGAGAGAACAGGCGAAAGAGAGAGGGGCAGAGGGATTAACTGACTGCCAAATCACGAGAGATTGCCTCCTGACAACCGAATAATTAGTGGGCGCAGCATGTACGACACAGCTTAGAGACACCGGGCATTCGAAAACATGGAGGAGGGAGGGAGACAAGAGAGTAGCAGCGTCTGTCGGAGATTATCACTAGACAATCGGGTGGGCAGACGCGGCGAGACAGCGTGGTCGCCGAAGAGAGTCAGGCGGCAAACAGGCGAGAGAGCATTGTATCACAGGAGTGCACAGAGGTAGGAGCCTAAGCGGACCAGTCGCGCATGCTCCACAAAAGAGAGCAACTGCGGGACAGCTGACTGCAGTAGTGGAGGAGAGGGTGCGTCTCCCACTGGACTAGTGTGAATAGCCAATGGGCGAGTAACGAAGACAAATGAGGTGGGAGACTGCTGCCACCCAGGTACACTCCCCCCCCCCCCCGCTACACACACCCTCGGGGGGACAGGCGAGTGATCGATGTAGCCTTGTTCAACCGCGGCAAGACTCATTGCGAAAAGGGGGACGGATGAAATGCGAGATATATCAACTCTCGACTAGGAGTGACTCACAGCAATACACTGGAACACATGTATTCGCGCGAAACTCTCATCATCCCCCTCTCTCTTTCAATCCAATTGCCGCGGTTTGCTACAAACGGACGGACGGACGGACGCGGATTGGTTTGGAAGGAGCACGTGGATATGGGATTGCCAAGCGAGGCCAGCCGGCATTTCATCTTTCAATCCCCCCTCCTCCTCCTCCTATGCCTTATCTACATACGCAGCTTCCGCCGACGATTCCTCATCCTCCAACAGCCAACACTTCCTCCCGTTCTGTCCAACCAAATTTGGCGGGTGAGAGAAATGCACTTTCTCTCCTCACAAAACGAGAACAGGGCAGGTGGCAATAACGATGCTGAGACACAAAACGAATCACATAAACCTTTAAAGCGCGCAAAAACACATTTGGGATAAGAGGATTAGGGGAGAGAGGACACCTGGAGTGTGATGTGTGGAGGAGAACTATCAGAACAAACAGACATATAGTGGACACAGGTGCGGGCGCGGAGAATCACCATAAACACTGCCAGCATCCAGACTGCCACACCCACACATGACATTCAAACTGATACACCTCCCAAATATGCTAATGTAGGAGAGAAGCAGCCATATGGACTTGCTCTTGCAAGGCGGCACACTCGATTCGACAGATTGACGACTCAATCAAAAGAGACGAGTCGACAGACAGAGGAGAGGGGCAAGAAAAGCAATTTATAGATGGACACACAAGACATTCTCTCGAACACGAGAGAAAGATGGTGGGAAGAGATAGGGAACGGAGGGTGCAGAGACGCACACGACTTCATTCCAGATGCAATACAGCACTATGCACGTGATGCACGGATTGGGGATTGAGGAGAGTGAGGAGAGGTGAAGTCAAACAGCAATGGAGGAACCGGAACAGTAGACTCGCGTTTCGGAATACGATGGATGGGTGGATGTGAAAGAGTGGATGCGGATGAATGCAACACATTACCACCCCATTCACTTTCCTCTCCACCCCCTTTCTCTCTCTGCCACTCTCCCACAGCACATCACAAATCAAAACAAACAGCTCCCACACTAGCACTGTCAAACAAACACAGAGCAGTGATATTGGATTTGCAGAATCGACACGGAATGTTTCATACATAGTGGTGAGATCTCTGATTCACTGTAGTACAGCGGAGGGGGAGCGATACACCCTACACACACCATACCACAACGCTGGCTCCATCCTCTCCCTCTCACTTTTTTCTACGCACGCCAACTTTTCGTTTCGAAAAAATGACATTCGCGTTCAAATTCAAAATTCCGAAACGTGAAACGTGTATGAGTGAATGGCACCCACACAAGTGTAGTGAGAGTGAAAGTGATCACAGCGCGCCGCCGCTGCCCACTCTATAAACACTCACTCACTCTCACCCTCTCACCCTCTGGCGGCTCCCTACAAGCAGAGCCGAGGGTCAGAGAGAGAGTCAAGGGCCCTCCACGGAAAGCGATCCGTTGGCAATACAATAGAAAGAAAGACAGCAGCATCTCTGCACCCGTCTCCTCATGCAACTGCCTGGGAGCATTCCCACACTCACTCCCCCCCCCTCTCTAACTCACTCCATTGCTCACCCCGTGCCCTAATAGCACACAATGCACCACACTATGCACAACACTGTACGAAAAAAGAGAGCATCTTCTAACAACGCATAATGCTTATTTGGACATTGACAGAAGAGACGAAGAGTCGATGAGCCTTGGCAATACCACCCATCCACCCACCCTCATTCTATCTCTCTCTCTCTCTCTCTCTCTCTCTCTCTCTCTCTCTCATCCATCTCATTCGGCTATAAACCAGCAAGAAATGCCGGAAATGGGTTGCCGGCAGTGTGCTGGCAGCGAGAAACAACGTGGGAGGGAAATGAGAGAGAGAAAGAGAGAGAGAGAGAGTGAGAGAGAGAGAGAAAGAGAGAAGATCGTGAACACTACCAGTGGCGAATGGCCCAACAAGGGAGACTGGCCACAGGCCTGCCAATTATCCCATTAAGAGGTCGCTGTCTTCGCAACATGTGCAGGGGAGCATGCCCTTTTTACGCACCTTTATCTACCGCACGCCCGCCAACCATCGTATATTCAAATCCTCGCGCACACATGTCGTCTATTGGATCATAATTACACAGCAATCGACAGAGAGCCGACGTTACAATCTATGCAACAAGTAACACTTTGCAGTAATCCATAACTCGATCACATAACACAGCCACCGATCACATTCCTTCGAAAGGAAAATGCGGGTCGGGATGAAAATCGAAAACTGATATGGGCGGCGGAAGAGAGCTGGCGGGTGAAAATGAACCCATTTCTGAACCGTTCCAATTACACTCGAAACTGTGACAAAGTGGGAAGAGAGAGGCGATCCATCCATCTACCCACGCATCCACACTGATCCATTCAATCCTGGATGGTCGGTACTTGAGAGGGGAGAGAAGGGAGAAGGGGGAAGGGGAAAGGGGAAAGGGGGGAAGGGGGCGATGCGCGGCGGCCAAAACAGTGAGGAACAGAGGGACACACACACGCACCGCCACATCACATCACATCTACTCGAGTCGAACTCAACGACAGAGACGCGCAGTGGTAGAGGGAAAGGGGGAGAGAGGGAGCACAGGGCAGACGCGTCTACACGCACGCGCGGACACCGGATAACACGAATCTAGAGTAATCCTCGGATCAATCTACGCTCGCCGACAAACGGCCATGTCCGATCGAATAGCAGAGGGATTATCGCTAACAGGTGAAAGTCACTAGCGGCGGCGAGATCAAAGAGATCCCGGAAATGGACCGAGGAAACGGTCGACGACGACGACAAATCGGTCTCGCACATATCACATTACAGAAAATCTCGTTGAAGGAATATCTGGTAGACTGTCCGGAGGCCGGTCAGTCGAGTGAAGAGAGAGGGAGAGAGAGAGAGAGAGAGAGAGAGAGAGAGAGAGAGAGAGAGAGAGATGGGGGAGAGGAGGGGGGAGGTGAAGGGTGTCGATTACAGCCACTCTAGCATTCAGCTCATTATGTATACGAAAATGTGCCTCACTGATCTCGATTAAAAGAGGTCACTCCTCTCACATGCGAGACTCCAGCCGGTGTACCTGTGAGATTGACACACCGACAGTCAATCATGTGGATTGAATGTATCACACACAACAACATATGTCACCGTAATCCAGAAGGAAACCAGAGAGGAAGACGGTAGCATATGGTCAATCCACACAATTGGAATGAAAAAAGAGGTGCTAGGAAAAGAATACGACAAGCTGCAAACTTCTCCACCTTTTCCGGTACTGTCAGCTGTGAGAGAGGGAGAGAGGGGGAGAGGGAGGGAGAGAGAGGGAGAGGGAGAGGGAGGGAGAGAGGTAGTAGGGAGAGAGGGAGAGGTGGGTGGAGGGGAGTGAAAAGGCGACAGCGACAAGCAGGCTGCCCCCCTCTCTCTCTCTCTCTCTCTCTCTCCCTCTCTCTCTCTCTCTCTCTCTCTCTCTCTGTACAAACAGTGCAGCTGGAAGGTGGGGGAAAGTGATACCCTAAGGCGGAACGGAAACACACGAGATACAGCAACACCAGGCATGGCAGGCCAAGGGAACGCGCGAGTCCCACGAACCCTTCCCTCTCCCTCCCTCCCACCCTCTCTCTCCTCCTCCACCCTCCTCCACTCACACACTATCTCTCCCTACGGAACTCTGCGAGGGAGTGAGATGGATGGATATTCCAGATCGCAGCGACGCTCGCATTCACTTCAACAATACAATGAATAGGACGAGCGAGTGGACGGGACGAGAGAGGGGGACGAGAGAGCGTGCGATTCGAGGAGGGCAGAGGCAAAAACTCGTCATTACCTCCTCTCTCTCTCTCTCTCTCTCTCTCTCTCTCTCTCTTTCTGACGGCGGACGACCGACGACGCATCCTCGCGCACAATTATTCCCCCTCCGTATAATAGCATCGCTATCCTCGAAACCACACAAGGCCAAACCAACACGGAAAAAGAATAAAATAAAACTCAAGGTGCCCACGGGTTCAAAACGCATTATGCGACCAGATATAGCCTCCGTTTCGGAAGAGGGAAAAAGAGAGAGAGGGAGCGAGAGAGTGGGCAGATCGAAGAGGGTGCAGAGATGCGGGATGATGGATCGCCGGCTGACCAGCCAAACCATGCAAATTGTGATTGATTGTGACAACCGTGTCGAGCGTCGGGTGGCAGGAGGATAGCAAAGGTTAGCATATGCAAATCATGAGGTAACACATGACGTAGTTCATTCCATTTTAGGCCACTTTCCTAGTAATCAGAACGCGCGCCGACGCTGGAAGATGGTAAAAAGAGCGCTGGATTGCGCAAGAAAGAGTGCGATCGGGTGGATGGATGAATGCAGGGATAATCAGTCCGTCAATCCATTCATTCATCCACTCCACACTCATCCTGGATCGGTTCAACTTCATCCCAATCCCACATCCGATACATCTAGCACTATCCGTGTCCGTGTCAAATCAATCCAACGATCGAGAGAATGGAAAGAAAACGAGGCGACTGCGCTTGGAGTCGAAAGAAAGGACACATGCACACTCACTACCCTCGTACTCACTACCTCTCACTCTTCCCGCGCACCGTCAAAACCCATAAAACGGACAAAATGGGCTGACCTTATTTCTGGCATGCCAGAGGACACAGAAACAGCCATTCCAGAATGGACTATTAATAAATGGACGGGACCTCGAAATAAGAGGAGAGGGAAGCAGAAACACTATGGCAGGTCGCAAAATGAAACAGTCAGTCAACACTTACCTGGTATGCACCATGCACTGTTAAACACACATCGTCGATTTAACCCCGTCATACGGATTCAACAAAAATGTATTGGACTACCCACCTTCGATGCAGACGACCTGATCACGAATCTGCGCCTGAAGAACCGACGTCACACTCCTTCCCCCTCTTCCATTCTCCAGCTCTCCTCTTTCTCTTATTCTCTCTCTACCTGTATGTGGGGGTCCGGTACAAAGTCGAGTAAGTCATATATCTGATAGATACATGGGTGAACCGACTCGAACCGCTGAATCTCCGATCTGAAAGCTCTCTTTCTCTTACAGTTTTATACAAATCACCAGCAATTGGGACCAGTAAAAATAGGATGAGAGGTGATGTTCAGCAGATGTACCGCAAGAGTAAAACAACAAAACAAATAAACAAAAGACGCACCGAATTTGCTCCGAGTGGAGTGTGTTGATGTTGTGAGACATGGTAGACGCTCGACCGGACGACATCCTGCAATCGATCAATCGACCAATCAATCAATATTAATAAATGAATAGAATCAATTAACTGATAAAACACAAATGGTAGGTGTTCAATCGATCAACCATAACAAAAGCAACGCCACCATTCACAAATATGTGATTAAAACGACTTAAAAACTGAAAAGGTCAAACTAATCAATCCATACATCAATGAACCACGTACCTTGTTTATTAGCTGTTAGCTGGGTCTTCTTCTGGCCACCGTTACGGTGAGAGCAGTGAGTGTGAGATTACAGGTAGATCAGTTTGGTAGATCGATCGAATGTCAAATTATACGCATGGCCACTTGGGCCTAGGTGAATACTGAAAATGGAGAGATGCAATTACATACATCGAAAAGTAATCAGAACTCGCACAATTGACGAAAAGAAGACACAAAACCTAAGCGCAACGAGAGTTCGGAGGCAAACAACTTAGGGGAAAGAGAGATGATGAGAGAGGAGGGGAGGGAGAAAAAGGGAAAACATGCAAAAGATACTGATCACGTAGGAGATACACTTGCAGGCAAAATATACGTGTTGTGTGTAACGAAACGCATGCTCAATCTCGTTCCCACCCAGATCACACTATCCAAAATATCCAAAATCATGACGACTGCTCTGAAGTCAACGTAAACGGAATGATCAAACAGAAAATGCATGAAAACAAAGGAATAAGAGACATAGAAGTGGAAAGACGCAGCACACGCGACAGTCTCTCTCTCTCTCTCTCTCCGTCAGCACAAAGAGAAGGCATCCGGAAGGAGAAGAGAAGAGAAGAGAAGAGAGAAGAGGAGCAGACTAACCCGTTCCGATCACACTGTTGCCATCCACGAGAAACGACGACAGAGCATGTGAAACAGAGAGGGGCAGGGGCAGACATGCAATGCGATCACTTCACATTTGTAAACTCGCGACAAGCACTTGTCAATCAATCACACTAGTAATGCGAGGCAAGGATCAGGCCAAAAAAGAAGTGACCTCGTGGCCTAGCCATAATAGGCATGAGCAGTAAATAAAACAAACATCCACACACTGCAGACCTCCTGGGGAGAGCAGAGAGAGGAAGGATGGTTGCGTCATAATATGCATAATCGAAAGACCTATCACACACACATTCCTCGCTCGGCCCTCCACAATATGACAACTGTTTGTGGGAGAGAGAGAGAGAGAGAGAGAGAGGTGGGATTCGCACCAGGCGAACACCTGAACACAGGTAGCGCGCAGCATTTCAAGGAAATGATTGTAATGGCGTGGGGTAGACTGACGGTCAATGGACATCCGATAGCCACTCAGCATTATACCTAAACATGACATACATCGTATCGATTTCACAGCATCTGACCGAGCAATGAATCCGCATGAATCAAAGTCTCACAGCTTCAACACTCACTGCGCAGCAAGATCGCTCAACCGATAACCGACACATTAAGACTCTCTCTCCTCTTTCTCCTAACACAACCACCTATATGAAAATGGAAAGAGATGGCGGCAGTGCGAGCAACCGAACCACGCATTTGCATACAAATTACCAATACCAGTCGGGGTGGGATGGAGGCCTAATCCAACCCGCGAATGAAATGACCCGACAACCAACGCATCCATCCAACAAATACACAAAACACTCACTCACTCACCCACTTGATTACAAGAAAGAAAACAACAACACGAGGTGCGGAGGGAATATTTCGGGTTGGTGGGAGAATGCAGAGGCACATAGGCTGTGTGCTGCGTGTGTGCGCTAGTGAGACGAGGGCGCGGAGAGCGCAGAGATACAGACGGCGAGGGAGAGTGAGAGAGACGGGAGAGAGCGCGGCAGAGCGAGAGAGCGCAGACGCCGCCTCGCCTCGACCAGCCGATCAATACACATCCAAAGCGTGTGCTGCTTGCTGCTAGCATAGTGAGAATGCGCGAGAGCCCGGAGCGAACACTGCTCGATCTGATTGGAGAGAGAGGGCGATGGAGGAGAGAGAGAGAGAGAGAGAGAGAGAGAGAGAGAGAGAGAGAGAGAGGAGAGGTTCTGCCAGCCGCATCCTGTCACCTCATGTCTCTCCCCCTTCATTCCGCCTCTCCCGTCAATCCTAGAGCGCAAAAAAACATACATCGTTGACATAAATTAGGCGCCATCCATACTCCATAAATCACTGCAAATAGGAAAAGCACGGAATCAATCGATAGTGGGAGGTGAGCGATCAGCTGGTATCAAACATAGTCGCATCCTCACGACATTGACACTTATTAACACTGTTAATCCCTCATGCAACAGATGCAGATTATCAGTCATGCATCATAATGACAGAAAGGGAGAGAGAGGGTGGGAACGCAGAACTGCGGGAACACAGGGAGAGGGGTTATCAGAAGACTGATAGCAAAGAGACAAGAGACAAGAGACAAAACACACGTCAACCCTAGGTCCCTAGGCTCCAGGAACCATAGACAATCAATCAATGAGCAATCATCAGCATCACCTGCCACGAGAAAGCAATTAGAGTGGGAGTGAGTCATAACACCTTGCCACAGGAGAGAGAGAGAGAGAGAGAGACCGCTTAGGATCACCATCACAGGTAGATCATCTCTCCAGCAGCCCAGCAGGTGTGCCGTGAGCAAGGAGGCAAACCTAATGAGGCACTCACTCCATGCATGGGAAGGTCACACAGGGGACAGCCGACAGTAATCGAGGCGAATCGGGGGAGAGAGAGAGAGAGGGGGGAGGGAGAGAGAGGGAGAGAGGGGTCGGCGAGAGAGGGAGAGAGGGGGAAGGGAGAGAAGAGAGAGAGAAGTGGTGACAACCACTCAACCCCGTCCAATTCCATTGTACAAATCTCACAAATCCTCCTAGAAATTCGCGTGAAATGAACAGATCAGCGAGTAATAGGGGTAGATCAGAAGAACAAATGGAACCGTCTCTCTCTCTCTCTCTCTTCTATCTTCCATGGCATATATGTTGAACCGGGTGATACCCAGTCTCAACCCTGAACATCGCAAAAGAAGAAAGAAAGAGAAAACGGTTTCCCTGACCACGCAATCTCGTTTCACAAACTGGATTCCCGAATTCTCGCTCTCTCCCCCTCTTGTTTTATTCACCAATCACACTTTCCTCAGGATCCCGAACCCTATATTCTATAGCCACTCTCTCACTTTTATTCCACTCACTCTCTCTCTCCCTCTCTCTTCTCAAGCCATCATTATAAAACCAAACTTCGCGGAACATTCACAATCAGATACACTGCAGGAGCGCCAACCTTCCACTTCCATATCCGAAATCTGATCAATCCATCCAATAACCATTTATCCAACCTAGCAAAACAATCATGATAACTCATCAACAACAAACTCAAACAAAACAATATCAACAAGTCAACAATAATGTAAACAAGTGGGAATACACGGTAGACCAGATAGACTAGTTAGAACACTCCCCACACCTCCTCGATGCCTGATGTGATCTTGGCACAAGCGAGGGCGGCGGACAGAGGGTAGTTGCTGATCTTGACGTCCTGGTCAGTGTAGTCCGTCACAATCTGAAACAGAGCATAGAGAGGGCGGAGAGGAGAGGGGAGAGGGGAGAGGGGAGAGGGGAGAGGGGAGAGGGGAGAGGGGAGAGCGGAGAGGGGAGAGGGGAGAGGGGAGAGGGGAGAGGGGAGAGGGGAGAGAGGGAGAGGGGAGAGGGGAGAGGGGAGAGGGGAGAGGGGAGAGGGGAGAGGGGACTTGCCTTTCCCCTCGCGATTCCTCCGACCACGACCACAATCGGTCTCTCGTCCTCCTTCTCCACGAGCTTTCCCGGTGCAATCACACTGTCCGTACTAAAATATACCATTAATCAACTAAAACTTTAAAAAAAAAACTCTAAGAGAGCACAACATAGGAAGTAACATATGACTAACTCGAATGTCATGAGTATCTTCCTGCATCCGATGGGCAGATGGTTGCTGATCGGGTTCTTGATCACTTTCAGCAGCTTCACACTGCTATCCGACGCCCGAACAGCCAACTTGTGCAGCAGTTGAACTGTAACAAATTGACGTTCAAATAATGTACAAAATTTTCATAAAGCTACAAAACTGACCCATGAGTCCGCAGAACCTGTCGAAGGTCCTTGGAATGCGGCACTGAGGGCTCACCTCCACAAGCACGTTCTTGGCGGTACGGAAGTAGATCTACAACAAGACAATACTACAATGGGGAAGAGGCAGATGATGACTGACCTGCAGCATCCCAGCCCTGTTCAGAGGCGAATCGAGCAGGTTCAGCAGACACTAAACTCATATTGAATGAAATGAGCACACACACAGCACATACCTGGTGGAGGATATCGGGTCTGTAATCACTGGGGTCCTTCTTGTTCTTACGCAGGAAAGTGCCATGCTTGTCCGACGAGAGAATCACGTACTCCCTTCCAATCTAGACAGGGAAGGGTAAGAAGGGACCCCTCGTCTGTGTCCTGTGTCTGCTGCCCACCTTGGCCACTTCGAGCGAGCAGTTCTCGAGCACCACCACCAGATGCCTCTTCTCCTGCACACTCTCGTCTGTCTTCAGTCTCTTCGTCTTAGGACCCTCCACTTCGTCATCACGACCCATCCTTCACTAAAAACGAACCCGGTAGAAATTGAGATCAAAGACATTCTTTCGCCTCGCCCTGCTTCTCCGCACTCCCACACATTACAAACACGCAACAACATAACCGAGATATTCCACTGTTACTTTAACAGATTCGCCATTCACAAATCCAACAAACACATTTTCCAGAACATCTCTTTATGCATCTTGTATATTTCAAACATCAAAACATATGTGAAATTTCATTACTTGAAAACGTATCTTCGACAAAGAGCAAACGTGTTACATGTACCGAATTCTATACAAGTCTGTCAAAATGGAGCTTAGCTGATATAGTACCAGTTTTTAGAAAACTGCGTGCAAATATATCAATATAAGAGTAAACATCTCGTAGAGACCAATCGAGAGGCGAGACCGCAAGGGGTAAAGAAACAAGGATCAAAGCATATCAAGTTAATGCGACAATCTAGTAAATAGAGCTTCGAGCCCAAAATAATATTTAAAAAAAAAACTATGGAAACATATAGAAACTGTACATGGAGGGGTGTGCACGTACGTGGAATGTAACAAGGCTGTAAACAAAGTACTGTACTGCTGGACTCATGTGTATAGTACCCCCTTCTACACCTTGCACGCATCGTCCGCCTGCTTGAGAGCAAATTGCGCCTCCTGAGGAGTCATGCCAAGCCGAACCTACAACATTTTTTTTAAATTATACATTGAACACAACATGCTATTAATGCGCCTCACCTTCCTCATCATAGTGTTGCCGCCTCGATGGGCGCTCATCTTGGTGGTGGCGAGCAGCCTGGCCGAGCAGAGCCCCATGAGCAGCCGGCCGCACTGCGCCTCCCCCAGGGGCTCCGTGTCGACCAGCGAGCGACACAGCACCTGGTACTGCTGCACCAGCTCCCACCAGCACATCTCCTCCACGCCGCTCGACTGCGTCTGCGTGAGGGCCGCGCGGAAGAGGGTGCGCGCGTGGGTGGACAGCGCCTTCACCATCTCCACCCGTACCGTCGACGCCGCCTCCTTGTTGGCTGCCGTCACATGCTGCACGTGGAGCGCCTTGCTGCCCTGTTCGAGCGCTATCTCCACCGCCCTCCTGAGGATGTCGAGTGCCTTGCGCAGGTCGCCCGAGATAGAGGCCACCTTGCGACTCGCGAACTGCACCGCGTCTCCGCTCACCGCCTGCGACCCGGCCAGACGGTCGTTGATGATCTCCTCGATTTGATGGAAGTCGTACGGCTGGAAGCAGATCCGGTTCGAGCCCTGAAATCACCACACTCGCTTTGCAAACAATAATTGCATCATATCTTAAATGTAAACATAATGAATAACTGACGAGACGAGAGGTGATTCTCTGACTGAGCATCCTCTCGGGCAAATCGAGAGTGTTCGCGATAGCCATCACAGACACGCGAGCTGACTCCACCGATGTCCAGTTGAACAACTCGTAGATCACCTAAACAAGCCAATACCAGCTTAGCCACGCCCTTCTTGGCCCCGCCCACTCACCTCTTGTTTCTTTGTGCAGAGCTGATCGAGCTCGTCGACCATGATGATGATGGCCGGCCGCTTTCTGTCCGTCATCTCGAACATGGTGCTCAGCTTGCGCCGCGCAGCCAGCGGAGACACGCGCTTCTTGTGGCCCTCCACTCTGCAAATTCAACAAATACGTTTCCAATATTCCTATTCGAAAACTGACTCGTGGAGTATATTGACGTATATGTGCTTGGGGTCGACGAGCTCCATCGCATTGACGTATACGTATATGAAGTGGGGTACAGTGTGGTCGTGCGCGAGCCTCTTCATCACCGCGTGCACAGTGGCCGTCTTTCCGGTGCCAGGCACACCGGATATGTACAGCGCCTGGCTGGTGCCGTCTTTGCCGGCCGCGTGTCGAATGAAGTGCTCGATGCGAGCCGCCTCCTCCTCCCTGCACGGCATCCTCTCAGGCACCTCTGCAGTGTGCAGACGGCGGCGAACAACCTCCAGCGTCTCCGCCTTCTGCAATACATTCATGTCAAACAGGCTAATGCGCAAATGAACCATGACAATCAACGGACCCTGGCAGCAGTTCTGGGAGCGTTGGCTCCATTGCAGCGTGCCTTCTTGGTGGGTGAAGGAGACGCGAACTGCGCCTTGCGGACAACGGCGGGGGTGCGCGCGTTCGACGCGCCTCGACTGAACAGGACAGGTTGATGAACAACATGCATGGCCACATGTACTCACCGCCTGCTGGGAGTGACGTGCGCCGCCTCCTCCTCCTCGCTCATTTCCTCCTCCTCCGAATCCTCATCAGAGTAGTCGTCGTCATTGTCGAGTATCTCCAACACCTAAAACCGAGATGGTATAATGAAAAAGTCAATGCCCGATTACCTACCTTCTTGGTACTCTTTGTGGTCTTGTTGGCGCCGGTCCAGGGGCTGTTGGGTCCGGCGACGCGGCACGTGTTCTGATCGACCCTCTTCAGCCGCACCGGCTCGACCGTGAGCTGCACCACCACCTTCCTGGGAGTATGGCTGTTCTCGAGTCGCTTTCGCTCTAGCTGCTTCTCGTTCCTCTCGCGGATGCGGCTACTCGAGCGACTGCCAGTGCTCGATCCGGAAGACGATCGGTGGACGACTGCTGTGACGGCAACGGGGCGGCCGCGCGACGATGAGCGGGTAGAGCGAGTCGCAGTCGGAATGAATACGTCCATAAGAGCAGCACCACGAGACTGAACACAGCAATCAACTATGGACTTGTACTCAATAGTATTAAAATGCGCACCCTGGAGGAGCGGGGCGGCTCGACATAGTCAGGCGGAGGTGTGTTCTCGTCGTCAGACATGTCCACGTTCTCATCGATGTCCAGCTACAACAACAAGGTACATCGAACCATATCAATGCTAGTGAACCTACCTTCCTAGGAGCCCTTCCACCGGGTGTAGAGGCAACTCGCACAATACGCGCCTTCATACCGGACTTACTTATCTGAACAAATCAGTTTAAGAGTGTGGGATCTAGAAGATAGATCTCACCGGCTCGAAAAGCATCTTGCTGCTTCGCGTACTTCTTGCGGGAGATTTGTCAGCAATCTGAAATAACTAGGTAAATGACGGTATTCTTTATACACCCACCTGCATATTGCTTCCAAATGATCGAGCAAGTTTCGTGGCAGGCGTTTCTTCATTGTGGAAGTGCCTCAACGATTTTTTCGCCGGAGTCTTGTTCTCATCAATTTCCATCTAAAATAAAGCTGTGTTAACATATTAGTAAATATTGTGAGACTAACCTGAACATCTTCGAACATCTTGTGACTGTTGCGAGTCTGTCGGCCAGGAGATCGAGTTGAAGACTTCAATAATGGGGGTAGTATCGATAAGCACACGACTGATCTACCTGGTCGCGCGTGCTCTTGTTTCCGGTCTCGTTTTTCACCGCGCCCCGTTTGTTTTCCTTCTTCGGAGGAGTTTCCACTTCCTGGTAGAAGCCATCGGGTGCAACATTCCGCCTAGGCCTCACTGAAAATAAATCATTCAGATTGTGTGAAACTATGAGTAATAAATCAGAATTATGATACGAATCAAATTGAACTTCGAAAAGCAAAATTTCACCCACCAATTGGCATGCTGCCGACTTGGACGCGCCTCGAAGAGCGTGACGCACTCATCTAAATAATGTCCCAAATTGATATAATACGTGAATATTAAAAAATCGATAATTGAGAAAAACAACAAAAAAATAGTAATTTTGGCGGGAAAATAAACATTACCGCTGTTTTCTAATTTCAGGTATTTCGTTGTAGGACCATAACAGTGTTTAATTGAAATTCGTGTTCAAAAAACAGACGCAGAATCTAACAGCGGGCGAACCATGAATACAGATGCGGAGTTTTTATGCGATAACCTGCGCGTATGGTATTTTTGCATGCGTTCTTAGCATTTTGATGTTGATAGTCATGTTTATTGTACTACAAATTAAAAGATTAAACTTACAAATCTTAACTTTCATTGTTGATCATTGATTGACACACACCATACCGATAGTAGGAAGGGAGTGCACATGGTAGAAGCTGCTGGGCTAGGAAGGAGCTGCTTTTGCCAGAGTTGCACCGCATGAGGAAGGAGTTGCACGTTGATCAGTTTAGTAAAAGAATAGCATTTTTGCACAATGTTTGACACAGAAGGGTGTTTTCAACCGTATTGGATCGAATACAGTAGCATGAAACTGTACCAGCCGGAGATCTGCATTCACTAGTGATATGATGTTTAGCTCATATCGAGGATTGATGCACTTTTATGGTACTAACAAAGATCGTACAGCTGATGATACTGTAATAAATGCGAAAGACACATCGCACTACTCATGTAGGCTGATCAATGCACTGTTTCCGCGCCCACCCTTACGTCTACTGGCATAATATCTATATCTCAATATACATTTCTGAAAGGCTGTAGTATCAGAACTTCCTTCTATATGATATTGTGAACATACAATACATCATAGAGATAAGATATGCATACGTAGGCTATGTTTCGACACTACTAAAATAGTTCAAGTGCAACTCCTTCCCATAGTAGTGTAGCTCTTTCCGGAGCAGCTTCTACCATGTGCACTTCCTTCCTCCTATCCACCATACCCCAATCACTTAGTCCCATTCACTTCTCGGCTTCTCATATCCGTAATCCATTCAAAGCATTGTTACTCCTGCGAACCAGTTCTGATCACTTGAAACAATCCGGCATTTATGACAACATCTATCCACTGTTCAAGCTCTGTGGAACTTACTTTGACGATCACGGTGGGCATTCTCCTTCATCCCATGTGACGCATTCCTTCGGCCTCGTCTACACTCCGGTGGTAGTAGTGTGAGCGCGATCTGTCATAATTAGATGGTCTTCCAGTTCCAACACATGCTTCATGGGACGAACGCGTGGTGAAGGGTGAAGGGTGTGGAGGTGAAGGGTGAACGTGGTGAAAGAATGGGTAGCATAGACTATCCGTGCCTTCATATCCTTGATAAAGTCGGCGTCGCTAGCTAACGAACCAAGAAAACGAAATTTGACGGTACAATATGTTCTCCATTGACGACTCGCACTTGTCCGACCTGAGTCCTAAGTGTCAGACCGTACGAGGCGGTGTAGAGACTCAGAAGATAGACAGCTATAGCGATAGATATCTTCGATCAAGCGAGGTCTGGATGCTGCTCGATCCCTATTTCACACTCTTTTGTTCACAGAACTCGTCAAATTATCGATGATCTGTCTATGACACTGAACAGAAAAGGGATTGACAATGCTGCAAGGGAGTAGTACTGCCACATCATGCACAATGACATCCATAAAGTTTATGCCCACTACGGAGATCCACTCTCGTCCCTCACAGACACATATATATATAACAGACTCACATTCAGAGTACTGATATCAATGATTAACCGGATAGCATATTGTTATGTTGTCAGTGTTATACAACGAGTTTGAATGAGTTATGAACAAACATATGAGCGGTGTGTTTGTTCTTTGACATTTTATGAGAAAAGTGGTAAAAAAAAACAACAACAATGGTGTGAAAGTGACAAAACACACAAGTCCGTACATCTGTTCACACTTACATGTTTTAACGAAACTTGCCGTTTCTACGTTTAGTGAGCATGGTTCGCCCGCGGTTAGATTCTGCGTCTCAAAAAACAGTTTTTTCAACAACGACAAACGACGCTAAACATCCAATAATGTAAATGACCTTCCTACCAGTAAAATAAAATAAGTAATAAGATAACAAGAATGGCTTTAGCACAGTTCAGATTCATCTTAGTAGACAACAAGATAAGGAGCGAGCAGATTGGAGTGCAAGAATGAGAGCTCTAGTGCGAGCGAAAGTTGGAGAAAATTTGGAAAGAATTGAGTTTCCATACCGTGGTGTAGATACTACTCATCCTGAGAAAATCGTCGTGTTTTTCCAATTTGTACTTAGGTGATGAATCTATGAGTGATAGACATTTAGGTGTGACATAAAGTTAGAATTTGTGAATGGTATATAGGTCAAATTTTTCAAATTTACTCAAAGCGGTTTTAAAAGATGAGAGGGAGGAGCAATCTATGACGCGTACCTCCTCTAGTTTCATACTCTTCTTATTTATAACAACCATTTTCAGCTTCCCTCATACTCACCAATGTATCTCAGCACTCTTATACATACTCTTATACATACATCAAGATAAATATTTATTAAAACACAGAGACAAAAATCTTACAAGCTTGCAATTCAATAAAATATCTCAGAATAATTTTCGTTGCACTCATCGTTCGGATACAAAACCACATTATGCGGCGAGGAAAACAAGAAGAGACTAGTGCAAGAAGGATAAGACCATCCCGAGAGAGGGGCGGGACGATAGTGGGCGGGGCTACCCGAACGCGCGCAGAAGGGGCAATGAGAGGGGGAGGTGGTGGGCACACACAAGCAGGAAGACACTGAATACTGAGAGTGAGAGAGGGCGGTTAGAGGATGGTGCACTTCTTCTTCTTCTTCCTCTGTGCCGACGCGTCGATGGTGGTAGCCCCCACGTTGGTGGGGCCTCCCTTCCTCCTCTTGATCTCCCTCATCAGGTCGTAGAACACCCTGTCCACGTTGGTTCTGTTCTTGGCAGATGTCTCCACGTATGTCACATTCCACTGCTCTGCTCTCTGCTGCGCCGAAGGACACGACACCTACAACAGACAAGTCAATCATACACCACACAGTCACATATCATACATATATTCATCCTCCAAACTACCTAAACTATAACTGAAATCGCCCACTCACCTGTCGCTCATCGGTAAGATCAGCCTTGTTTCCGACGAGAACAATCGGGATGGAACTATCCGAGTTCTTCACACGTAGAATCTGCTCTCTGCAACACAACACCATCAAGCCCCGCCCTTTCGGCTCCGCCCCTTCAAGTCCCGCCCCGCCCACCTGAACTCGTTGGTAGCATCAAAGCTCTCGTTGTCAGTGATCGAGAAGACGCAGATGAATCCCTCACCAGAGCGGTAGTAGTTGTCCCTGGATGAAGCAAGCATATATCATTTCACTCCCCCCCCCCCTCTCCCTCTCTCCTACTTTCTCACTCACTCCCCCTATCTCTCTCTCTCTCTCTCTCTCTCTCTCTCTCTCTCTCTCTCTCACCTAATCGCCGAATAGTCCTCCTGGCCCGCAGTGTCGAGAATGTCGATCGAACACTCCTCTCCATCCAGAACTACCTTTTTCCTATAACACGATGAATAGAACATACATCCAAGATCAAAACACAGTATACAAAACACACCTGTAGCTGTCCGCCTTAGTAGGCTCGTACTCCTCCACAAACTCGTCGTACATGAACTGGAGAGTGAGCGCAGACTTTCCCACGCCTCCCGAACCGACCATGATCACCTGAGAGAAGAGGAGAGAGTTAGAGAAAGAGAGGGATTGACAGAGAGAGAGAGAGAGAGAGAGAGAGAGAGCGCGAGAAAGAGAGAGAGAGAGAGAGAGAGTGAGAGAGAGTGAGTGAGATAGAGGGAGAGGGAGAGAGAGTGAGAGAGAGAGCGAGAGAGAGAGAGAGAGCGAGAGAGAGAGAGAGAGAGAGAGAGAGAGAGAGAGAGAGAGAGACGAGACGAGAAGTTCACCTTGTGAACAGGCGGAGCTCCGGTGGCCCCGGGAGCAGCTACAGTGCTCTTCTTCTGACCAGACATACCTGAAAAATACGCAAATAAAATGGTAACTTTAAAAAATATTAGAATATGAATGACAGTGAGTAGTGGAGAGCCATCGACAATGCAGTTGAATGCGACATTCGTGTAATCCTCTTTCCCTTCTCTCTCTCTCTCTCTCTCTCTCTCTCTCTCTCTCTCTCTCTTTTTCTCCCCTCACTCTCTTTCTCTCAATCTCGCTCTTATACCATACCGCCATACCCACAACCAGATCGATTCGACCCAAACCAATAACATCAGATTATAATCAAATGTGGAATCATTCTTTTATATCCCACCCCGTTTCCCACTCATTTCCTAATTATCCAATCGCTTATCCTATCACCCTATTTATCAATATGATATTTCCAGTCCTTCCATCTTCTTTCCAATCTCACAAACCGCTTTCTCCCACCTTCTCGTTTTTTTCAACAACTGATTCAACCGATTCGGGGGAAAAACAAAAAGAAGATGAGCGGTTACTGAATCATTCAACAACACTCTGATGAAACACACCCAACATCTCATTGCATTCAACACTAATTGAACAGCTATAGATGGCGCAGTACAGCCATAGCCATTTCATTCTCACCCAAGCATCTCGGATTGTCGACATAATCTCGCATCCTCCATCCCAGTTGCAGTTTCTCAAGATGCGAATAGAGATTGTCTCGCAACACATCCTCCATTTAACTTCCATTTCAACAAAGCGAAAACTTGGTCTTCTCACAAAAGTTCCCTTCTACGCACTAACCATACCATCCAATTTGCCACCGCCACAGTTACATTCACTATACAAACTTGTTCGCATCCCTCGTGCCAACTAAAGAAAACGCATAGAAACAAATCGAAACCAGACACACATACGAGACCACACACAAGTCCTAATTAAAACGCTACAGAAATCAGAACTAGAACCGCACTGTCTCTATTCTCTTCTTTTCACAATTCACACATCATCCCCAATCACATCCCCATCTCTCACTCAACCGACTGACTGACAATTCCTGTGTGAATTCACACAAATTCCACTGACAACAAGTTACGAGGCAGTCAAACACTCGATAATCCGCTGCCTCTCCCGCCAAAACATGTGCTGATCTACCGAATCAGCTGTGAGATCAGCTGATCCGGAGATGCGATGCGCGGTATGCTATACCCGATATAGGGTGGGCGCGTGTAAATGTGTCAATGAGTAGGTGGAGAGAAGGGTGAGTGCAAGGTCACTGAGACAATCACACCCGGAGAGCGCTGACCTCACGCTTGCGAACGAATCAAGGAGCATTCGTGCACCTCCAATCAATAACCGTCCCACACCGCTCGCCGTGAGAATAATATTTGCACAGGTTTGAATTACCCATACGCCCTCCAGGCACGCAATATAAGCGCGTTCACCGGGAATCAGCTGATATGCAGAGTATCACTTAATCACGAGGGACATTCCAGGGGGATTCGTGTACTCGCAATCAGATGCGCAAACATCACAGAGGCAGCAATCATAATCAGCCAGCACACACATCTCAATGTCGCAGTCTCGCAGCTCCGCGCATGCGATATCGAATCAATCGATACCTCGATCGAGGATGGCTGATCTACCCAATGATCTACCGTGTCTCAACTACCAAAACACCTTCAGAAGAGGGGGGACACACGCGCTCGTTTCGAGTGGCCTCTCCCATCAGCTATCCTACCAGGCGGGGAAATGCGTGAAGAATGCGCGAAAAACCATCGAGTGCCGATCAAATGTGACCGACCGAGTCGCAAATTTATGTGGAATGAGCGGAGAGGGGGGAGAGAGAGAGAGAGGGAGAGAGAGAGGGAGAGAGAGAGGGAGAGAGGGAGAGAGAGAGAGAGCGAGAGGAGAGAAAGAACACGACAAGTGAAAGAATGTGCGTGGTACGAGTGGATGAAAAGAACGAGAAGTGGAGAGGAAAAGGAGAGGTCGTGAGTGAACCCAACTGAATCAGCCTGGCCCATCCGGCACTCACTCCACATTTCATAACACAATCCATCCCAGTCTTATATACCTTTCCATAATCTATCCAGCGATTCTCACACTATGACTCACACATGCGCATTATTTTCAGAACCGCAAGTAGACCTATCACTCCCTCACTACCACCCACACTTATCAGTAGCACTAAGGTAGGCGTATGACAAAAGATAACAAACTAGCAATCTATCAATCGATCAATAAAAGTAAAACAAAATAAAAGTCTACCTGCTTCCACGTCCTTCTCCTCTGGATCAGGGAAAACACAATCGAGAATCCACAATATACCCTTTTTAATGAAGGCCCACACACGGCGGAAGAAATTCTCGATGGGATTCATAGTGATCGAGTGATCAGCTGATTGTGTATTTCCCAATGTGGGTGGTGTGGGGAGTTGCTAGGAGACGCAGGGAGGCGAGAGGGAGGGAAGGGGGGCACTCCGGGAGGGGCGTGTCTGCAGCCTGCACGCAGCCCCACACGCATGCACATAGCCCCGCCCTCTCCATGCAACATAACACTGCCTGTATTATGCAAATCCACGTGCATAAACCTTTCACTGTCAGTCGCACACACACATGGAATGCAATCAACAACTCCACTCCATTATATATGCGTATGCAGTTTGCAACTATTCACAGTCTCTCTATTCAGCTACGATGCAGTAATCACACACTATTGGTTGCAACTGATTCATAGACCAATCGTGATCAGACAAGTATGCTAACTTCTACCTGAGTATGCCAACTTTTCTGTTGGGTGTACCCATCTAACTAGTACTGTTTCGGTGTACCAGTATACAAGTGTGCGCAATTGCATGTGTGGGCAATTGCAACGTTCGCGAATCGAACCACTCACTCTCGCTCACCCATTTCCACATCACGACGCGTGAATCACTCACTTGCCCAATACAATCCTACCAAAATACAGCAATACTTCAAGTGGTGTCCACTCTTACAAGTGATACTGATAGTAAGACTAACAAGCATCTCGTTAACTTCCACTCTTTCACATAGAACCGGATACCGGATCTTCGGATCCTGCCTCCTCACAATTACCGCACCAACCGATATGTATACATCAAAAACTGTCAGCAGAGGCTACTCGAAACACACACAACTGAACTAAACACGAAAGGCGATGGGAACAATCGAATTGGCGAAATGATTGAATGGAAAGCAATTAGGCCCAGACTGGCACACAGTGCGGTAGAATGACGAGGGGGGGGGGCAAAGGGGATAGCCAAGGTCGAGCGGTCATCGAAACCCAGAGAATATGCGGAGAGAAAGAGAGACTGGAAAAACGGAGGAGCGAGAGTGCGCGCAGATGGAAGAGGAGCAGAGAAAGAGTGGAGGCGGAATGAAGACAATTCAATATCAAACCGCCGAATTGCAGAATTGCACCCGCCGCACCACCAGCAGGCAACAATCCAAACGGCTACTTCCTACTGATCACCCAACGCATATCACCCCCCCCCCCCCACACACACACACCAAACCTCTAGTCATCTCGTAAACGACACAAAGCCTCATTCCACATTCGTCACGAACAGAAGGACAATTACTATATTCGAATACCAAGATCGGGAAACAGCTCGATAAAAAAACTGCGGTACATGCAAAATATCGAGAAGGAACAGGGTAGGAGACTGAGTGGGTGCGGGAAGCGAGACGCTCTCACTCGATAACCATCTCATCCCACTCCTTCCCACTCATACTCACACTCACACCCCCAAAAACCCTATGTGAAACGTGGCTGTTGGAAGAGCGTGAATCACACGATAGGTACAAACCGGTTGCCACAAATACAATACAACCACAGCCCCCAATATATCAACGTGGGAAACAAAACACATAGTACTGACTAAAGTCTGGCTGATCCAAACAACGACAAAGATGGGCATCAGAGCTGTCACGCAGACACGTCACCCCTATCTATGCATAAATTCGACACTCGACAGCCATAAAACGCATCAAAGGCTATTCAACGTAAAAGCGGACCGTATCAAACATTTTCAACTCGCAGCTATTACAATTTGTATGAACAAACCTGGTCGTTGTCGCGATTTTGTGGACATCTTTACTGAATTACAGATCAATGAATAGTCAGTCGATAGTTGTAGGAATCAGAATAAAAGAAGGAAATTTAGAAAGAGAACCAATTCCCACCCCTCCACCACCAAAGTGACAAATTAGACTCGAAAACACGTAATCAGTGCGTCTAACGATCATCCATTTCAATTTCTCCTCATTCAGTCTCTCTCTCTCACTCCCTCCCTCCCTCCCCTCCCTCTCATTCTCTCACATACATAGAGACATGAGAAGTGACTCAAACTTTCCGTACGTGGGGAAAAATCCCGAGCGGAGTTGTGAACCGCTATCATTATTATATCACGACCCAACTCCCAGGCCTACCTATCTCACCACACAGGTAACAAATAATTATGTAACTATGCATGAATTTATGTTATTTTATTAGTAAAAGGTTGGTACTATCAAACGTACGGAAATTAAATATTAGAATAGAGAGAAATAGCTGACAAAGTTGCTTGAGATTCTTTGAGTCCAGAGTGAGTTTGAGAAGTTAGATACTTATTTGGTCCCTCACAATTCTTTTTTACTGCTTTGAAAGAGCGTAAATTACTTCATTTGGGAAACAATATCAAACGTACGAAAATTAAATTTTAAACCGGTGCACCACTCATGTAATCATGATTTTTTTTAAATTTAATACGCTCTCCGCTTGTTACCGGTCCATAACTCCGCTCGGGTCTTTTCCATGACGTACTTAATGGTCAAAAACAATATTTCGTAACTTCGAGATAATTTAATATTCGGTACGTAAGTCATAATCATGAAATTAACTTCTCAAAGCGCCGGGATGTATGTTCTCTCACTAACAGTCCTCCTCTCACTACACGTCCCTGACCAAAAAAGACACGGGAGCAAACGGAAGAACAATGTATATAAGTCGGGTTCAAATGTTTTTTTTTAAGTAAAATTTTATAGAACTGGGAAACTGGCCATTACTGTGACTACATTTCGCAAAACTATCTATGATAAATAATTTACAACTTTTGATGCAAAATCGTTCCAGAAAAATTCTGTGAATGAATTGTAAAACAGTTCAAAAATCAGACGCATCATCAACTTGCAAGTGCCCTGTCTTCCGTTTTGCAGAATAGGCCCATGGATAACCCATGGACGACTTTGCAATTGTGCGCTGAGAAGTCATCTGCAGAATCGGCCCATGGCCGATTTTACAGACGAAAAACAGAGAGAGCCAAAATCATCTGCAAAATCGGCCGAGGGCCGATTTTGCAGACAGACTTGATCGCTTGTCGTGGCAAAACATTCGCCGCGCGCGGGAATCGAACACGAGAAGCGAGCGCGCGGATAACGCAACGATACCACTAGGCCAGCCATCCATGCTTGTGCTGCGGCCTCTGAAAGACGGGGAACAATGCGCTGCGTTCAGAGAGAAGAGACTCGAAGATATCATGCTTAGTTTGTGAATGCAATGCTGTTTTGAAAAGAAAGAACCTATTCTCCTAATGTGATTTGGAAACAAAACAATCGATAATTCAAGAAACACTCGCACACAAGTGGCATTAGCTATCACAAGCCTTTTAGAGTTGCGCGCTGTCAACAGTTGTCTGTAAAATCGGCCCTGGGCCGATTCTGCAGATGACTTCTCAGCGCACAATTGCAAAATCGTCCATGGGTTATCCATGGGCCTATTTTGCAGAACAGAAGTGCGAAATTGACGAGCATCTATAATTTGAACAAATTCACATTGCAGCAACGAAATGCTTTTGATTTCCAGAACTTTTTTTTACTTTTTTAAATAGTGGTTTGATATTTATTTATGTCGGCATGGGTTTGCAAACTTTAGTCGCATTTATTACCAATTTCACAGTTCTTCATAATATTACGAAAAAGGCAATTGAACCCGACTTATATGCATTGCAAGTGCAGACAGACTCGCTCTTTTCCTTTCTGCCAGAGGGCGCTTCTACCACTTATAAAAAGAGAGACGAAAAATGAGAGGAGTCGGAGAAAGAGAGAGAATTGAGACCATTCCGACCTCTCATACACCCCCTCACGCTCTCTCTCTCTCCCCTCTCCCCCCCCTCTCTCTCTCTCTCTCTCTCTCTCTCTCTCTCTCTCTCTTGCAAGTCTTGCCCTATCCCCTTCCCCTATCCCGACACACGACACAAGAAACACACACCCAAAACCGGCCATTACAAGGAAGGAGCGACAAGAAAAGGAGAAAAAGAGGAGATCTTCAAGCCAAGCAGAGTGAGAGAGTGAGAAAGAGAGCAAAGACTCATTTCACCCCACTCCCACTTCGCACAATGACAGATAATCCATAACCGATATACAAAACGATAAGAGCGCTTCGCGAACAACAAAATATAAACTGGAAAACTCTCACAAAACGTAGTTTTGGAAATAGACGTGATTGTAAAAGACAAAATATAGGGGCGACATAGCGGGGCGCTCCGATTGCTCACATATGTGAATCACCAGTCGCCACAACCGCCCACTTTTAACCCCTTTCCTCTACTCCTAATCCCCGCACACCAATCAATATCTCAATTCATATCGATCAATGAAAATACACAAAAAAACAGCGTGACCAAATCAGTGGCGGAGAAGTATTAAAGAGTGAAAACGGTAGGCTGTGGGCTGTGAGCGCTGTTGGCTGCTGCGCACTGGCAAAGGAAAGGCACAGAGTGAGAGTGTGTGTGTGTGTGTGAGAGAGAGAGAGAGAGAGAGAGAGAGACGACATATTTGCTCAACCAACACTCCCCACAAAGCATTTCCACATCGCATTCAATAAAGAAACTGTTAGCGCACCCACCTGATGCACGTGTCGATCAATAAATCGATAATCGAAGAACACGCGGGAGGCTCGGCTCTCTGTCTATAAACAGACACAATCGATTCAGCAGGGTACAGAGTCAGAGAGAAGCCGAAAATACACAAACCAAAGGGGCGGAGAGAAAATGGACATAGACGGGGATCGGATGCGCGGAGAGAGAGAGAGAGAGAGAGAGAGAGAGAGAGAGAGAGAGAGAGAGAGAGGAGGGATTAAGGGAGAGAGTAAGGAAGGCTAGGCAACAATGGATCGAGTTGCGGGTGCAGATTGACCGACCGAGTGAGTGTGTAACAAGTGTGCGAACACTCATCCAATCATCTTCCATCCGGCCTCCATAAATTGATCAACTCCTATCGAGTGACCAGTAGCCCAAGACAAACATAGAGAGAATGAGAGAAAGAGAAATAGAGAGAGAGGGGGGGGGGGAGATATACTCTCTATTCGAGAGGGCGCAGCGGAACGCCTCAGCTCTGTGACCTCAATCACACAAACAAACTCGAGACTCGAGAAAAGGCGGAAACCGGTATTATCTTTCAAGGCCAGATCACAAACACCGAACACTAAGCAAACAAAAACAATTAGCTCATAGTGAAAACATTGAAACTACTGCTTAGGCGGAGCGGCCTCGTTGGATGGCCCCCTGCCGCGGCCCCTTCCCCGGCGCTCCTTCTGCTCCTTCTCCGCCCGGACACCCGATGGCGCTGCTCCCGCTCCTCCTCCTCCTCCTCCTCCCCGGCCACGATGTCCACCCCGCCCTCTCCAGTGTCCCCCTCCTCGACCCTCAAACACATCCATTCTCTCCTCTTCCAACACTCAACCCAACCCACCCTCTCCGATCCACTTCCGACATTCGCGTCTTCTTTTCCGTTAGCCTTTTGATGCTGAAACAATCATCATGTACATACAGCATTCCATTCCATTCCATTCCGCCCACTCACCCCCTCCCCATTCTCCCTCCTCTGTTCTCTCTCCCCGTGCCGTCTGCCCTGCTTCTTCTTCTGTGCCTGTGCTTTTGTCTCCTCCCCACTTCTCATTCCCACGCATACTCCCTCAAATCCAGGAGGCGGGGCGATGGGCACGACAATGGGCGGAGTCTCGGTGGGCGGGGCGAGGACCACTCCCTCGGGCAGCGTGTCCAGCACCACAACCTACAGAGACAGATATCCTATCTTCCCTTTCCATTCTATCTTCTCCTACCGTATCTTCGGTGATGAGATTCCTCTTTCTCTCCTCGTCGAGGTCTATGATTCCTCCCTGTCTCTGCTGTCTCTCGTACACCTCCTTCATCTTCTTCTGCTCCGCCCTCCACGCCTTCCAATCGAACGAGAAGTCTGCGAGCCCCTGCTGCTCCTTCACAGCCACACACGGCGCGGCTCGAGTCGCCGCCTCAATCCACCAGTCCTCCCTGCTCCTCACCCCCGCCTCGCTCACCTTGCCGCTGCTCCTCCTCCCTCCCTTCTTCGCCTTCTCCGCCTGCTCCTTCGGATCGACGTACTCTATCGGCTCCAGCTCCTCCTCCATCACATGACGACACACAGGACAGTACAGACACTGCAAATCCCAACTGTCCATATGACACTAGCCAACGGGTCTCGCTCTGTCCGACACGCACCGTGTCCACTTCTGCCCTCATGTTCCTGGGTGTGCTGTGTAGCTTCTCCCCCAGCTGCCGCCTCGAATGATCCGTGTGCGCCTGTAGACATGCAGAGTGCGCATAGTGTTCACATAGAGTAGCAGACACTGAAATCACATGTTGCCAAATCTGAAAACTCAACTCTTGTTCACTTGTTGGTGTTGATTTGTTTACATGTTTACGTGGTGAAGGTGACCTGGTGATTATGTGGTTGGTAATGTTCGATGGCCCGCACCAGCACCAATTACACTCGTATCGCTCTAGCTATGTACTTCGAGAACTCAAAGGCAAAGCACCGCACTACAATACCTGCCGCGTCTCCGAGGGGCATGAGGCATATGGGACAGGTGAGGGCGACTGCCGATGTCGACTCTTCCGACTCCACGAAAGCCACGCACATCTACAACACAACACATTAACAATACACAGTCGTGCACTCGCCTGTATGATCTCATAGAGGACAGGCATGCCCTGCATCTGCTCCAGTCTCTCTCCGATGTCCTTCTCCAATCGATCGACGGCCCCTTCCGCCAGACCCCGTGGCTCCCGCACACGCACCACAGGAGACGCGTCGGGGTACTCAAACAACAATGATATATAATATTATTCTGGGAGATAGTTCGCCAGATTACGGTAGAAAATCGATCTACCCTCTAGTCGCATTCGATCTACCTTCTAGTCGTGAGGAGACCCAAGCGCGCGCTTTCAAACGATAATATCGATCAAAGAAGCCGGCATGCGAATCAAAGAGGCCGCGCGACACTCGACCATTGGCCCGCGCTGTCTGGCCTCTCTCGCTCGAAACTGAGTTTCGCCAACTGACCCCGGCTGGCAATAACAGAAACTATCCACCAGGCGGCGACTATAACTTTTCATATATTATGTTTTCATATAACAGTTCATATATAACCAACCGACGGAGTACCAGCCCCGCTAGTCGACCTTCTACGAGACCTGTACAGCCGTACAACTGCCGCTCACCGACCTCGACTACGCGGATGACACCGCTCTGCTTGGAGAAGACCCTGTTAACTTGCAGAAAGCTGTCGACCGTCTCAGTCTCCTCGCCGCCTCGTACGGTCTGACCCTCAGGTCAGACAAGTGCGAGTCGATGACCATCCCGCGAGGAGTAAAGGAGGAGTTCACTG
This sequence comes from Rhabditoides inermis, assembly GCA_963966185.1. NCBI lineage: Eukaryota > Metazoa > Nematoda > Chromadorea > Rhabditida > Rhabditidae > Rhabditoides > Rhabditoides inermis. The sequence continues at coordinate 90,428 of CAWZYM010000068.1, read as the reverse complement.
TCAATGGAGAGAAGATTGCGCAGACCAACAACTTCCGCTACCTCGGTTCGTGGATTAGCAACGACGCCGACCTTACTAAGGATGTGGAGGCGCGAATCGCCCAAGCTTTTAATTCGCTGGAAAATGTTTTGTGGAGATCGAGCGTCGCCAATCACGTCAAGCTGCGGATCTACCTCACCGCCATCCGACCTGCGATGCTCTACGGATCTGGCACTTGGGCTCTCAATAAGAAGCTCAAGGAGAAGCTGGATACGGCGGAACGCAAATTCTTGCGCCGGATGTTAGGCTACTTCTACCCAAAGCGTCGCCACAACTCGCAGTTGTATCGGGACGTAAACAACATCTACTCCCGTCTCCTGAGAAAAAAGTCCAAGCTGCCCACCCCCTCGCGGCAAGTGGCGGCAACGAGAGTTCGTCTCTTGGGACACGTGCTGCGACGAGAAGACCATCGGATTGTGAAGCAAGCTGCGCTCACACTACCGCCGCTGGAGCTGGAGAGGCCCAGGAAGGAAACGCGCCACATGGGACGAGAAGCTGAAGGAGGATGTCGGGCCCACGCCTGCCGTGCGCGCCAAGGTTACCTCGAGGGATACTTCGTTCCGCAGAGCTTGGAACACTCGCAACGGGCAGTGGATGAACGCTGTTATGGACATGGCACAAGACCGCGTCAAGTGGTCAGAAGTGGTTCACACGATGCTCGCAAGGAGTGACAACGCTTCAGATGATCTAAGGAGAATCGGCCGAGGAGTTTCTGTAAAGATTCATTAATTCCGAAAGGAGTTATAAGCTCTAGAAGATGGGAAACACTACTTCATTAGACTTGCAAATGACCCTCATTTCCTTAAAATCAGACCGTCAAGCGCGCGAATTGCGCGGTCGAATGATATCGCTCGGGCCGATAGAGCGAGTAAATGCGACGAAATGATGTCTGGAAAATATGCGGCGAAATGGTTGCCGTACCCTGAACCGGGGGGATACCCTATATCATATAGGCTATATGGTAGTCAACATGAAAAAGTATGATACAGAGTCGCCCTGTGCACTCACCCCTTGATCCATCTCGATCTCTAGTCGCACACTGGCACTCGCTCTATCTGCGGCTTCCAACGGGCGCACCTTGCGGCCGACTATCATGTGCGGGCGAGCACTGCAACACTCCAATACACAGCCCATCTATCAAAACTATGTACAATTATACATAATTATATGACCAATACAACATTTCGAAAACCAACATGACACTTGGAAAAAAGTCTCACCTGCCACTATTGTCCTCTACTTCCAACTCATCTTCGAAGATGCACCGTAGTGCCTCAATCTCGGAAGATGCGTCTTCCATCTCAAATATGCACGCCTACTTAGTGGCTATTGCGACCATATTTCAGATATTCAATGGTATAAACCACGACTCACTTCTTAAACGACACTATCAACGCACGTTCCACAACTATTTATTACTCGGGTAACTGAGAATGTGTAAATGAGAGAGAGGAGAGAGACTGCTTACCTTGGCGGAGAGAGCAGCGTCGAATCCTTCCCTCCCGAGGTGCGAGACACCACACAGACACACATAAATACAAAAAAACCTCACCTTGTGAATGTGCGACGATCCTCTCTGTGCTGACGAGATAGACAACAGGAAAAATGGAAAGAAGAAAATAACAAGGATATAACAACATAATGAGTGGGAGGAAGGGTGGTATGGTAGATGATGATCGGATGACTGGGATATTGGAAAGTGTCTAAGCGGCCTGTCCTCCAAATCGTGCAAGACGTGCCTTCTTCTTCTCATCCAGCTGAAACAATTCCCATATCATCAATCGATCATCAACGCTCTCACCTCGGCGTCTCCGGCCCCGATGTTGAACCTGGCGGCCCTCTTGGCCAGCTTGTCCGTGTCCGCTCCTCCAGTCGCCACCACCTTGCCCTCCGCGTTCACAGGCAGACCGAACCTGCATATAATGTGTTCGTTAGATTAATCATCTAAATGCACTCACCTCGCAGCGCGTGCCTTGAGCTTCTCCTTGGTGGCATCGTCCATCTTGGGAGCGGCAGCAGGAACAGGAGAAGCGGTGTTCTTGTTCTCGATGCCGAACCTCGCAGCGCGCTTCGCCTTCGCATCGTCCGCCACTCCAGCGGTCGGGGCCACCGCCACAGTCTCGATACCGAACCTCAACCATGTACATAATAAATGCGCATTCTTTGAACAGAAAAGACAGTGCTCACCTTGCGGCCCTCTTTGCCTTGGCGTCGTCTCCGGTGACGGCGGGGGAAGACACGGGCAGACCGAAACGAGCAGCGCGCGCCAGCTTCGGATCGACCGCCTCCTTCGCAGCTTCCTCCTATACACATGATGAGTACTCATCAGTTCAAAGGAAGACTTGCCTTCTTCTCCTCGACAGCAGCAGCCTCGCCATCCTTCTTGGGGTCCACAACGGCGGGAGTCGACTCGACAGGCTCGGTTGCCTCCAGGTCATCTCCCTCTCCCAGGAGAGCGTCCTCGTTCAGAAGCGCGTCCGCTGCCGCGTCGCTCAACTCCGTCTGGTTCAGAAGCTCGTCCGCCTAAAATCATGTTATATTTATAACAATAACATGGATTGATTTTAAAACATCTCACGAACTTACCTTCTTGCTCTCGAACAGGCGCTCGACAAGCTCTGCCTTCTTTCCGTTGTCGGCCAGACCGCGTGCCACCAGCTCTTCCTTTAGCTGCACCACCTACAAACAATTGTTTAAATTATTAAAAAAACACATTTTTAAACACCATATTAACACAAAGAAAAAGAAAGACATCGTCCGAACTCACGGTCATCTTCTCCAAATCCTTCTTGTTCACGGTGGACATGGTTCTGGCTGATCCTGCAGAAACATCACTGATCATTTGAAGCAAATAAACAATGACTTATCACGGAAAACAACACAAAATACAACTTTACGAAGGACAGAATTCAGGAAAATGCGCGTCGACGCGACAGTGAGAAGTTCATGTTTTCGCAGAGTGCTGCACCACGATACACATTTCGCTAAACACTACTAATGGGCGACCCATGATGATGTTTTAGGTGTGGATTTAAATACTACTGAATCCTAAAGAGAATGATACATCTCAGTCAGTATCAGTGCATCGCTCTATAAATTATATTTTTCAACGAAGCGACACCGCCAGCATTCATTCTCACTCTCCCGCCAAATCTCACCACCAGACACGCCTCCTCCTCTCCTCTCTTCTGTGCATTGCTCCAGGCCACATAGATTGATTGACTCCTCAATAACTGTACAATCCTTTATGCATAGTCATGTTTACACATGAGACGTTTCCAAGTGGAAACTTACATTTGGAAAACACAAAAAAATGTGGATAAAGTAATTGAGAGATGATGATGGACGGTGGCTAACACAACTCGTGGGTTTCGTTCTCGGATACCTGTACATAGAGCTACAATCTTGGATGAAAATGTAATAAAACAATAATGTACACAACGTTCGGGCGATGCACTCGCGCCGAGTGCCCTGCTATGACTATTGGAAACCGTCAAGGAGAGTGTTCGGTGTGAAAGAAGTAGCAAGTGAACACTGTCGAACTGTTCACAAGTGAACGGGGCGTTGACTACGTAGTTCTGGTGAGTGTTCTCCACAGGGCGAATAGCAGGGCACAGACATTGAGTCATAAGATGGAGCAGCATCGACAGACGCGGGCGCGAGCCGGCACGGCGGCGGTGGGGGGCGTCGACGGGGCGAAGTAGGCGTGCACCGACACCCCCGGACGGTGTGTCTGCAACAGTGCTCGTGCACGCTTCGCTCACATTGCTAGACTCACCTTGAATCTCTGTATCGCCTCCTTGGACACACCCTGGCAATCGTATAGGTCAATTCGGCTTAGTGACCTTGCATGGCGCATCGCTGACAGAGCAGAATCAGTGATCAGAGGGCAGTTATCCAGTTCTAGTACCTAAAAAGATATAACGATGACATTCAAGGTACTTTTATAAGAATATATATTTTGCAAAACATTTGCCGCCAGCAGGGGTCGAACCTGCGACCTTGGGCTTATTAGACCCACGCTCTAACCGACTGAGCTATGGCGGCAACGCGGGTAACGATAAGAAACGTACCTGAATCTTGTCCCTGTTGTTGCTACAGATAAAATGAATCGACTCGTCCGTTATCAACTCACAATGTGAAAGACTCTGGAAGTGTAAATAAAACGTCAAATACCGAAACGTCAGGATGTATAAACTGACAAGTTCGGTAAGATTAGAGCAGTTGTTGGTTATGGAATGAATGGATGAGTCGGTGATGAGACTACAGTCTTCGAGGTCCATTCTCTCGAGTTGTCTGCAATTGCGAGACAACTGCAAGAACCCTCCGTCCGATAGAAGAGTGCACCCCGCCAATTCCAACTCTCTGAAATGAAACCATCTGTATACAGACATCCATATCGTCCATTGTATCGCCGGCACCTGTGTATACAAATCGTACATCTCCTTCTCCGCAATAATTATTCAAACATGATTGGATAGGAACGCACTACTATCGTGCGCCTACAGGGAGAATCTACTCAAGTTTCAAAGTTAAAATGTTTGTAAACATGAGATGTAAATAACTCACACTAGATTCTTGCATCCGGCGGCGAGTGAGTGGAGTGCTCTGTCTGTGATGTGAGTACACATGGAGAGACAGAGACACTGCAGGTATGGGAAGAGAGACGACACACTCGCCACTGACTCATCCACTATCTGCAAGGGAGAATGAGAGGGGGGGGAGAGAAAGGGAGAGAGAGAGAGAGAGGGGAGAGAGAGAGAGAGAGACTCACGAAGCACGACAGTAGGTTTAGCCGCTGCATTGCCGGAAGCGGACCCTCCACTCCTTCGAACACGTTTTCTGTGAGCTGAAATAAGTTTCAGTATAATAAATGGTGATAATGACAAAACAGAGGTAAGATAAGAAAAGGATATGTGAGATAAGATAGGTACCGACCGCGTCGCATCCACGGAGGACAAGGGTGTTCAGTTGGGGGCAGTTGGAGAGTACTAGCTGTATGCCTTTGTCGTGCACGTTGTCACACCAACTGATGTTGAGATACTCGAGTCGCTTGCAGCCCTCGCTGCAAACTACACATACTATGACCACCCACGACGTTTGGCGGACCACCCACGACGCACCTGATATATTTCATGGCCCTGTCAGTGATCGCAGTGCAGTTCTCGAGATTCAAGTGCCGCAGTTTGTGGCAGTACCGTCCCAGGTTCTCGCACGTACTGAATCGGATCGATACGTATTTGCACGGAACGAATGGGCGAAACATACGCGTCGGTGACGCGCTTGCACTTGTAGAGGCTGAGATGCTCGATGTTCGAGCACTTGGAGGTGAATGAACGAAGCGCCTGGTCCTGCAACAATTACAATCAATATCCACCACAGAAGGTAA
>CAWZYM010000068.1:0-80000 GCA_963966185.1 Rhabditoides inermis | reverse complement strand
GCGCGTTGCCGCAACGGCAGTGGAGGAGTAGGGTTGCGGTGTCAGATAACACTACGTCCGCAATCCAATCGATGAGAGTAATATCGAGTCGACTGGCCCTCTTTTCACTATAGTCATCCCAAAAAGGCCTACACTCCTGGAACACTCCCTCCCTACACTCCCTCCCTACACTCCCTCCCGACACTCTCTCCCGACACTCCCTCCCGACACTCCCTCCCGACACTCCCTCCCGACACTCTCTCCCGACACTCCCTCCCGACACTCCCTCCCGACACTCCTCCCGACACTCCCTCCCGACACTCCCTCCCGACACTCCCTCCCGACACTCCCTCCCGACACTCCTTCCCGACACTCCCTCCCGACACTCCCTCCGACACTCCCTCCCGACACTCCCCTCCCGACACTCCTCCCGACACTCCCTCCGACACTCCCTCCCGACACTCCTTCCCGACACTCCCTCCCGACACTCTCTCCCGACACTCCCTCCCGACACTCCCTCCCGTACTTCCCTCTGAAGTGTGTCACGCCATCTCTCAGATGCCGAAAGAACGAGCCCCCGGCCCTGAAAACATCACCGCCGATCTGCCGATCTGCTAAGCCAACCCGATAGCTCTACTCAGCCTGCTCTACAAAACCTACTCTAATAAGGTGTTGTTGAACAGGCTGAAACGGACACGAGCAATGCGAACAAGCAGGATTCCGGAGATGCTTCTGCTGCGCCGACCACCTGCAGACCGTCTCTCAGGCCGTGGAGAGAGCCCGTGAATACCACATCCCGCTGGTGCTCACCTTTGTCGACTTTGAAAAGGCGTTCGACCGGCTCGACCACGGATTCCTTCTCCGTGCCCTTGAGATGCTCAACGTCGAGGAGGGATGTCTGCTGCGCTCTCCTACTGCTACGACAACAACCAGCTACTTCTGAAGCTCTTCTCTAACGAGCTGAAGATCCCTGTGCGAGGGCGACACTGTTTTCCCAGAGCTCTTCACTGCTGCGCTGGAAGTCGCATTCTGCCATCGAATGGAGCTACTACGGCCTTCGCGTGGACGGAGAGAAGCTGAACCACCTGCGCTTCGCCGACGACATCGTGCTGATTACGGAGACTACGGCGAGGCTGAACGGATGCTGAACGAGCTGAACACGGAGAGCGAGAAGGCCGGGCTGCGCATCGGCAAGACGCAGTACATCCGGAACGAGCAGGCTGCCGCCGGAACTATCCAACTTGTAAGCCAGGCTATCAAGGAGGTATACATCTATGGCCTGCGCCAGAGCGATAAATTTCGATCTACCTCGCTTGAAGTTCGGAATACGGTACCATAACCGTCTGCCTCATGTTTTGCGCGCTATTGCAGTGAGCTGACTCGCCGTCTTCCTCTGATCTACCCCGCCGCGCGCAACTTATTGCGAGCATAGAAATATATCTCGGACGGGCCAGAAACGCAAAGAACACTCTTATCTCGGAGCTGGCGAGAAGAACGAGAGCAGGATGGGCGGCATTTGGCAACATCAAGGAGACACTGGGCACACTGAGCGACAAACACCTCAAGGCGAACCTCTTCAACACGTGCGTACTCCCCGCACTGTGTACGGATCGGAGACGTGGGCTTACACCACCACCACCACACTCGGCGCATCCAGACCGCACACCGCGCGATCAAGCAACATATGCTGGGAAACTCACTCTACCGGCAACGAGAAGAGGGACTGAGCAGCGAGGACGTACGGGCGAGATCCGGGCTGACCAACCCAATATCCTACTTGGCACGAAGCAAACATAGATGGGCCGGACAGGGCAGGGAAGTATCGGACCACTTGTTTCAACTTGTGTGAGAGTGCAAAACGCTGACGATAAGATGTTGTCTCTCACTATAATAGCAACAATATTACAATATAGCAACAAGGAGAATATGCGATGTCGATGATAATACGTGAAACAGAGTGAGCTCTTCTCGGAAATGAAGATAAAGTTGATTGCGGGAAAAGGATGAGTGATTCGAATGGGAAATGGGAATGTTGTGAAGCCATATTTTGAGGTGAATCTGTGCATTAGCATTAGTGGCAGCGAGGCTAATATCGAGTGATTCCTGGTCATCGGATAGCCGAATGCTATAATAGAGATGAACACCATGCATACATATAACAATCACATTAGAGAGGGCGCGCAGCGCCCTCTCTTTTGGCTTAGGATAGGGCTCGCGCCAGATTTTTCAAGAAGCGATATCCAAAAATCATGTTAGCAGGAATGCGAACTCATCCAATTTATGTTAGTTAGATTCGCACGGTTCCGTAGGCCATATTACTAATTGATGGCATCTTTGTATCTTTTCTCCGAAAGAAGTTATTATCTTTTAAAAGTACTTCCGTAAAAAGTGTTGTTTGTGTTAACCTGATTCAAGAAAAGCGCATGCATATATTATTAATTTTCGAAAAATCAAATCGTAAACACCTGAACATGAAAACTAACACAAACTTGCTCTTTCAAACGAATATAGAATAGTTACACGTAACATTCAGAATAATACGATTGTTTTGTTTATTTAGTGTTTTTTGCGGTTTATTATTTATGGTTTATCAGTAAAATAAAATTTTATTCGTGATGTTGTTTGACTCAATGTTTCAGGTATAAAAATGTCAAAAAAATAAAACATGGAATTATTCAACATTAATTATTCAAAAATTATTCAACGTTTTGAAAGAGCAAGTTTGTGTTAGTTTTCATGTTCAGGTGTTTACGATTTGATTTTTCGAAAATTAATAATATATGCATGCGCTTTTCTTGAATCAGGTTAACACAAACAACACTTTTTACGGAAGTACTTTTAAAAGATAATATATGTCCTTTTGTTGAATTTCATAGAAATTTTCTCTCTCGTCTTCATACATGTAACATGTTCTTCTCTCATTATTTCATCAATTTCATTTCAAATTTATTCGATATTTTCTCGTTCTCTCGTTCTCTCCTTCCATTCCTTCCCTCCTTCTCTCCTTCTTTCCTTCTCTCCTCCTCTCCTTTCCTCCTTCTCTCCTCCCATTCCTTCCCTCCTTCTCTCCTTCTCCCCTTCTCTCCTCCTCTCCTCCTCTCCTTCCCTCCTTCCTTCCTTCCCTCCTTCTTTCCTTCTCTCTTTCTCTCGTTCTCTCTTTCTCTCGTTCTCTCTTTCTCTCGTTCTCTCGTTATCCCTTTCTCTCTTTCTCTCGTTCTCTAGTTCTCTCGTTCTCTCGTTCTCTCTTTCTCCCTTTCTCTCTTTTCTCTCTTTCTCTCGTTCTCTCTTTTCTCTCTTTTCTCTCTTTCTCTCGTTCTCTCTTTCTCTCGTTCTCTCGTTCTCTCGTTCTCTCGTTCTCTCCGTCTCTCCGTCTCTCCTTCTCTCCTTCCCTCCTTCCCCCCTTCTCCCTTTCTCTCTTTCTCTCGTTCTCTCGTTCTCTCGTTATCTAGTTCTCTCGTTATTTCGTTTTCTCTTTCTCTCGTTCTCTCGTTCTCTCGTTCTCTCGTTCTCTCGTTCTCTCGTTCTCTCGTTCTCTCGTTCTCGCGTGTCTCCTTCTCTTCTTCTCTCCTTCCCTCCTTCCCTCCTTCTCCCTTTCTCTTTTTCTCTAGTTCTCCAGTTCTCTCTTTCTCTCGTTCTCTCTTTCTCTCTTTCTCTCTTTCTCTCGTTCTCTCGTTCTCTCTTTCTCTCGTTCTCTCGTTCTCTCGTTCTCTCGTTCTCTCGTTCTCTCTTTATCTCGTTCTCTCTTTCTATCCTTCTCTCGTTCTCTCGTTCTCTCGTTCTCTCGTTCTCTCCGTCTCTCCTTCTCTTCTTCCCTCCTTCTCTCCTTCTCTCTTTCTCTCTTTCTCTCGTTCTCTATTTCTCTCGTTATATCGTTATATCGTTCTCTCTTTCTCTCGTTCTCTCGTGCTCTCGTTTTCTCGTTCTCTCGTTCTCTCGTTCTCTCGTTGTCTCGTTGTCTCGTTCTCTCGTTGTCTCGTTCTCTCCTTCTTTCCTTCCCTCCTTCCCGCCTTCTCACTTTCTCTCTTTCTCTCGTTCTCTAGTTCTCTCGTTATATCGTTCTCTCTTTCACTCGTTTTCTCTTTCTATCGGTTTCTCTTTCTCTCGTTCTCTCATTATCTCTTTCTCTCTTTCTCTCTTTCTCTCTTTCTCTCTTTCTCTCTTTCTCTCTTTCTCTCTTTCTCTCTTTCTCTTTTTTCTCTAGTTCTCTCCTTCTCTCCTTCTCTTCTTCTCTCCATCCCTCCTTCCCTCCTTCTCCCTTTCTCTCTTTCTCTCGTTCTCTAGCTCTCTCGTTATATCGTTCTCTCTTTCTCTCGTTTTCTCTTTCTCTCGTTTTCTCGTTTTCTCGTTCTCTCTTTCTCTCTTTCTCTCCTTCCCTCCTTCCCTCCTCCTCCCATTCTCTCTTTCTCTCGTTCTCTAATTCTCTCGTTATATCGTTCTCGCTTTCTCTCGTTCTCTCTTTATCTCTTTCTCTCTTTCTCTCTTTCTTTCGTTCTCTAGTTCTCTCGTTCTCTCTTTCTATCCTTCTCTTCTTCTCTCCATCCCTCCTTCCCTCCTTCTCCCTTTCTCTCTTTCTCTCGTTCTCTAGCTCTCTCGTTCTCTTTTTATATCTTTCTCTCTTTCTCTGGTTCTCTCGTTCTCTCGTTCTCTCTTTCTATCCTTCTCTCGTTCTCTCGTTCTCTCGTTCTCTCCGTCTCTCCTTCCCTCCTTCCCTCCTCTCTTTTTCTCCTTTTCTCTCGTTATATCGTTCTCTCGTTCTCTCGTTCTCTCGTTCTCTCGTTCTCTCGTTCTCTCTTTCTCTCTCCCCTTACTAAATTCCTACTGATCGCAGCCACCAAAGTACATCTGTCTCTCTCCAAACAGCGTGCTCTCTCGCGTGCTCTCGCGCTCGCCCGCCAGCACCCACCCACCCACACGCTGGCCTTTCGCCTAGTGCGAGTGCGAGATCGCTCATAACTTCTTTCGGAGAAAAGATACAAAGATGCCGTCAATTAGTGATCTGCCCTATGGAACCGTGCGAATCTAACTAACATAAATTGGAAGACTTCACATTGTTGTCGTGTCCGGTAACGCTGACTCTCTGCCGAAAGCGTACTCTCTCGCCGTTTTCTGCGCGTGTTCTCCAACTAGCACTTTGAGTGTAGTTCGCCTCGCCGCCGCCAGCGTCTAATTCGCGCCGGGTTTGCGTTGTTTTGGGTTTCCCGGCACTCTGGCTAGCTCTCTCCCGGCAGGCGGGCAGGGCGCGCAGAGAAATGAACGACAGAGCTTGGGAATCAGAAACAGAAGAAATTTCTATGAAATTCAACAAAAGCACATATATTATCTGTTAAAAAGTACTTGTGTAAAGATATTAAGTTTGTCTTGACCCAATTCAACAAAAGCGCATGCATAAAACGTTTACAAATACTAACACAAACCTGCGCCTAACGGACAGTGGACAGTGGACACTAACAGATGAAATATAACAATACAAATGAATAACGTCATACGTCCATATTAGAGAGAGAGAGAGAGAGAGAGTGAGAGAGAGAGAGAGGAGAGAGAGGAGAGAGGCGCAGGTTTGTGTTAGTATTTGTAAACGTTTTATGCATGCGCTTTTGTTGAATTGGGTCAAGACAAACTTAATATCTTTACGCAAGTACTTTTTAACAGATAATTTAATTTTCATTCTAAAATATTTTTGTGTGGATCACCTTTACAATTACGGTAAGAAAAAAACCACCCATTTGGGCACCCTTACAATTACGGTAGGAAAATAATTCGATCTATGCCTCAACCTTAGAATTACGGTATGATAAGAATTTGATCTTTGGCTCACCCTTAGAACTACGGTTAGGAAAATAATTTAATCTATGGCTCACACTTAGAATTACGGTAGGAGAATAATTCGATCTATGGCTCACCCTTAGATTTACGGTAGGAGAATAATTCGATATATGGCTCACCCTTAGAATTACGGTAGGAGAATAATTCGATCTATGGCTCACCCTTAAATTACGGTAAGAGAATAATTCATTCGAACAATTCAACAAATTTATTTACAAATAACTATTTCGCGAAACAATAAATTTATTTACTGGAACATCTCACATACATGTTGTGGAACGTTACAATACAATCTGGGTAAGATGTTTCAGTCTAGCACCTCTCGAACACCTTGTATAGATCATGCAGGTCAGCCAGTTGCTGGATGGTGGAGCCGGTGTGCCAGTGAGTGGGAGGCAACAGCTTGGCTCGAATGCGAGGCAGAAGAACATCCCGGGTGAGACGCGTCCACTCTGCCTCTTCCCCACTCTCACACTTGACACCACTCGCACAGACACCCGACTGCCACACACCTGCAATGAGTAGAGAAGAGTAGAGGGGGGAGGGAGGGGAGTGACAACACACCACACCCACCCACCGTCACAGTACTCCTCTCGCGGGGCGAAGAATCGCGACAGAGCGCGGCAGATTCCAGAGAAACACTGCTCCTCCTGCAATTGCCGATGCCGTATCTCCTTCACCCTCCCCTATCTCACCTCGTCCCAGTCGACATTCTCCACTAGCTCCCTGATCAACACAGGCAACCCTTCCAGTTGAGGCAGCCAACCAGACACGACCGACGGAACGGCCATCAGACGGACACTGTCCTGAAAAAGTCTCTCTCTTTCTCTGCATTCCATCATCCCACTCTCTTCACTCTCACCTCTCCCTTCTCGATTCGCAGTGAGAAATAGTCATCCAACATATCTGCGTGTGAGAGAAGAAACTCCGCCACCTATAGTATTGACTATCATTAGTGCAACACTAACAGAAGAAAACACGTTTGCCCACAATCAAAACATCTCATGTCATTATTTGACCACATCTAATCATACGACATGCGGTTACTATTTCTATTCACAATTATGCTAGCAACTGCGAACAGTCTATGTGAGTTGTGTGTGTGCTTTGATATATCTATTCAATATGCCCTCAGGCACTGGTGTGATCTGTCGTGGGGTTCCGAAATCGAGTCTGCCACATCGAATTGTTTCAGACGGTGAGTGTCTCTCTGCATAGACACCACATGATATCACCATACTCAGGTGAAAGGCTGGACTCTCTACCGCGAATGGGTGACAATTCCGCACTTGCCCCAATGAAACACTCCTATCCAACCAAGACGCCAGAAGACTATGATGAAATCGTTATCAACGAATAAAACTTTTTTTTTTGAAAAGTACTTGCGTAAACAGATGAACTTTGTCTTATCCCAATGCAGCAAAAGCACATGCATAAAGCGTTTACAAATACTAACACAAACCTGCACCTCTCTCTCCTCTCTTTCTCTCTTACCTCTCCTATTTGTGTTCACTGGTTAGTAACAACAGAACTTTCCCGAATGCGCAGGTTTGTGTTAGTATTTGTAAACGCTTTATGCATGTGCTTTTGCTGCATTGGGATAAGACAAAGTTCATCTGTTTACGCAAGTACTTTTCAAAAAAATATATATGTCCTTTTGTTAAATTTCATAGAAATTTTGAATATGTGCTGAATTATGACTATTCATCTGGATTATATCAAAAACTACTATCTCTCACTCCCTCTGTTCTCTTCTTCTCTTCGTCCCTTCTCTCTCTTTCACTGTTCCTTCTCTCTCTTTCACTGTTCTCTCTCTCACTCTCACTTTCTGCCCTTCTCTCTCTGTCTTTTTATATCTTTCTGCTCTTCTATTAACGTTTACAAATACTAACACAAACTCTCGGCCTTCTCACTCTTCTTACTCTCGTGTACCACAGATCACACGTTACGTTTCGGATCGCCGTTACGTTTCACAAAACGTTTTTCCCCACATATTTTCTCACTACCGTTCGGAGTCGCGCCTACTGCGCTCTTTCTCCTGGTTATAGTTGGCGGACCCAAAACAACGCAAACCCGGCGCGAATTAGACGCTGGCGGCGGCGGGGCGAACTACACTCAAAATGCTAGTTGGAGAACACGCGCAGAAAACGCGAGAGAGTACGCTTTCGGCAGAGAGTCAGAGTTACCGGACACGACGACCAATGATCTGTCCTACGGAACGGTGCGAATCTAACTAACATGATTTGGATGAGTCCACATTGTTGTTAACATGACCTTTGGATATCGCTTCTTGAAAATTCTGGCGCGAGCCCTATCCTAAGCCAGAAGAGAGGGCGCTGCGCGCCCTCTCTAATTTGACCTCATGAGCGAGTTTGCCATCCTTCTCCTTCTCGTCTCCCTCTTTCGCCTCCTGTCCCAGTAGATACAGTTCAGCCACATCCGCCCCTTCGTCTCCCAGTTGGAACGAGCCACAGTTGCCAAACGAGAACACGAAGTACTGAAACCAATTAATAGTTAATGAGTCGATCGATATCTTACCTGATAGAACATTTCCTCCGCAACTGTGTTCAAATCGACCAGATAGAGCGCCGTTTTCCACTGCAGAAGACACTGCGACGCCGACACGCAACCGACGAATGTGTGCGACTGAAACCAAGGCTACTGGCTGACAAAGATTCTTGCCTCACGCGAATCGTCCCAAAGAAAGTGATACCTTGAACATGTGGCGTAGACTGTCGGAGGATTTCTCGCAGCAACGACGACGCAGTGACCGAAGAGAGTCCAGATGGAACACACGACACACGCGTCCGTTCGGCTGAACAACGTCGATTCCACTCACACACTCGGCTATGTGTGTTTTTTCTACCTTGACGATGAGTTCGCAGGTTCCGTCTTGCTGCGATTGACTGCTCACTGGCTCCGTAGTCACATCCGATTGAGACACGTCTGCTAACACCAAGGTATTCATTTTTTTCTTTTCAATAAGAGAGTAGGAAAGAGTGTACCTTTCTCGAAGAACTCGTCGAGCCTCCTCGTCTGACAGGATGTGCGCACCAGTTTGTAATCTCTTCGAGTCTCCACGGGCTTCTCCCGATCACACGCTATAGCAGAAAGGTTGGACTGGGACGACATACGCTCCGCCTAAAAAGAGTATCTTCCTCCCTCGTCCCTCTCTCTCTCTCTCCCTATCATTTCTCATACTAGGTTCACCTGTGTTTCTGTGGGGAATAGGAGGGACTGCGTGAGTGTCTTCTCTCCCTGTACACTCCGAGAATGCATCTCGTCTCCGAGACACGAAGCCACCAGTGAATCCAAGTACTCAACAGAAAACAATGAATAGTAAACAAACAAACAATAGACGACCGAATCAGAGTGAATACATGGCGGGCAGCGTTTGGTTGGAGAGAGTTGTGAAAGAAGTGATGGAGGACTCACGTATTGAACCTCTGCAATAATGGCGTCTTGTTCGAGAAATAGGACACTCTGCTTCGTCGGATGAACGTTCACATCCACACGATTTGGAGCAATCTCAACAACAAACATATATGACGGTCTTCTAGAATTTAATTTTTTTTATGAATAACAAGTGATGGTAAACGTGCCTGGATGAGAATTTAAATTTTTTATGAATAACAAGTGATGGTAAGCGTGCCTGGATGTCGAGCAGTGTGAATCGGGAGGTGACATCGCGGGAGGAGAGGACAGTGTCCACGGCGTGTCTCAACTGGGCACACTGCACACTGCGGCCGTTGATGAACACAAACATACACGAACCGCCCTGCAACCAACCTCTTCTATGCCCCCCCCCCTTCTCCCTACCTTCCTATCCCTCGCAGTCTTAGCAGTGGCAGCAGCCTGAGGACGGGAGATGCATCCAGAAAGGGAGAAGTGTAGGGAGCTGGACTTGAGTGAGAGATCGAGGAGCGACTCTCCAGCCGCCTTCCCAATCAGAGCCTGGATCGTATCCCGACGCTCGCCCTTGCCAGAAGTACGGAAGTCGGCGCCCGACCCACCGCGGCGGAATGCAAACGAAACATCACTGAAAGGAGATATGAAGAGGAGGAGAGGAGGAGGAGAGGAGGAGGAGAGGAGGAGGAGAGGAGGAGGAGGAGAGGAGGAGGAGAGAAGGAGGAGAGGAGAGGACGAGAGGAGGATAGACTGACGGTCTGTGTACTGCGTATCGGGTGAGCACGTCAGCGATGCGCGCCGTCTCTTCTGCTGGTTGACGCATAGCCTGCCTTCTACTCGGACACTCTGCGAACAGATGCGTAGCAGACACAGTCGTCCCCACTTGTCCCGCCGACACTCGCGGAACACTAGACGGCACGCTGTCTGAATGGACAGAGTTATGGTGTGATAGCCATCAATGGGCGCATGTACCCTTGTAGGTGGCTTGATAGGCACACTTCTGGTCGGCAGGGCGGCTCGTGATAGAGACAGTAGCAACGTGGGAGAGCGAGGAAAGAGCCTCGCCGCGAAAACCGTACGTCGACATACTCTCAAAGGAATAGGATAGGAAAAAACACGGTACTCAAGGGTAGCGCACCTGCAGATCTTCGAATGCACGCAGCTTGGATGTGGTGAATCTCTCGCACACAATCGGCAGGTCATCCTTGTAGATGCCCTTTCCGTTGTCCTAAAATCAAGTCATCTCTTCATCCTGTTTAACGCTCCCTAGGTAGTTGTGCAATCACGCGAAAGAACTCTGTGAACTCACCTGTACTTGTAGAAGAGTGAGTCCTCCGTCCTTGACCGTCACCACAATCTCGCTCGCCCCAGCATCCAAACAGTTCTCAATCAGCTCCTGAATCAACATGTTCAAGCCGGTCAACAGATAATCACCCACCTTTACAGCGTTTGCAGGACGGACGACCACTTCTCCGGCCGCGATTCGATTCACCACCGATTCGGGAAGGCGTTGGATAACGCCCATTCTGAAAACCGCGTATTCACTCACACCCAGATCAAATACGACATGCTGCAGATGCAGCACAAAAAATATGCATCATATATCAAGATGAAATAGTTCCCGCCTAAAATTCATTGGCGCGTAGTATTCATATCACGCACGCAAACAGTTTGACGCAGTATTTGAATGTTTGGCGGGAGAATCGAACTTTTGAATTTGTTTTGTTGATAAACTTTTTTTCTATTAGAGCTTCTATTATTGTCGTATAGTTTCTTATATGGGAGCTTAGGTGAGCCTCAACGGTGTGCGCGGAGGATAGAATCTTGCTTATGCCGGCAGTGATGTAAGTTCTTCTGTGTTTTGTGTTCTTAGATATTTTTTTACATATAGAAATCGGCGAAGCAGTGGGGAACTGCGTCGGTCCTCACAGGTACCCCCTCCAAGCCGAGTTCGTCTGCACGACCCTATTTCCCGCCAGACCACATCCCGCTCTATTCGCCAGATTGACGTCCGTTTCCATACTAAACCTATCCATTTCGTATTCATTACATCCCAAACTTTGTCATTTTCAGAATATGTTGACTCGGGAGGAGATCATTGCCCGTCAGCGGCAGGCACGTGCTCAAGCCAAGTGAGTGATTGTGTAGCCGTGCTCATGACTTGTTCATGTTCAGTCAGCGTTCTTTGGCGCGTCGCACCCCGTCTCCAGTTGCTGAGGATGAGGCAGTGGATGACTTCCCCGCTGTGTCCGCTCCTCCGGTGCCGACAAGGGATGTGGCTCGCTCAGCTGTGCCTGTGACGGGCCGCCCTTCTCTCCTTCGTCCTCCCACCACGCGCCCCTCTTCTCTCACAGACAGAAGGACCAGCGCCTTTGGTGAGCGTCTTCCATAACCACTACTGCTGCTATCCCCCTTGTTCAGGCCTATCTTCTGGCACAGCGCCTAGCGCTCCTAGCGGAGTCGCATTTGGATCGCGTGCTCCGAGGACCGCTACATCTACGGCTACGGTATGTCTGTTGTTTGATAGTTAGTATATTTAGACGTTACTCTTGTAGACGTCATCTGTAGCGACTCGACTCCTGCCGACTACGACTGGCCGCGCTAGCAACATGGCCTTTGTATCCTCCCACTCGAATAGGGATCGTCTCCTCACGGGAGCTGGGCATGCGACCGGCCGTTTGAGTGTTGTTCCCACGACCGGACGGCCAAGTGCAATATTCCCCGTTAGTGGCGCTTTGTCGTTTGCAGTCAAGCTATCTCTCACTCGCGCTTGTTTCAGGCGCGTCCTCGCGACGACTTTGCGAATGGAGCGGAGAACAGGGCTCTGTTGGATCGTCCCTTACCCCGCAGTCAGTTCGGGCCTGCTGCCGGACGAATGAGCAGTGTAGGGGTGAGTGGAGAGTGCAATATCGATTGTGTTGATGATGACGTGTTTGCAGCGTCGTCAGGTGGCGCCTCCGACGCTGTTGCCTTGGTCGTCGACGGCATCTGAGGAGGAGAGGCGGCGTGCGATCGATGTTATGAGGGCTGAGCGGGGGATGGTGAGCCTCGCTGAGAGGGACGCGGCCGCTGCGGCCCGAGCCGCCGGTCTGGTGAGTGCTTGACGACAGGTGCTTTGTGTGATGTCATGTGCTATACATCCACGCGACTCTGTCCATTTGTCTGACATTTTGCAGCCCGCGCCCTCTTCCTCTGTGATTCGTCCCTCTGTGGCGGACGTTGAGCCACCGTCGACTGAGCAGCGTCGTCGAGTGCGATTCAATCCAGAAGTACAGGAACAGCGAGAGAGCGGAGGAATCGAACAGGTGATATATTCTTACTGGCTTATTCTTTACTCTGCTGATAAGGATTTTGTTTTGTTTTACGATACTTGTTTTAGGTGGCTTTGGCGATGGATGATTCGCTGGCGATCGATCGTCTGTCTGTGTCGTTCCACCCAGTGGGTAAGTGAATGAGGCAAGGAGGGAGAGGGATGATTGATGACGTGCATTGATTGCAGGCACGTCTACGCCGGCGGCTGTGCGGGCGCAGTCTGCCCCGTCTCCCTCGGAGACCCCCCGACCTCCCGCCCCTGTCCCCGACACATCCACTGCCGCCACTCCCCGATCCATCCTGCGCACTCGCAACTGGGTCAGTCATTCACATTACTGTACTATCCATGTACTCTTGTGTTCAGTCGGAGCCCTCTCCCAATCCGTCGATCGCATCTTCGGTGTTTGCGAATCCCACTCGTCGCCGCCTCGCGTTCGACGATTCGGATGGTGAGTGCAGGGAGGGCGTCTGGAGTGTAATGTGTGTGATGCGTAGGCTCGTCTCGCGACTCAGACCACATGGCTGCGGCCGATCTGCTAGCAGATGATGTGTCTCGTGTGTCGATGGAACAGCGAGTCGATCGGGAGCCAGAGACGGCGACGGATGCACTCCCAACATCATCCGACCATATCACTCCTATCATTTCAGTGAGTGAAAGGTTGACTGTAGTAGTTCACTCAAACTTTGCAGCTGATGTCTGGTTTCTCTCGGGCCGACTGTGAGAGGGTGATTGAGGCGATTCGTCGACTGCCCGCCATGCAACAAACAGAGGAGGAGGAGAGTGGAAGGTATGCAGATACACTCGCTTCCATTTTCCATATCATGTGATGTGTTGCAGGAGTATGGATGAGAGTGTGCGGCAAAGTGGCAGCTGCTCGTTTGGGTTGGCTGGAGAAGAGACTCGCCGTCTACGGGAAGTGCCCCCCGAAGAGGAGAGCGAGAGATTGGAAGAGTGCGAGTCTGACCGGCTGGGGTGAGTCGAAAGTCGAAGGGAGCAGGCAGTAGAGTGGTGTTCAGGTCTTCTGGCGAGCGGCCTGCACATGACACGCCCCGCATCGAATCTGTGTCCCGTCCGGAAACCTCGCATTTTACTGTGGAGAATGCTTCGGAGAGGGCGGCGGCTGCCCTGGCTCGGTTTCGTGAAGAGAGGGGAGAGCCCGCACTCAGACTGTCGCTCGTACCCGAAGTGGAAGTTGATCACTCTCGCATTGGTCATGACGTGTCGGCATTCTTCCGGAGATTGGGACAGATGACACAGGCGAGCACAGATAACGGTCAGAATGATGAGAACACGCCTCCCATGGACAGGTGAGAGTGGGGAGGGAGCATCTTTGCAGGGTGTATTGATTGATTGTGTTGTGTCAGTCCTGCCCTGCTAGATCTACCGGAGAGTGTGCGTGCGTCTATGCACCGCGTGAAGGCTGCATCAGAGGAAGACGACAGGAGTCCGTCTCCGTCGCGACGCCGTCTTCGATTCTCGCACATTGCCGTGCCCGACCAGTGAACTCGTGTTATCGTCTCCCTTTCCCTGCCTCTCATTTCCGTTACCACTGCTCCCTGTATCATACCGTCATACCCGTCTCAATTATTATACAACATCGTGGCACTTTTCTTTACCAGTATTTTTGTCATGTTTACACCATACTCGTCTGTCCATTCAAACTGATTGTATACGTTCTGTACCATCGTTGTCTTTCCACGCGCCTTATTATCTGTGGATGAAGTTTTATCTATTAATGTATCCATTCGAATTTGAGTAATTATTTGTCATATTTCTTATTGAGATGTGATTATGACTCAATCATCAATTGATCGACGCTGGAAAGTGTCACCTTGTTGACCACTTTCTCTTCCAAGGTCCTTTTTTGGAAGCCGAGAAGGTGATTTATTCAAATCGATTTCAGACAGAGTTGGTCTCTAAAAAAACTCGGATATATGATGTGGCATCCTGGAAAATTCATCACTTTGACTTCATCACTTTATCACATGTGATGAAGTGATGAAGTATTCAATTTTTTCGTATTTTTCAAGGTGTATTAAGTGGTTTGTCAAATGTTGTCGATTTGTTGAAACATAATATCGCACCAGATGTTTGTATATCCGCTTACTCATAAACTCCATCATAAACTACAAGACCAACATGAAGATGAAGTTGTTCCATACTTGAATACTTGTAGGATGCAAATGATGGTGTGCGACTGTACAATTTTACATAAAGATCGTTTGGCAGAAACCAACTGATCCCTTGCCATACCAACGAGAGATGACAACATATAGACGACATCAGGTTACGTTGGTGGATAAGGGTTTACTTGTATTGTGCCCGGCGCGTAATTATTTCAACAAATACGTTCTCTACGGCAACGACAGTTTCAGTGCGTCCCTCAAACACGGATGAGGATGAGGAACATGAAAGAAGAAGGGGAAGAAGAAAAAAAATCCCATGCGGAACATCGTTCTCTTCCAAGTAAATTAGCAAGGTGTCTTCCTCTTCTGTAATGTCGCTTTCACGTCGTATGATTGTCGCTATAGAGAAAACTAGTAAAAACAACCCGATAGAAAGTTAAAAAAAACAGTTTACAAATTTAAAAAATCGTAATTTTTACGAACAAAAACGAAAATTGAAACTTCATCACTTCATCTCTTCATCACTTTATCACTTCATCACTTCATCACATGTGATGAAGTGATGAAGTCAAAGTGATGAAGTGATGAATTGATGAAGTGATGAATTTTCCAGGATGCCTGATGTATGCGGCTATAAAATATGATAGTGTTTCGTGGTGACAATTTTCGTAGTGTATTTTCTCGAACATTCTTGGCCCCGCCTTCTTTTATTTGTGGCGAAACGACCGCTGATGAAATCACCGGTACCATCACGTGGTTTTGAGTTTTTTTTTTTAAATCATTTTCATATATTTGTTATTTCACAAGGTAACCGCACTCATTCGTGTATAAATTGCGCTGGATATCTGCTGACCATGTACTGATCAGCGCATTTTTGGATTTCGAATGGTTTCTTTTATCACTACTGCATCGCGACCGCCATTATATTGTTTGCAATGCTAGCTATGGTTCAATCCGTGTTTGTTTCAGAATGGTTCGTAGACGTGCTTCGCCTTCCCCGTCGGCCCCGGTGCGCTCTGCTCCGATGCGCTCTGCTCCGGCGACCCGTGCCGCGCCCGCCCCCGCGCCTCCGATGGCCCGTCCGGCTGCCCCTGCTGCCGCTCCCCAGCCCGCTCCCATGGCCGCCCCTGCCGCCGCTGCTCCCTCTCAGGGACCCGGCCTCTTCGCCCAGATGGCCGCCACCGCCGGAGGAGTCGCCATCGGATCCGCTGTCGTGAGTCAAACAATACTTTGTATTTCTATTTTCATATGAATTAGCTGTTTGTCATTACTGAATAGTGTATGTTGAGGGCCACACTGTGGGACACATGATGACTGGTGGAGGTGGTTCTTCGTCGTCGTCGGAGGCGGCCCCCGCCCAGCAGGCTGCGGCTCCTCAGCAGCAGCAGTACCAGCAGCCCTGCGAGTTCGAGTGGAAGCAGTTCCTCGATTGGTTAGTGTGTGTGTGTGTTTTTAAAAGATTATGAATCGATTATATTTTGAAGATTATTTTGATTTTAACGAATCGCTTTTCAGCACCCAATCGCAGTCTGACGTCGGACTCTGTAACGCGTTCAACGATGCTTTCAAGCAGTGCAAGTCCCGTTATGCCTAAATTCATCTGTGGATGGGATGTTCAAACTGTGGTATCAGATTTAGCTTCACAGCTCATATTTCTATATATTTAGAGGACGATAAATGTTGATTTGATTGGTATTCAATGATGGATTTGACTTTTTCTTTTATGCGTTCATGTCACGCCCCGTTGGGATTATTTGCAGTTTACTTGCAGCGTGTTGCAGCGTGTTGACCTCCTCGCTGTCTCTAGCTTTTTTCCGTCAAGTTTAGTATAGATCAGGTGATCTCTCGCTCTCACAGTGCAGTGAAAAGTGCAGCCCCACCGCTTTCTCTCATTTCTCATAAGCTCACCACTCTCCTCCTGTAATCGATTCGCGCTCCATATAAACCATATCTCTAGAGATAATCTTACTGGATGGAACGCTATCTTTGTATTGGCCGTATTGTTAGTGTTTTTTACCTTTTTGTAAATTTGTCTTATTCGTATGTGCCTAGGAGTATGTCGACGGTGGGTTTTATCGGTCTGGGCAACATGGGAGCGCACATGGCGCGCAACCTGATGAAGAAGGGCCACAAGCTGGTCGTGTACGACGTGAATAAGAAGGTGGTGGAGCAGTTCAAGGCGGACGGGGCTACGGTGGCTGCTCACCCCGCAGACGTGTCGGCCGCGGCCAAGGAGATTGTCACCATGCTGCCCTCCACTCCCCATGTCAAGGCTGTCTACGCGGCTGACAATGGACTCCTGAAGTGAGCCACAGTCTGCGAATGAGGACTGTTGTGTTTGCAGGAACATGCAGGCGGGTTCGCTGTGCATGGACAGCTCGACCATCGACCAGACGGCGTCGCAGGAGGTGAGCCAACTGGTCGCCGCCAAGCACAGCAAGTACGTCGACGCGCCCGTCTCCGGAGGCGTCCTCGGTGCGTCGTCGTCGTCGTCATACTGACCATGTAGCCTGCACTCGATGCGTTCAGGGGCGCAGAACGCGACGCTGACGTTCATGGTTGGGTCTGGCGACGAGGCGACTTTCGAGCGCGCCAACGCCTTCCTGTCTGTGATGGGCAAGAACGTGGTGAACTGCGGGGCGGTGGGCAACGGACAGGCGGCCAAGATATGCAACAACATGCTGCTCGGCATCGAGATGATCGGAGTCGCGGAGACCATGAACCTCGGACTCAGGTAGACATGCAAATGCTATGCGTGGCAGCTATGGTTGTACCAGAGTAGAAGGGTGTGACTTGTATTTTTTGAGGATGGGTCTGGATGCGAAGCAGCTGGCGTCGATCATCAACACGTCTTCTGGCCGGTGCTGGTCGTCGGACACGTACAACCCTGTGCCGGGAGTGATCGAAGGCATCCCGCCCAGCAAGGGATACGAGGGAGGCTTCGGGGCTGCTCTCATGGCAAAGGTGGGCAGTAGAAGGAGGGGGGACTGAAGGGTGGTTGGGAGGGTTGGAATGCGTGTTGTTGCAGGACCTGTCTCTGGCTCAGAACGCAGCCACGTCTACCCTCTCGCCCACTCCCCTCGGCTCGGTCGCCCACCAGATCTACCGTCTGCTCGCCAAGTCGCCCGAGTTTGCCGGCAAGGACTTCGGAGTCGTGTACCAGTTCCTCAAGCAGCACGACAAGTAGATGAACACGCACGTGTATGGGTCGCAGTATGTGACATGGCAAGGTTGTTTAGTCTGTTTCTTTTCAAAGTCTATGTACCGAGTGTAACACCGCATAAATATTTATTTGTAAGCACAGTGTGTATGTTGATAAGGTGACACGTTTGAATCGTGCAGAGTACCGGTTTGTATGATTGATTTTTGATGCGAGGTTGTATTGGCGGAACACTGTGGCTGCATCGATTGCGCCTGTTTCATTCGCAGCATTAGCATTGGTCGTATCAGTGAGATTGCAGCCATGCCTGTTCGCGCTCTACATTATGTATTCAAGATCGGAGACAGAAAGGCGTCGTATGATTTCTATGTCAACACACTGGGAATGAAGGTGAGAGAGAGAGAGAGAGAGAGAGAGAGAGAGACGGAGACGGAGGGAGACGAGTGCTGGCAGGTGTTGCGGCACGAGGAGTTTGAGGAAGGATGCGCGGCTGAGTGCAATGGGTGAGCGAGCACGGACATCCAATCCAGAACAGTACTCATCACAGGCCATACAACGGAAAGTGGAGCAAGACAATGATCGGATACGGATCAGAGGACGAACACTTTGTCATCGAACTCACCTACAACTACGAGATCGGCAAGTACACTCTGGGAGAGGATTATAAGGTGGGAGAGGGGAGAGGAGGGGAAGAGAGGGGGGGGGGGGGGGAGGAGAGAGAGGGGGGGGGAGAGAGAGAGGGGGGGGGGGGGAGAGAGAGAGAGGGGGAGGGGATGGAGAGAGGGGGCTTTCAGATGATGATGATCGACAGCGACTCTGTGTTGTCTCGTGTAATTGCCAGTGGGGCAGAGGTGGTACAGGAATGTGGACAAAGAAAGTGTGTGCGCGACCCCGATGGACATCTGTTCTGGTCGGTATCATCTCTCTCTCTCCTCCCTCTCCTCCCTCTCCTCCCTCTCCTCCCTCTCCTCCCTCTCCTCCCTCTCCTCCCTCTCCTCCCTCTCCTCCCTCTCCTCCCTCTCCTCCCTCTCCTCCCTCTCCTCCCACTCCTCCCACTCCTCCCACTCCTCCCACTCCTCCCTCTCCTCCCACTCCTCCCTCTCCTCCCTCTCCTCCCTCTCCTCCCATTCCCCCCTCCCCTCCCTCTCCTCCCTCTCCTCCCTCTCCTCCCTCTCCTCCCTCTCCTCCCTCTCCTCCCTCTCCTCCCTCTCCTCCCTCTCCTCCCTCTCCTCCCTCTCCTCCCTCTCCTCCCTCTCCTCCCTCTCCTCCCTCTCCTCCCTCTCCTCCCTCTCCTCCCTCTCCTCCCTCTCCTCCCTCTCCTCCCTCTCCTCCCTCTCCTCCCACTCCTCCCACTCCTCCCACTCCTCCCACTCCTCCCACTCCTCCCACTCCTCCCACTCCTCCCACTCCTCCCACTCCTCCCACTCCTCCCACTCCTCCCACTCCTCCCACTCCTCCCACTCCTCCCACTCCTCCCACTCCTCCCTCTCCTCCCACTCCTCCCACTCCTCCCTCTCCTCCCTCTCCTCCCTCTCCTCTCTCTCCTCCCTCTCCTCCCTCTCCTCTCTCTCCTCCCTCTCCTCCCTCTCCTCCCTCTCCTCCCTCTCCTCCCTCTCCTCCCTCTCCTCCCTCTCCTCCCTCTCCTCCCTCTCCTCCCTCTCCTCCCTCTCCTCCCTCTCCTCCCACTCCTCCCACTCCTCCCACTCCTCCCTCTCCTCCCACTCCTCCCTCTCCTCCCTCTCCTCCCTCCTCCCATTCCCCCTCCCCTCCCTCTCCTCCCTCTCCTCCCTCTCCTCCCTCTCCTCCCTCTCCTCCCTCTCCTCCCTCTCCTCCCTCTCCTCCCTCTCCTCCCTCTCCTCCCTCTCCTCCCTCTCCTCCTCTCCTCCCTCTCCTCCCTCTCCTCCCTCTCCTCCCTCTCCTCCCTCTCCTCCCTCTCCTCCCTCTCCTCCCTCTCCTCCCTCTCCTCCCTCTCCTCCCTCTCCTCCCTCTCCTCCCACTCCTCCCACTCCTCCCACTCCTCCCACTCCTCCCACTCCTCCACTCCTCCCACTCCTCCCACTCCTCCCACTCCTCCCACTCCTCCCACTCCTCCCACTCCTCCCACTCCTCCCACTCCTCCCACTCCTCCCACTCCTCCCACTCCTCCCTCTCCTCCCACTCCTCCCACTCCTCCCTCTCGTCCCTCTCCTCCCTCTCCTCCCTCTCCTCTCTCTCCTCCCTCTCCTCCCTCTCCTCCCACTCCTCCCACTCCTCCCTCTCCTCCCTCTCCTCCCTCTCCTCCCTCTCCTCCCTCTCCTCCCTCTCCTCCCTCTCCTCCCACTCCTCCCACTCCTCCCACTCCTCCCACTCCTCCCACTCCTCCCACTCCTCCCTCTCCTCCCTCTCCTCCCTCTCCTCCCTCTCCGTCTTCCCTTTGCAGTGTGGGTCCGGGAAGTGCTCTCTCTCCTGTGGTTCGAGTGGCTCTCAATGTGCATTCCTTGGAGAAGGCACTGGGTGGGTTCTTGTGCATTGCATCTTGGAAGAAATTTATCATCTTCAGCGTACTGGCGCGATGTTTTGAAAATGGGAGTGGTGTCGAGTGAGGACAAGAAGGCAGTGCTCAGCTATGGAGAGGGACAGGTGAGAGAGAGAGAGAGAGAGAGAGAGAGAGAGAGAGATGGAGGGAGGGAGATAGGGGAAGAGGGCAGGCATTGCAGTGTGAGCTGGAACTGAACGAGATTGGACACGTGGTGGACAGGGGATCGGCGTATGGACGCATCGCATTCGCTTACCCTGGAGAAGAGGTGGGAGAGAGAGGGAGATAGAGAGGGGAGAGAGGAGGGAGAGAGGGGGAGGGAGAGAGGAGGGAGAGAGAGGGAGATAGAGAGGGAAGAGAGGGGAGAGAGGAGGGAGAGAGAGGGAGGGCATGATAGTGCTACAGCTGGCCGCTCTTCAATCGTCTGTGGAGTCCGCTGGTGGAAAAGTGCTCAAGCCTTTTGTCAGCCTCGACACACCTGGAAAGGCTACTGTGCAGGTGGTCATTCTCGCGGATCCGGTGGGTGGAGAGATGAGAGGGAGAGAGAGAGAGAGAGAGAGAGAGAGAGAGAGAGAGAGAGACGCTTTTGTAGGACGCTCACGAGATCTGTTTCGTGGGCGATGAGGGTTTCCGCGATCTGTCCCGGATGGATCCGAAGGCAGAGGAGCTGATCCAGAAGGCGATGAAGGATGACTGCAGCGCAGACTGGTTCAAGGATGGAAAGAAGAGCGTCTGAAATGCCGACACATGTTTATACTCCCATTTTTGATACCGTTGTATAATATAACCCGTAAGATATGATAATGTACTCTTATTTGTGCGTGATGTGAGATGGGATAAATGGGATTTGCTTGTTGTTTGGTTGATGTGGAAGATGGGGATAGGCAATGGTCATTTCGACAGCCCGACTACTATGGAACGAGCGGTGCGTGTTGCGTTCACCAATGCGTGGCGCGGCATGGTTCTGTGCATCTCTGTCACACTCATGTGGGTATCGCTCTCCCTCCATCACTACTTCGCCCTCTCTCCCTCCTCTCCCCTCTCTCTCTCCCTCCTCCCCTCTCTCTCTCTCTCTCTCTCTCTCTCTCTCTCCTCTCTCTTATTCTTCTCCCTTCAGATTGCTCCTCGCCCCCTCTCGCCGCTCTCGCATGGCTCTTCTCCTTGGATTCCTTGCCGCACTCTCTGGATTCAGCCAAATGCACAGGAAGTATCACGTGATTCCTGACGATGACATTGAGGTGTGTTATCGATTGATATCGATTGATATCGATTGATATCGATTGATATCGATTGATTGCAGTGGGGTGGCACGGGTGAGAATGGTTATGGCGTGAAGATGGAGGGCGAAAACATCCTCAAAGCGAACGAGAGCATGAAAAAGTACCAGATCAACGCATTCGCCAGGTTGATTCCATATATCTCCACAATTTCAAATAACATATCGATGTATCGATTGATTCCTTTTTAGTGACATGATCTCGTATGACCGTTCTCTGCGCGATATGAGACTGCCTGCCTGCCTCAATATCACATATCATCACAGCCTTCCCAACGTCAGTGTCGTGATTGTGTTCACGAACGAGGCCCTGTAAGTCCCCCCCCCCCTCTCGCTCTCTCTCTCTCTTTCTCTCTCTCTCTCTCTCTCTCTCCCTCACTGTCCCTTGCAGATCAGTCGTTCTCCGCACTGTTCACTCTGTTGTCAATCGCAGTCCTCTCCATCTTCTCCATGAAATCATTCTCATTGATGACGTCTGTGAATTCGATGAGCTCAAACAGCCGCTCGACGATCATCTCAAGCGATTCGAGGGTCTGGTGACGATTAAGGTACTCATGTGAACTGATATCGATTGATTATCGATTTCAGGTGTTGCGTATGGAATCGCGGGTAGGTCTAATCAAGGGGAAAGTGATTGGCGCAGAGGCGGCGGGCGGAGAAGTGCTGCTCTTTCTGGATGCACATTGCGAGGCTACCAAGGGATGGTGAGAGGGGCAGGCATGGAGAGAGAGAGGATCAGTGGTGGTTTTCAGGCTCGAACCCCTTCTCCAACAGATTGCCAGCGATCGCACTTCGATGGCAGTCCCCATAGTCGATGTCATTGGTGCGTGGGATATGCTTGAAAGACTGTAAATGTCAGTGTACAGCAAATGCCCTTTCGCCCGTTTTCGCAATAGTCTGGTTTTTTTGAGCGTGTGAACGTACAAAACATTTCACTATGGTAGCGTAGTGAGAAGTTCGCAATTTGAAAAAAAAACATTCAAAGGTGTACTGTTTTCAAATGTTGACCTCAATATTTTTAGATGACTACACTCTTGGCTACGTTTCTCAGACTGTGAATACAGTGAACACTGGCATGTTCCGATGGGACTTGTCGTATTTCTGGGAGAGGATGGCTGTCGAGGAGCAGAAGAGGAGGAAGGGGCCGACTGATAGTGTCAGGTGAGAGGAAGGAGCAGGAGAAGGAGCAGGAGCAGAGGAAGGAGCAGGAGAAGGAGCAGGAGCAGAGGAAGGAGCAGGAGAAGGAGCAGGAGCAGAGGGAGGAGCAGGAGGAAAAGGACTACTTACAGGTCTCCTGTGATGCCAGGCGGTCTCTTCGCTGTAGATCGCAAGTACTTCTGGGAAGTTGGCTCATATGATGATAAGATGGAGATTTGGGGAGGAGAGAACATAGAAATGTCGTTCAGGGTGAGGCGATAGAGAGTGATGGTGTCATGTGGTCATTTTAGACTTGGATGTGTGGCGGTTCTATCATGTTTGTCCCTTGCTCGCACGTTGGTCACATTTTCAGAAAGAAGCAACCGTACACCATGAATACACGGGGTTCGAGCACTTCGCTGTTTCTCTGTCTCTCCTTTTCGCTCTTCCTCTTTTGTCGTATTCATTTGATTGCAGATGGCCGTAACCCTGTTCCATACAATGCTAAGAGAGTAGCAGAAGTGTGGATGGATGAGTACAAGGAGATTGCCTATAAAGTACATCCCGCTGTTAGGGTGAGTTGGAGGGAAGGAACAGTGTGACTGCTGTGAGTGCAGAAGGCGGACGCGGGTGACATATCGGAGCGGGTCAAGCTCCGACAGAATCTCGGGTGCAAGTCGTTCAAATGGTATCTCGACAATGTCTACCCACGCAAGTTTATCTTCGGGGAGCACGAGAGGTACCATGGAAAGGTGAGAATAGGATGACATGAACCAATGTTGGAGCAATCCTTTTTAGTTCTGTATTGACGGTGGTCTCTGCTTGGATAAGGTGGACGAGCAGAAAGAGTATAAAGAGAACTACAACATCAGCATGTTCCGTGAACAGCCCAAGAATTCCAAGAGTCAGGTGAGGTCTATTGGGAGAATCGAAAATGGGTGTTTCAGAGGTTCTACTACACATTGACTCGGTCTATCCGGACGGAGCTGAGGTGCATGGCAGTGACCAAGACAGGGGAGAAGGAGAGCGCGGAGCTGAACGGCATTGTCAAGATGACTACGTGCGAAGATCAGGTCGAGACGTGGACGATTGATGAGGAGGTGAGCATGGCGGAGGTGATTGCGGTGAAGTTCCTTTACAGTCTGGTCGCATTATCCACGACGAGAGTGGGCTTTGTGTGTCTGCAGAGGAGTGGAGCGAGGACACTCCAATTCTGAGAGTGAGCAAGTGCAGCGATCACCCCAAGCAGAAATGGACCATTCACAAAGAGAAATAACTCAAATTTATAATCCGTTGTGTGGTGTAATTTACGGTAATTAAGTGTGGTTTATAGTTTTCTGGCTGACTATCATGATATTTTTCAATAAAATTTAACGCAGGAACGATCCACACACACACACACGATCCACACGCACACACGCACACACATCGACGACACAATACACTATAGATACTATATGATGTGAGGGTATCCTGTAAAGTTCGACACTTCGACACTTCGACAGTTCGACATTTAAAGTTCGACAGTTCGACATGTCGAACTTTTAAAATTCGACATGTCGAACTTTCTCAGATTTCGAATTCCGGTCATGTTCGCTGCGCGCTGGGGCCCGTATTTTTGTTCGGGGGTGTGATTCACTGTTCTGGGACCATGACATCATTATTCGGATGTTTTGCTCGTTTTTACAATTAATTTATCTTACATATAATAGACAATTGTTCATATAATTGAACGAGGTGGTCGTAACAGTAATCTGAGTGACTTGTTCTGCATTCCGAAATAAGGGGAGACCGATGGTGAGGCGAGAGACGTGCAAATGAAGATGAAGATAATGTAGTTACCGTGGAAACAATAACATACATTTGAATGCCAATAACTTCAAATCAATCATGATCATTCAACCAGGGAAGCCTAAAACGTAGCCTCTCCTCTCCGCTCCCACCCGCTGAAACCAAACTTGACAACTCATACCCATAGAACTTGGATACGGAGGAGAGCATTTCATGCTGATTGTGTATTGATTTGAACCGACCAGTTTCATACCATCCATGCCATATTATTATAATATTCTAATCAGTTAGAAAACTTCTTGGCATAATCAAATGAAGTTTTAGTTGTAACTTTGATGTCGAGAACTTTATTCATTGAATTGTTATGGAATACTTATCTAAAATCTGATTTCAAATCGGTCACAACCTAAAAAGATTTCAAAACTAAAACTGTGAATCGTACCCCCGAACAAAAATACCCCCCCCCCCCCCCCCTCCCTGCGCGCAACAAACATATGGCCGGAATTCGAAATCGGAGAAAGTTCGACATGTCGAATTTTAAAAGTTCGACATGTCGAATTTTAAAAGTTCGACATGTCGAACTGTCGAACTTTAAATGTCGAACTGTCAAACTGTCGAACTTTACAGGATACCTGATGTGAGGTTTTTTCTGTTTTCTTTTCGTGTTTGTGAGTTTGTTTATGAATGATGATAAGTATGATAATAAGTACGTTCTATTTGAATTGGTTCATACATGTGTTTTGCTACGTTTCACAACATTGGGTGTATTTCGTTTCACATGGTAATGATGTACGATTTCGCAATATCTTCTCACTACACAAACCACGCCTGTTGCGTATATCGGAAAGGTCACGCCAATAGCGTTCGCGCGCCAAAAATCGCGCGCCACACTGTTTGGTTTGAATGCGCAGAGCGGCTCGGCCAAACCCTCGCTTTCACAACCCTTTCGCGCACTCATCTCGTCAGTACGTTTCGATATTGTGTTTTACAACTGTAGTTTATAGAATGCCGGTCGACGCGATCAAGAAGTACAGCGTGGCGGGAGAACTGCGTCTCTCGGTCGGATTTATTCAGCGCGCTTTTGAGGGGAAGATGAACGAGGAGCCAATCCTCCAGATCATGGTTGGTTCAACATTGTTCACTCTGCATGTTGATTTAAATTTAGAGAGCAATCAAAATCAACAAAATTTATGTGAACAATGGTGACGAGGTGTTTGGTGTATTTATTGTAACGTTAGTGACGTTGTTGTTGTTGCAGACCCACAAGGACATTCGCGGCAAGGAGAACCAGGACGGAGCCGAGATCCGCTTGCGCATCCACGACGGAGCCTTCTTCTACTCCGGTACGTTGTCGTTGTCGTGGACCATACATGTAGATGACATCCTTGACTTCTCCATTTCAGCAGCGTTTCTGACCAAGGAAGCTCTGACCGCTTTCGATAACGACCCCTGGATCGCTAACAACGACCAGTTTGAAGTGATTGCCGTCAAGAAGTACCACATAGCACAAGACTGGAACGTTAAGGGGTACGTGGAGATGAAGTTCACCTCAAACGATTTTATGCTATTGTGTATGCGTTGTTTTTAGAAAGACGCCTATCCTGATTGACTCGTTCGAGCTGCTGCACCGCTGTCCGCTCGCCAAGTCGACCGACCACCTCGTCCAGCACACCGGAAACGCAGACGATCACGCCGGTACGTCGACTTCAGCAAGAATGGAACAAAGACTTGTTTCTTCGTGTTCTAGTGTTTGTGTTGCAGGACTGAAGAACCTGAGCAACGTCGTTGTGTGCTCCAGCGACGGAGGACCCGTGAAGACCGGTGGGTAGTGTTGTGTTTGAAACTGTCTCGTCCCACTGACACTGTCTGATCGATCCCATGCTTCAGCTTCTGCTCCTGCCCCTGCTCTGACTCGCACCGGGCCTCCCGCCGTGTCGACCAAGTCGTCGTCGATGAGCAGCGGAACCACGCCCATCTCCTCCATCACTCCCTACATCAACAAGTGAGTCGTTTTGCGAGCATTCCAGAGCACACGTCACCACACCCCATTCCCTGTCATGTCACCACACCCCATTCCCTGTCAAGTCACCACACCCTCCCTGTCATGTCACCACACCCCATTCCCTGTCATGTCACCACACCCCATTCCCTGTCATGTCACCACACCCCATCCCCTGTCATGTCACCACACCCCATTCCCTGTCATGTCACCACACCCCATCCCCTGTCATGTCACCACACCCCATTCCCTGTCATGTCACCACACCCCATTCCGTGTCAAGTCACCACACCCTCCCTGTCATGTCACCACACCCCATCCCCTGTCATGTCACCACACCCCATTCCCTGTCATGTCACCACACCCCATTCCCTGTCAAGTCACCACACCCTCCCTGTCATGTCACCACACCCCATCCCCTGTCATGTCACCACACCCCATCCCCTGTCATGTCACCACACCCCATTCCCTGTCATGTCACCACACCCCATTCCCTGTCATGTCACCACACCCCATTCCCTGTCATGTCACCACACCCCATTCCCTGTCATGTCACCACACCCCATTCCCTGTCATGTCACCACACCCCATCCCCTGTCATGTCAATAATGTTACAGATGGCGCATTCTGGGCGTGTGCTCTGCCCGCGAGGAGATCAAGATGATCAAGACTGCGCGCGGCGACAGCAAGGTGTTCAACTTCGAGTTGACGGACGCGGAGGGCAGCACGATTCGCATAGCGGCGTTCGGGGAGCAGGCGGAGCGAGTGTTCCCGCTGCTGAACCAGGGAGAGTACTACTACGTGGAGAGGGGCTCGATCCGCGCCGCCAACAAGCGCTTCAACACGACCGGACACGACTACGAGATCACGCTGAAGAACGACTCGGAGGTGACGCCGTGCAACGACTCGCAGCTGCGCTTCTCGCAGCCCGCCCTCTCCCTCAGGAGAATCACCCTCGATCACGTGAGTGCGTCCGTCACAAGGAGCGGACACTGCCGTCCCCCGTCCAGCAGGCACTTGTTGCGAGCTGCAAGTGATGCCAGACTTGTTTCAGGTGCCGCAACACACGCAGGAGAACGTGGACGTTCTGGCGGTGATCGACAGAATCGACCCCGTCCACGACTTCACCTCCAAGGCCGGCAACGCACTCACCAAGAGGAATGTAAGTACTCACCAAGAGGAATGTATCTTTATATGCTTAACGTGTGTGTAAATCGTTGTTAACAATCATTTCAAGATTGGTCTCGTCGACGAGTCTGGAACGACTGTGGATCTGGTTGTGTGGGGCGAGTCTGCTCGCGCGTGGGAGGACAGCAGCGTCGGCACTGCCATCGCTCTCAAGGGCGCACAGGTCAAGGAGTTCAACGGTCCGTCCTTTGCTAGCAGTGGTTGGTATTTCGTTAATGGATTTGTTCAGGCGGTTTCACTCTGGGCTGCAACACTGACCGCATCCACATGAACCCGACGATCGATGCGGTGAACCATCTGTACTCGTGGTGGGAGCAGAACCAGGGCGGACAGAGGGTGACCATCTCGGCTCCCACGGGCACCGGGGGTGGCGAGGCGTCGTTCGCGCGCGACCTGCGTCTCCTCGGAACAGCTGTCGAGATGAGACTGGGCGCCGGAGACGTGCAGGCGTACATGAATGTGAAGGCGATGGTGGTGTCTGTGAGGGGAGAGAACGCCGTCTACAAGGCGTGCGCCCAGAAGGACTGCAAGAAGAAGGTGGTCGAGTCGTCGGGAGAGTACAGATGCGAGAAGTGCAACGTCACCTCCAGCGACTACAAGTATCAATACATGCTCTCGGTGAGTGGGGGTGGGGCTTCCGCGTGTGAAATGAAAGATCCAGTATTGGATGTGCAACGGCAAGAGGGGATATGGATATGAGCAAGTGATTGTTTGTGTTTCAGCTGGAGATCGCCGACAACACGAACATGGTGTGGGTGACGATGTTCGGAGACCAGGCGACGAAGATGATCGGAAAGGACGCGGACGAGGTCGGCAGGATCAAGGAGCAGAACGAGGACGAGGCTAAGAAGATATTCGACGACCTCAGGTTCAAGAACTACGTCTTCAGGATCCGCGCCAAGGGAGAGACGTACAATGTGAGGGCGGGAGGGGCGTGGTTGTGTAAGAAAGTTGTGTTTTAGGACGAGGAGAAGATCCGGTACACTGTGATGAGTGCGGATGCTGTCAAGTGGGACAAGTACAGTGCGCAGCTGGATGTGTGCATCGACAAGCTGAGCCAGCTCAAGTGAGGTCTCCTCCCATCCACCCATCATCCACCCATCATCCATCCATCATCCACCCATCATCCATCCATCATCCACCCATCATCCACCCATCATCCACCCATCATCCATCCACACCCACGTGCATGTACTCATCAAACCGGTTCCTACGCTATCATCACTAATCTATCCTCTTCACTTTAGTGACTTTAGTATTATGTTGTATTACCTCGATTTCAATACACGTTTCAATGTTGACTGCTGTCTTCTGGTGAAAAGAGTTTTGCTCACTGGTAATGATATCCTGCACAAATATCTCGCTTTTTGCTAGTTTTTTGGTTTATGAATATGTTGAAGGGCATGTCTAATAGACGTGTATTCTCGGTGAACGATGAGGCGGATATGATCAGATATCTTATCAGGTGAGAGGAAAAGAGTAAAGCCGCTTGCAAGATGGTCGAAAAAAATGTTTTTAGCCAAAAACTAATGGGAAAACAACGAAAAAAAATTCCGACCATCTTGCAAGCGGCTTAAGAGAGAGTGAAAGAGATAGATGGATGGATGTATGTAGTGTTCAGTGAACACAAAGAAGGACGCGGCCAGTATCCATGTGGAAATCAGGTATGGAAGAAGTACTATACACAGGGACACAAGGACAGATCCGTCGAGAGCTACCAGTCCAAGTGAGTTGAAGGAGAGGGAGAGACAGAGATACAGAGAGAGAGAGAGAGAGAGAGAGAGAGAGAGAGAGAGAGAGAGAGAGAGAGATGTATTAAGGATGCGCTCCCTCCGCAGACCACAATACCTTATGGACACTGTCACGTGCTTGACGGCAGAAGAGGTAGGATTTGCTAATGTTTTTCTTTGTTGTCCAGTTGTTTGTTTCGGGTACTGTACGCCCTGAAAGCATTCAAATGGCCTGTGACGTGCGTGGAGCAATCGAGGTGAGGGGAGGGAAGGAGATGCATTGTACATGAGAGAGCCTTCAGCGGATTTCTGTTTGTTGTGCAGGCTGGAGAGGAAGTGGGGCTACGTGGTGCGAGTGCGAGGGGGCAGTGTGGTGGGATACGAGAAGCGGGCGGCCGACGGAAGCGCCTTCTCGGAGGACGACGAGGACGGGGTGGTGCTGGAATCGGACCACGTCCACCGCACCCCACCCCCCGCGCCTGCTCCTACAAACAGGTACCGGATTCCGCTCTTATTCAAAACTGTACTTGTTCGTAAAGAGAAAGATCGTGATAATTATGTGGTTTGCAGAGCAAAGCGTCAGTCGCCAGCGCGTGCGGTGGTGGTGGAAGAGGAGGAGGAGCAGGAGGAGCAGGAGAACTCTACTCCCAGCAGCGACTCCAATGCCACTCCTCCCCCATCCACTTCCAAGAATAGGGAGGTTGTTGTCAAGGTAGGATACTAGTGTGGTAACCTGGTAACGCAGACGACGTGGTTCTGTTTGCCAAGTTGCCAGCTGCGGCGGAGAAGATGCTGAACGAAGTGGCGGAGCAGAGCAAGAAGTACGGACCGGAGGTGAACAGAAGGAGACTATGGCAATGACCAACGCGCACCAGAAGGACATCTACCTGGACAACTCGAGGATCGAGTACGTACGGGAGTTCATCTACCTGGGGAGGCTGCTGAGCTGTGAGAAAGACGACACGGAAGAAGTCACCCGCCGCATCCAGAGCGGATGGGCTGCCTTCCAACGACACAAGCATTTCCTCACTCTACGACGAGCTCCTACGCCGGAAGGTCTTCCGCGCCGGAGTACTGCCCTGTCTGACCTATGGATGTGAGAGCTGGAGTCTCACCCAAGACGAGCTCTTTCGACTACGGACAACAGACAACACAACGGAAAATGGAACGCCTGATGCTAGGGATTAGCCTGCGAGACCGGATCCGAAGCAGCACCATTCGGCAGATGACTCGCCTGAGAGATGTCATGCAAGAAGTGAAGCAGAGGAAATGGAAGTTCGCGGAACGTCTCTTCAATGCGGACGGCTACAGATGGGCGAAGGCAACTGTCAACTGGAAGCCGAAGAAGGCTGCTCGACCAGGCAGACCTTACAAATAGTGGGAAGATGACTTCACGGACGCTATGCAACTTCCGAAGAAGAACGATGCAAAGAAAGTATGGCGACGCATCATCACCGAAGACCGCCGACTATGGACTGATCTATTCTCCCAGCGCTAGTCGACCACCTCTCATGCTATATGTACATGAAAATGCGATTCTGGATAAATAATTGGATTGAACCTGGTAACGTGTTGATGGTTGTGTGTTTAGAGGTCGCTGTCGAGTGTGCACCCTGTGAGGAGTGGAGTGGCGAGAAGGGGGTCGTCCACTCCTTCTCATCGCTCTCTCGCCTCCGTCTCTGCTACATCCGCAAACCACGTTAACGGTTTGTTGACTTCCATCCACTCGTATTCATGATACTGCGTCCGATAATCAAATGGAATGATATTGATAAGTATATCTCACGTCACGTGATTGAGCAGGCGTGTCATGTTCGGATCGCGGATGGGATGACATGGATATGGAAAAGCTGAGGCAACCGAGCACAAAGGGCATAGAGGAGTGGAGGGTGAGTGAGGGGAAAGTGAGGGGAAGGAGTTAAAGAGAGGGGTCTACTGGATATACTGGCAACTGGCAGACAGTGCAAGCCGAAGAAGTAGTGGGTTGTGGGTGAAGGAATATTGAGTGTGAAAGACAGCTCGCATACGAATGACGCTTGTTTTGCAGTCGTGGTATACCCGCTCGGATCTGGCGAATGAGCGCGTGGCATTCGTGTGTGGAGTACACGGCGTACTGACCAAGGCCGGGCTGTCTGACAGGGACGCGCTCAAGAAGAGGGCTATGTTGGAATGGAGGGGACTGGAATGCCACACATACGCGCAGTCCGAGACGTATGTGAGTTCGGAGACGGAGAGAGATTATGTGATGACAAGTTGCCATTCATTCAGGCCGAGTATCAGCACGTGTTGAAGAAGCTGATGGAGAAGGTGAAGGAAGAGTTCCCAGAGAAGGAGGACACTCCACAGGAGAAGTCGCGGGTGTATGTGAAGATGGAAGTGGAGGACAAACTGGAGTTCACTGTGCGCTTCGCGACCCCCAAGACACATAGGGTGAGTGAGGAAGAAGAAGAAGAGAAGGGAGGGAGGAAGAGAGAAAGAGAGAGAACGGAGGGAGGGCGGGAGAGAGAAGGGAGAGGGGGAGTGGGAGATGTGAGTTGCAGGAGTGGTACTCGGAGAAGGGAGTGGCCGAGCGGGAACGGGTGGTGTGTGCTGGAATGCAGGCTATGCGAGAGGAAAAGGCACTTGGTGCACGCAAGTGTCATGCTGTCATGGACACTGTCGTCGCTGGAGAGCAGATCTGCTACGAGGCCGCAGACTGCGAGGTGAGAGAGAGGGGAGAGAAAGAGAGATTGAAAGAGAGAGAGAGAGAGAGAGACGTGTTTGCAGGAGGCCTACTACCGTCGTTTCTTCGACTTTATCAAGAAGACTAAGCTCAGAATCTGATGAGACATTCATTGGACATTGAATTTTGCTCACTCGATAGACTTCATGTTCTAGATGTTCACTTGTTCTTGTATACTGATCTGATTTTTTTGGCGAGTATGTATTATAAAGCGTTACTTTTACTGATTGAATGATTAAATCAATGTGGGTATAATTTATTTTATATCTCCTTTGTTGGACGCCGCGCGGCATGCGTGCTTGCGCGTAGTCTCCGCTTTCCTCTCACTCTCCCGCCTGTCTTCGTACTTTGTACCCCGCTCTTATCGGCCGCTCATTGTAGCCCGAGGCCCCGCCCCTTCCATTCGCTCCCCTGTCCTCCCAAACAGCGGTCAAGTCCCCAAACAAAAACAATCAATGTCCAAGTCCGGTGAGTGGTTATTATTATTATTATTATTATTATTTGGTATCATGATCCCGTATTGCTTGATTCATCGATTGATTGGGTTGTTGCAGGAGTGTTCATCGTTGGTGCGAAGCGCACGGCGTTCGGTACGTTCGGTGGAAAGCTGAAGGCGCACACGGCGACCGATCTGGGAGTGATCGCCTCTCAGGCTGCCCTCACCCACGCTGGGGCCAAGGCCGCAGATGTTGACCACGTCATATTCGGTACGTTCAACAATGTTCCGTGTGACATGTTGTTTACCAGTAACCACGTGGTGCATCGATTCACTTGCTGGGTTACAACGTAGTAGAGTGTACATCCTTGACCCATGTATTGTCAGATTTGCGATAAGAAGAAGCTGTTTTGAGAGTGAATTGGCCACGCACTAGGCTAGGGCTGATAACCGGTGCATGGAATGGGAGATAGGGGAACGGGACAGGGATCGCACACGGCGCTGTATGATAGGCGATGTGTGATGAGCGATGTTACAGGCAACGTGGTTCAGTCGTCCAAGGATGGCATCTACCTCACTCGCCACATCGGACTCCGCTCCGGAGTGCCCCAGGAGGTACGTCGTGTTCGCCACGTGTGTTGATGCAATTGTTTTGTAGGTGGGAGCTCTGACTGTGAACCGTCTGTGTGGATCCGGCTTCCAGGCTGTTTGCAACGCCGCTCAGGTCCGTACACACTTTGGACAATAGAAACAAGCAATACATATGAGTTCTTGTCACTGCGAAGTGTAGCATGTGTATGTTGTTGTGGTGTTTCAGCAGATCAAGCTTGGCGAGTCTTCGCTCGTTCTGGCCGGAGGAGCCGAGAACATGTCGCAGACCCCGTTCGCTGTCCGCGACATCCGCTTCGGCACCGCCCTCGGAAAGAAGTACGAGGTACGTGCAATGACCACTACTTTCATGAACTCGTCGTGTATGTGGCATTTTAGTTCGAGGATATGCTGTGGGAGTCGCTGTCCGATCCGCTGCCCAAGATGGCCATGGGTCAGACTGCCGAGAAGCTCGGAGCTCAGTACAAGGTGCGAGGAATCTGCACACGCTAATCCACCTATCATGTCGAATTGACTGATTGACGGGGTTGGTTGAGGTGACTCGCGCGGACGCCGACGAGTTCGCCCTTCGCTCGCAGACACTGTGGAAGGAGGCGAACGCGGCCGGCATCTACAAGAGCGAGATCACCCCCATCACTCTGAAGGGCAGGAAGGGCGAGGAGGTGTTCGACGTGGACGAGCACCCCCGCCCCACCACCAACGAGAGCCTCGCCAAGCTCAAGCCCGTCTTCCAGAAGGACGGACTCGTCAACGCTGGAAACGCCTCGGTGAGTGCTCGGTGGAACCATGTGGCTGTGTGATGTCTATGCTCGTGATTGCAGGGCATCAGCGACGGCGCAGCTGCTCTGGTGATTGCTGGTGAGGAGGCTGCGTCGAAGAAGGGACTGAAGCCGCTGGCGCGCATCGTGGGCTACGCGGCCGTGGGATGCGACCCGTCCATCATGGGAATCGGCCCCGCCCCCGCCATCCGCGCCGTCCTCAAGAAGACGGGCCTCAAGATGGAGCAGATAGACATGTTCGAGGTGAACGAGGCGTTCGCCCCGCAGGCGCTGGCAGTGCAGCGCGACCTGGGCATCCCGATGGAGAAGCTCAACATGAACGGAGGAGCGATCGCTCTTGGCCAC
Source organism: Rhabditoides inermis (assembly GCA_963966185.1). Lineage (NCBI taxonomy): Eukaryota > Metazoa > Nematoda > Chromadorea > Rhabditida > Rhabditidae > Rhabditoides > Rhabditoides inermis. The sequence goes on along the minus strand of CAWZYM010000068.1, from coordinate 45,664 downwards.
CCGCTAGGAGCTTCCGGAGCCCGCATCTCCGTCCACCTGGTGCACGAGCTGCAGAGGCGCGGACTCAAGTACGGCATCGGATCGGCTTGCATCGGAGGAGGACAGGGAATCGCCATCCTCTTCGAGAACTGCGCCTAGATTCCCGATGTTTCTCCATGATTGTCAGATGCGTGTATAATAGTGCCTCGAAATTTGATTGTACTTGTATAAATAAATGTATTTAATACTAAAATGTATGTTGGGTTGTTATTGACAGACTATCTGAATTCGAAAATCGATCTGTATGATGCGCAGGAACAGTGAGTGAGTTATTCATTCCCAACGTAATTGCCAGACGGAACATTTTTAGAACCGTTTTGGGATTTCGAGGGTCTTCTGCTTTCCTTATTTTGTGTAGTTATTTGTTTTTTCTCGGTTGGGGAAGCTTTGCAGCTGTAGTTCACGAATTCCATTGTCCATAGTGTCCGTAGTCCAGATCTGCGATTCTGTGTTATTGGATAGTTGCGTCATATTGATCACACCGGTCATGATATTCATACATTACTTCCTTTATTAGATTTATGTTTCTATTTTTTCATTATTGTAATGTGCAGTTCAAATGATTCTTTTGTAGGGTCTCAGACTATTAGACATGATGTAGAGAGGTAATGCCCGCTGGTGCCTCTGGCGCCACATTTTGCCGTTTGTCACCAGTCTTGCCTTGATTCTTTTATGTGCTCTCTGTTGCTTGCTTATACGATCATAGCCGGGGGCGTCTAGTATAGCATCTCCTCGATCCCACACTCTCTTCACAGTCTGTGTGGCATTCCATCACTGACCCGTCAGCCCAACCCAATTATGCAACCCCTTCACTCACCGGCAGGGGTCAGCCGATATACCGTACCACATGCGTCACTGGTAAATAACCGGTTGTCAGAGTTCGAGATAAGTGATTAGACCATGTGATTGATAATTTGCTACATATGTCTATGACCCTGCTTTCACTCAAAGACCACAGACAAACAGTTCTTGTGTATTCGTATTTCCTCAATTATAAAATATGATACAAAAATAGTGTACAACAGTAGCAGCATCGTAAACGAATATTGATGCAAACATGTGATGTACGATGGTCGAGTAAGTACAATACTTGTACTTGCTCAATTGGTCCGCGTTAAACGGGACTGGCATTGAGTTCTTTATGCTAGCGGTTCACAATTCCATAGAAGATTGTAATAATTTATACAGTTTTTAAGAACACGTGAAATACAATAATGTAAAGAGAGAGAGAGAGAGAGAGAGAGAGAGAGAGAGATGGTAACAAGATACAACAAAACGAATCTCACGTTATCCTATACTATTCACAACATATTTTGTTCTCATCAACTTCTTTTTTCATAATTCCCAATATCATTCCTGTGAAAATTGGATTACATGATGTTGCTTGGCCTCTTAAGCAGCTATTAAGTTCGAAAAACTACAAAATAAAATGTGAAAAAACGTGAAAAAATGATGAAAAAATGCAAAAAAAATGTCGAAAAATGCAAGAAAAAATTGTAAAAAAAAGTAATTTTCTATAATTTTGAATTCACTCAATGGGTCCCACCACGATCGGACTGATCTCTCATTATGATACTGTTCATGTTTTGTTACGTCAGATGAAAATCAATAATCATATTTGTTTTATTGTTACATTTTTTCTGTTATCAATTTACTTTTAATTTACTTTAAAATGAATTGTTTAGATGGCTTGTTAGCTACTCTACGGTATGGACCATGGTCTATCTAGCCCCACTCAAGAAACAACGACGTTCACCGATTTCAACCGCCTACAAGTTCAAGGTGGGTTTTCTATTGGGTTTGCATTCTTCACTAGAGATTGTAGGCATCGTTCCAGTTCCGTGTCGTTCTGTGCCGTTTCCTGACCAGCCCTAGATCATCTACCATTCGTTCATCACCGACGTGGAGGACGAGAAGGTAAGTGTAATATTTAATTATTTTTTTTCATTGATGCTTGTAGGAGCCGCGCGTGAACATTTTCGTCTACTATATCAAGCTCTAGATCATCTACCATTCGTTCATCACCGACGTGGAGGACGAGAAGGTAAGTGTAATATTTAATTATTTTTTTTTCATTGATGCTTGTAGGAGCCGCGTGTGAACATTTTCGTCTACTATATCAAGCTCTAGATCATCTACCATTCGTTCATCACCGACGTGGAGGACGAGAAGGTAAGTGTAATATTTAATTATTTTTTTTCATTGATGCTTGTAGGAGCCGCGTGTGAACATTTTCGTCTACTATATCAAGCTCTAGATCATCTACCATTCGTTCATCACCGACGTGGAGGACGAGAAGGTAAGTGTAATATTTAATTATTTTTTTTCATTGATGCTTGTAGGAGCCGCGTGTGAACACATGCTTCTGTCTCTACTAGAAGAGCGGCAACGGATTCTTCAACGTCTTCATTTCTTACAATGCCAACGTACCCTGAGATACAGGTTGACCGTACGGCAACGAGTTCTACACACGTGTGTTCCAAGGTGGCGTCAGGATGGTCGTTTGATGAAGGTTTTTTTTAACATGTTACATTTTTTAAATGTTTCTTTTTCAGGCCGAGACTGGTCTGTCGGTGTCTGAATTTGATTGGCTACTGTGCCGCATCAAGTCAGTGGCCTCTGAACCACGATCAACATCTATGAACGTCCCTTTGGAATCTCGCTTTGCGGTTTACATGTACTACATCCGAACAGGTATTTTTTCGGGTTGTTAAAAAAAATTGTATTGCTTTTGCAGGTTCTACTCAAGGCGACGTGGGCCGCAAGTTCGGAATTTCTCAAGCGACCGTCTCCAGCATTATCTCTTGCACTTCCCAATCTCTTTGCCTCGTTCTTCGTGACTTTGTCTATTTGCCTAGTGCCAGTGATGAATGGCTTGCTCTTTCTAGTAGGTATTTCGAATTGTACGGAGTTCCCAATGCTCTTGGATCAGCTGATGGCAAACAGGTGCGCATCGTTAAACCATCTAAATCTGGTTCAACTTTCTATTGTTATAAGCAGTTTTTCTCTATTATCTTATTTATCATTTGTGACGGAGATGGCCGTATATTGTATTACGATGTAGGCCGGGAAGGGTCAGTGTCGGATGGTAACGTTTATCATAATAGCACATTTCATACAAAACTCATTAATAACACTCTCGGGCTTCCGCCGGACACTCCCTTTCCTGGCCACATTCATCCATCCCCATTTTTTTTCTTGGGAGATGGCGCTTTCGCTCTCTCTACTCGTTTCCAAAAACCGGTACCCGGAGAGTTTCTATCAGACATTGACCGTAATTATAATATTAGTATATCATCTGCACGTAATAAGGTTGAGCATGTATTTGGGTCTCTAGTTAAGCGATTTCGTATTTATTCTACTCCGTTACATTTATCATATGACACGGCTGTTGATGTTGTTATCACCACGTGCCTTCTCCATAACTACCTTCTACATTGCAACTATGCATTACCATATCCCGCCATGAGGCCCACTATTGTACCTACGCAATATCATCCACCCTCTTTCCTCGGGGACGGTTCCCACCTACGAGATGTCTTGAAAATGTATTTATGGCAAACTAATAAAAGAATTTAAACAAACGTATTTATATAGAATAACTGATGATTTAAACAACAACAACAACCATAGCGGAACAACCATAGCGGAACAATAACAAAGACGAAATAATAGCAACTAGCCTGACTTGAAAAATTCGGCAAGGGGGTCGTCATCCGGAAAGATGAGAGGAGGAGGTGGCTTGTGGATGTGATGATTGTCCACGTTTGGGGCGACACCGGTTGCCCCGAGTGCGAACGCTTGCTCGGTGATCACTTGCTCGCGGTTTCCGATCATGTACTCGTTCGTGGGCTGAAGGTGCCCTTAAATAAAATACGTTATTTAGTTTTATACGTTAACATAGAAACCTACATGTTTGATAATCCGACTCAGTTGGTGAGTACATGACGCTCTCATCATGCATTGGAGAGTGAGTGCTGCGCGAGCGACGATTGCGGTGCGAACGATGACTCTTGCTCCGGGAACGGCGACTGCGCCCGCTCCTCGAACGAGAACGGCGACGGCTCCTCGAACGAGAACGGCGACGGCTCCTGGAGCGCGAACGGCGACGGCTCCTGGAGCGCGAACGGCGCCGGCTCCTGGAGCGCGAACGGCGCCGGCTCCTGGAGCGCGAACGGCGACGGCTCCTCGAACGAGAACGGCGACGGCTCCTCGAACGAGAACGGCGGCTGCTGCTGCACGTTGCAGAAGTACACTGTCTAGCAAATCTGTAACAAAATAAAAACAAACAATCTACGCCATCTTCATTTATTAGACATACCTTGTCGCGCAGTCCATCATTGCTACTTTGAACTTTGCCTTTTCGGTGTCGGGAACTTCATTGAAAAACACCTGAATGCTCTCAGAGAAAGCCATCCATTCCCTCGAGGCTCCTCCGCCCAGCTTTATCGCATCAATCAGCTCACTGTTCTCTTTGAGTTGGAGCATGAGCTCTGCAAACACAGCATATAACCAATCACAATATAGAGTCAAAGATGATTCACCCACCTCGCGACTCCATGTTCTTTTTTGTCGCACGCAGTGGCTTCTTCTTCTTCTTCTCATCTTCTCCTAGCTCATCCAGAAACTCTTTTGGTTCTCCGTGGTTGGTATCGGCGAGGGCAGGCTTGTTGGATACGTTCTTCTTGTCGGCTCCAGGAAGGTCTATAATCATAAAATGAAAAGTACAATAAAAATCATTATAAGAAATCTTCGTACCTGTGACTCCAAAATCTTCACTTTCCTTCGCAGATGTTTTCGCTGGATCATTTCGCGACGATGCCACAGCTGGTTCAGCTCGCGACGAGCACCTACCTTGATGTGCTTTTTCCGAATCGCGCCTTAAAATGATCGATCCATAAAACAATGTAATATTTCGAACTCACCCGCGAACGCTCACGCGTCCATCAACAACGTCCAAGAAACGAAGGTGATCATAGAGGTGCCACTTCTTAACAGGAGCTGCGAGAAGTGCAGAAAGCTCGGCAGTCGAGGAGCCGGATCTTGGGCGTCGCTTTAACTTGATCTTGTTCAGGCGCGCCCTCTCACGCGGGTAGTTCTTCACGACCTTGTTCCACCACTCCGCCGCGTCGGCACCTCAAATCTCAAGTTTGGAAAAGAACACGAACGCGAATACATACCGTCAGCTGGCTCCATGTTGAGAATCTTCTCCAATTCCATGTAGATACCTTGACGTATTTGGGACAGAGAGTACCCCTCTGACGTCTTATCCCAAACAGCCCTGCCCAATGAGCCCATGAAACAGCAAGCTGTTATTTCACGTCGACAAACATCCTGAAAACAATTTTTAAAAGACAATACAAACAAATACACCTGCTCACCTCATCGACGGGGTATTCGATTGGAGTCAGGAGTATGGACCAACTCTCATAGTCAGTCGACATTTACTCTGAAACAACATTGATAAAAATGGAGTATGGATACATTTGGCATAAATAATCACCCCACCTACATAATGAGCAATCAAAAATCCTGATGCAATTGAAGTAGTGTAGGCTCATGATTAAAAAAAACACATAGAAATAGAATAAAAATGCAGGTTATCGATATCAATTATATCTATGATCAATGATGTAATAAACATTTGAATAATTTTATTATGAAAAAATGACAAATTATGACAAAACAAAACATGAACAGTATCATAATGAGAGATCAGTCCGATCGTGGTGGGACCCATTGAGTGAATTCAAAATTATAGAAAATTACTTTTTTTTTACAATTTTTTCTTGCATTTTTCGACATTTTTTTTGCATTTTTTCATCATTTTTTCACGTTTTTTCACATTTTATTTTGTAGTTTTTCGAACTTAATAGCTGCTTAATGCGCGATGTCTTATCAAATAGATCTTTGCGGTAGAGTTGTTTGACGGTATCTGGTTGTGGTATACGGTATGCTGGAGGCATATCTATCTGTCAACGCCGAGGCTAGCGGTTTTCCCGCGCAGTCCTCGATCGTCCGCCCCGCCCCCTACCCGCCCTCCAGACTACAGTCCCTCTCAACCATATTATCCCTCCGCATTCCGGCAGCCGCACTGGCTCTCTCCTCTCCTCCATCACATCCCATTAGATGAGGCTTTCTGCAGTCTTACAGAATGTGTTTCACGCCAGTCGCTGTTTCTACCCGCCTTCTCTCTTCCGCAGTCTTCTGCCTTCGCGTCACAGCTGTTGTGCTGTGGTCTGTACGACCCACTGACGCGCATATCCCAATCCACTCCATTATTCATCCCCTCCGTCGTCCCTTTTTGGTCTACCGCGTCGATACCTCTGACGATGTCGTATTGATTTCCTCGGCGTCTGGCGGATCAGCTGATCCCGTGTGGCTGAGAGTTGTTTTTGGTGTGTGGCAGACGTTGCGCAATGCGTTCGTGGGTCACTCCCCCTCCTCCCCCGACCCTCCCATATCGCACCTATTGATTGACCCACAAGCTTACTTGTTATACTCTTGTCATATCTTGCGTGATCGCTTATCTTGTCCATGATGTGATGGCCTCTCTTGCAGATGACTGCGGCGCTGGAGGACTTCAATGTCCCGCTGTTCTTTGACCAGAAGCCGCTGACAATGCTGGCTGGACTGGCGGAACAGGTAGATGATCGCGAGCCGAGCACGAAGCGAGGCCGGTACGAGTGGAGTGACCAGAGCGGATCCACGTCTCCTGTCGACGAGAACCACGCTCACGCGGTCAGTCAATTCTAGGTTCACACCCCATTCTCCTAAATCATTGCCACTATTATGCGTTACAGTCAGTCGTACATCACTCAAACGCGAGTATGCTAATTTCGCGGTTGCATACTGCTGACAGGCAGATGTTTTCTGGCTCCGTATCGCAGCGTGTACTCTGATTTGTCTCGTCTGTTCCCGCGCGAATTGAGATGCGTTCTAATCCATGCAGTGTGCAACTGGTTTCGCATTTCATAGAGTCGGAAGAAGGCGAGGGGCTGACCTCTCGAGTGGCGGCAGTCTAAACAATGGGGCGGCGCGATTGAAGGCGCAAGTTTATGATGGATGCATGCTCCCCCGATCCGATTACCCATTGCGTCTCCGCTTTTGAACAATACCTGTAACCCGATAGCGACACCTGGATGATGCTGTAAATGGAAAGATGATGTTGTTTGTGATTGCAGGACGAGGAGGCGACGCAGTGTTCGAGTGCCTCCGACGAGTGTGAGAACAAGCAACCCGCGCAGGCCCCTGGTGAGTCGGTCGGCACTGGAGATGGCAAACACGCTGGTCATTTCAGCTGCGACTGCCGTGCCTCGCAATATCCTGGAGGCGATCCAGCAGAACAACCAGGCGGGCGCGCTGTCCATCGATGTGGACGACAACCACGGCATATTCATGGATGCCAAGTTCCCCAGGTACGCCGTGCCTGCTCCTCCTGCTATGGAATGTGTTGGAATTGTCCCATTTGCAGTTACGCGGCTTTCGAGGCGTGTTTCGACGCGTGGAAGACTGCGCAGCACCACCCGTTCCGCGTCGCCTCGTCGGAGACTCTCAGGGAGCCCGACGGATCGACCAACCTGGTCAGTCGCCCCCTCCTCCCATCCCGATCATCATGTCGTGTATTTGCAGCAGTTCAAGTACCGCTACATTGTTTTCCACTGTGCTCACTATGGCCAGCCGCGTATGCGAGGTGAGTGGGTGGATGTGTCTTGTTTGGCCACCGCTACTTCTGTTGCTGCTCTTTTTGCCGCGCACTGTGTGTCGGTGCCCGCTGCCTGGTGCCAGTCTATCCACCAGATGTCTTCGCTCTTTCTCTATCAATCGGCTCGCACATTTGCATAAGTACCGAGTGCGGGTCGGGTGGATTACGCCCTCTTCTCTGCGCTCTCTCGACCTCGCGCACTCTCTGCCCACTCGCGCCTCCCTCTTGCCTGGCCCACCGCCTTTGATGCGGGCGTCGGCCGGCTACAGTAATCTTGGGTAATGGGTGTGTGGTTGCGTCATTCCCGACTGTCGAATAGTCAGTGTAGACAGGCCGCTCAGCTGTTGTGTCTTGTCATCCTTGGAGTGAACGGCGCACGCGCCAGCTGTGTGCTCTCCTTCCCTCTCTCCACCCAATCACTCCACACCAATTTGCATAATTTGGCTATGCTGTCGTCTGTTAGAGGTCATCATATGCTAGCAGTACTGGTAATGGTCGATTAGGCCACTCACTTTTTTGCCACTTCCGCGCCCTCTAATTTCCCTGTCCACAAACACGTGTGTGTTTATGTGCTTTCACTGACCTCGCTCCTCTCTTTTTTCGCTGACCACATACTGAACATATGTGTGCGCTAGTGTGTCTGCAAATTGCGGTTTGTCGATTACCTTGCGGCTTACTAATCGTCACTTGCCACCCGAACAGGTGTCAGTGAGATGCTGTCAAGGCTGCGTGCGGGTGTGGCGACAGATGGGGGTACTGTAACACAAACTCAACATGTTGAATTGCAGGAGCGGGCAAGCGTCCGAACCAGAACTACCTACCGTGCGGGTGCAAGGCGATGCTCCGCGTCAACTACAACTTCAACGAGAAAGTGCTCAAGATCACGACGCTGAACCCTCTGCACTCTGGTCATGGGATCGACAGTGGGAAGCAGGCGACGCCTCGGTCGAGGAAGAGCACGGACGGAGCGTCGCCGGCCGCGTCTCCTGCAGGGCGCGCGAGGAGGATCAAGCAGGAGGGAGAGGCGAGTCCCCTCGCCAGCCCCGCCTCCAACCCCACACTCGCCCCCCACAACGGACAGCAGTATGGAAATGCGGTGGGTACATAGTCCATTTTGTGATTAGGGCGTTGTATCATTGTGTTATTTGCAGGTTCTCCAAGCTCTGCAGCAACAGCAGCAGATCGCCGCGTATCTCCAGCAACACCAGCTGGCACAGTCGAACCTGCAGACGCTGCAGAAGCTGATGCAGAACCAGCCAGAATTCCCGCCGCCTGCCTCGGACCTGCCCCGTCCCACTCCCGTCGCCGCATCGCCCAACGCTGGCACCAACACCATATTCATGGTGAGTAGTACCTAGTACTAGACGTGCACTAGTCGTAGTACCATGTGTCTCATGTGCCTCCTTTCAGAACATGCTGCGACAGAAGCTGTTCGAGCAGGCTGCGACGGCGCCTCTGCCGGCTGACGTGGCCCGCTACTCGCTGGCCGACCAGATAGCCCTCGACGTGCCTCCGCAGCTGGAGGCGCACTCTTCGCAGGAGGAGGCGGCGGATGAGAAGTGCGGGTCGAAGGCGGGCCGTGCGTCTCCCCTGGAGGCGCCCGTGCCGTGCGTGTCTGCCTCTCTGCCCGCGCCGTGTGCTCTGCCCGTGGACATGGTGGCGCAGGTGCAGGCCCAGCTGGCGGACGCGGCTCGGTCGGAGCTGCCGGGAGTGATGGCTGCCCTCACTGACATCATCGCCCTCTCCCCCAACGACAAGCTGCTGGCCAGGGTGGCAACACTCAAGAACCTGGTCGCCTCGTGGCACAGCGGCAACTGATCTCCCCTCCCCCTCCTATGCTCACTCTCTCACCCCTGCTTCCTATACGAGGTCTCTATTCGACTGACAAACACGAGGTATCCATTCCCACACATAGCATTACCAAATATGCCTTCGTAGTCCACAGTTTGCTCTCTCTCTCTCTCTATCTCTCACTCGAAACTCGATGGGTACACTATTGTTTTACTCAAGTAATAACGATTATAATATTGTACGTTTGTTATTTTGTAATTCTCACCCCGTATGCGTACTAGTTGTAATATTTACCCTGGTGTGGTTGCGCGCGCGAGTTCCGCGTCTTCCAATAAAAGTATGATTATAGACTGCTTTGCGTATTTGATTGTGTGATTGGGGGTGGGCTGTGATGAGTGTTGTGGTCGATCGGGGGGTGTAGTCATTTCTCGTGTGTGGTGTCTCCCGTGCGGCGTTGGCTGCTGTGGAGTGATGGTACTCCTCCTTCCCTCCTTCCCTCCTTCCCTCCTTCCCTCCTTCCCTCCTTTCCTCCTTTCCTCCTTCCCTCCTTCCCTCCTTCCCTCCTTCCCTCCTTCCCTCCTTCCCTCCTTCCCTCCTTCCCTCCTTCCCTCCTTCCCTCCTTCCCTCCTTCCCTCCTTCCCTCCTTCCCTCCTTCCCTCCTTCCCTCCTTCCCTCCTTCCCTCCTTCCCTCCTTCCCTCCTTCCCTCCTTCCCTCCTTCCCTCCTTCCCTCCTTCCCTCCTTCCCTCCTTCCCTCCTTCCCTCCTTCCCTCCTTCCCTCCTTCCCTCCTTCCCTCCTTCCCTCCTTCCCTCCTTCCCTCCTTCCCTCCTTCCCTCCTTCCCTCCTTCCCTCCTTCCCTCCTTCCCTCCTTCCCTCCTTCCCTCCTTCCCTCCTCCCCTCCTCCCCTCCTCCCCTCCTCCCCTCCTCCCCTCCTTCCCCCACCCACTCCCGTTCAGATGACGAAAAAGAAGTCGAATGGCTTTATGTACTTCGCGGACTCCCGGCGTGGCGCTTACGAGGCCGAGGCTCACGGACCCCTCGGTGCGAGGAGACTTGTCGAAAGGGCCGCCGTAGACTGGGCGCGCCTCCGTCCCGAGGAGCAAGGAAGGTGGAAGAACGAGAGCCGCCGCCGACACGACCAGGTGGGCATCTACGCACATAGGGTGAGTGGGCGTCTACGCAGAGTGTTGTTGCAGAACCAGTCTGCGGTGTTCCGTATGCAGACGGTGTCTGTGGCGACTCGCAACAAGCAGCGCGGTCTGAGTCAGTTGGAGAAGGAGCTGATCGGTCGGGCAACGGAGAGGGGCGTCGGGCGTAGCGAGGCACGACAGACACTCTACGACAAACTCATCTGGCGAGAAGCGAACGCCGTGGTACGCACAATACCGTATACCTAAACAGTACAGTACTGTTGTAGTCGTCGATCCGCTGCAAGCGCTGGGCGATGTTGGTTCTGTCGGAGGAGAGTGTGGGAAACGTGCCCACCCAGATGTGCTGCTACGTCATGGAGCGGGAGCAGGTATGCGGGGGTACTGTATTCTACCGTAGTCTGCGTACTGTACTCTACCGTATTGGTAGGTGGTGGAGGAGCTGCGTATCGTGATGGCGGGTGACGTGCGGTTCGAAGACAATGTGCGAACGATTCGCTGGGATCCGGCGGTGGTGTCCGATGTGAACAATGCGTGCATCGCACTCGCCAAGCTATTCCAGGTGTGGAGAGAAGTAGAGCGACGGAGACAGAGTACGTCGTATATTGCAGGGCAGCTGGACGTCTTTGATCCTAGTTCCCGCAGAACAGCAACAGCGCACCACGGAGCTCCTGCACTGGATCAAGGAGACGCGCGACAACTACTACAGACGTGAGGGCGGGGTTTGAGTGGGCGGAGTCTTAGAGAGCAAGTTGCAGGCGACACGTCTTCGATCCGTCTGGACCGACTGATGTGCGTGGAGGATGTGGTCAGCGTGTTCCGCCAGCTCAACGGGCATCCGGTGAGCGGGAAGAAAGGGGCGGAGCTTCGGGGGGGGGGGGGGGGACATATGGAAAAGACTAATATGCCCTTTCAGCTAGAGAGTGACGACGACCAGCAGTGGCAGATGCTGAACGAGATGAGACTCGCTGACACGATGCTATTCGGAAGGGCGGCATGGTACGAGGAAGGGGAGAGAGAGGGGGGAGAGAGGGGAAAAGGGAGAGGGAGGGGAGAGAGAGGGGGGGGAGAAGGGAGGGGGAAGTGGGGAAATCTCATCATTCCTTTGATTCAGTGAGTACTTCATATCTGAGATGGCTCGTTCTTCTTGCCCGCTTATCGATCAACTCACGGAACAGCCCGTCCAGCACCCTCCGCCATTCCGGTACGAGTGACATCCCTCTCCCTCTCCCTCCCTCTCCCTCTCTCTCTCCCTCTCTCTCCTTCTCTCTCTCCCTCTCTCTCCCTCTCTCTCCCTCTCCCTCCCTCTCTCTCCCTCCCCCTCTCTCCCTCTTCCTCTGCCTCTCTCTCTCTCCCCCTCTCTCCCTCTCCCTCTCTCTCCCTCTCTCTCTTCCTCTCTCTCTCCCTCTCTCTCCTTCTCTCTCTCCCTCTCTCTCCCTCTCTCTCCCTCTCTCTCCCTCTCTCTCCCTCCCCCTCTCTCCCTCTTCCTCTGCCTCTCTCTCTCCCCCTCTCTCCCTCTCTCTCTCTCTCTCTCTCTCTCTCTCTCGCTCGCTTTCGAACTTCCCTTTTCCAGCAACCAGAACCCATTTGAAGCGCCCGACGACTTCAATTTGATGCGAGTCGAGACTCCGAACGTGCACGAGAACGTCTCCCGCTGGTTGGCCGAGGCATCTGAGGGGGCGGAGCCTGAGGGGGCGGGGCTTCCGGCACGCAACGACATGCTGGAGGAGCTGATCGAGGAGGAGATCTGTGCGGGTCTGGCCAACTTCGGTGTGTGCGAGGAGGGAGAGTGGAATAGGCCGTTCCACTAGAGACGCCCTCTCCACACACTCTTACCACTTATCACTTACATATCAACTCGATCGAGTATTCCCGCCATTTGTGCTCACCGCGCTGTTTACAATTGCTTAGAATTTATAAATGTTTTCGATTATTTCGTTAGTTTTTTCGCTGGTATTGTAAGTAGCAAGATGATGCAGTAATTTCTATTGGAAGTTGTGATCCTAAAGTGACAATGCAGGTCAAAACTATTCTCCTACCGTAATTCTAAGGGTGAGCCATAGATCGAATTATTCTCCTACCGTAATTCTAAGAGTGAGCCATAGATCGAATTATTGTCCTACCGTAATTCTAAGGGGACGATTCAAATCAAATTATTCTCCTACCGTAATTCTAAGGGTGAGCCAAAGATCAAATTATTCTTCTACCGTAATTCTAAGGGGACGATTCAAATCAAATTATTCTCCTACCGTAATTCTAAGAGAACGATGCAGATCAATTTATTTTCGTACCGTTTATCTAAGGGGACGATGCCGGTCAAATTATTCTCTCACTAGTCGGAATCTCGCTTATCGACGTTCCTCCTCCACTCTAAATGTGGGTGTGGGTAAACTTATTTCTGCCTAATTAGACGATACTTATCATTCTTATGCTTTGCAATTGGAATTTGCAGGTTTTATTATTATTCAACTCGTTGAATTGTCTTTCCCGCGTCTTTCGCTTTCTGTTACTATGGCAACCCGGAGACCCGGAGAGTAGGGGATGGAAGACAACATAGCTAGTCTCTATTCCACGAAACAATTATCTCGTTTTAAGTTGGTGTTTGTATAATTTACGTTTTTTCTGTTGTTATAATCTTGTTATTCGCTGTTTTTGTACGTTTGATATCTTTACCCCATCAGAATGTCAACTACGGAAGAAGAAAAAACGGCGGAGGAAGCAAGGTATGATTTCATACATTCCTAGATTATTTCATATTATTTTATAAGTCATATTCTGACTAGTACACATATTGTTTTTTCAGACTGTCCGAAATGAACCGCAGTCGTTCGGGGCTGGAGGCGGGAGCTAGGGAGGGAGATGTGGGAGAGGAGGAGGAGGAGGAGGAGGAGGAGGAGGAGGAGGAGGAGACGACCGCCCCGCCCCCTCCACCCCTGCCGGCAAGGAAGGCCAAGGCAACTGAACTCATCAACTTCGACAAGTGAGTGCTTGTGCTTTAAACTGTGTTATTACACGCAATTGATGCGAGCGAAAGAAGAAGAATGATTGGAGGTGGAACGCGCGGCTGCATCTGGCGTATGCCCAGAAGGACTTCACTGCCTGTAAGATGATGGTGGCTGATCTCATGGACGAATTCAAGGTCACATCATATATCGATATTCCGATAGACGACAAAAGAATGTGAAGAGTAAGGCGTGAGATGAGTGCTTTGAATGTGCAGCAATCATCTGATGATCTGATGTTGCAGGGGGAGTGCGAGTTCGCATTCCAGATTCGGGGTCTGGTGGCCAGGGACGAGGGAGAGCTACACGATGCACTCGACTGGCTGGGCAGAGCGCACACTCTCGCAGGAGGCAACAGTCCCAAGTGGGACGCCCCCTCCTCCAACACTCACTCACTGTTCACTGTCCTTCTTGAGGTACCAGCTGCACATTGGACGCATCCACTTTCTCCTCGGAAACCACAAAACAGCTGTCGACTACCTGGAAAAGTCGATCAAAGGAGATCAGAACAATTATGTGAGACACACATTGACTTACTTTATCACACATTTGAACAGAGAACGTACTACTGGCTGGCGCGAGCGGTCTACCATCTCGACACTGACAGATTCAATGCTGTGGAGAAAGCAAGGGTGAGGGGGGGGAGAGAGGGAGGGACAGGAGAGAAGGAGATAAAGCAATTCCAGGACATCCTGAGTCGCGCTCCGATGATCTCATCTTCCGTGGAGCTGCTCATCTTTCTCGCCAAGCTGTGCATAGAACTGGGAGACAACGACCTGGCTGTCGGCTCTTATACCAGGGCCCTCAAGGTAGAAGAGAGAAGGAGAGGGAGGGAGAGAGAGAGGGGGAGAGAGAGAGGATGTTGCAGCTGGAACCGGAGAACGTGGACAATCTTCTGAAGCTGGGTCTTCTGTACCTGCGCACTGGGAGTGAGGACCTGGCATTCGCGTGCTTCGGCCAGGCGCTGTCATATCAACCCAGTCATCCGGATGCTATCCTGGCAACCGGATATGTCATGCAGGCACACGGCGGGGACCACGACGTCGCACTCAACAAGTACAGGTGGGCAGCCACGAACCATCTCCCCTCTCCCTCTCTCACTTTCTATATCTGTCTCTGTAGAGTGGCTGCAGTTGACTGTGATTACAACGGCTCTCTGTGGAGCAACATTGGAATCTGCCTCTATGCAAAGGGAAAGTATATCGCCGCGGTCAGCTGTCTCAAGAAGGTGACCGTCTTTCATATCTTACTTCTTCTTTCACAACAGACGATTAGGAGAAACATTTTGCAGGCAGCCTTTCTGTCTCCTCTTGATCCGAAGATCAACTACAACCTGGGTCTGGTGCACCATTCTCTACATCAGAATGCGTCCGCCTATCACTTCATATCAGCGGCACTGCAGCTCGACCCACACAACCCCGTCATTGTGGGCACTCTGGCGTGTCAGTGAAGAGAGAGAGAGAGAGAGGGGGGGAGAGAGAGAGAGAGAGAGGGAGAGAGGGATACAAGAACGACGGGACTTACTTTTGCAGTGGTCCTGACCGCAATGAACGACGAAATAAATGCGCGCCGTGCGCATCAGAGAGCTATTGCATTGAAGGTACTCTCCGTCTCCACCTCTCTCTCTCTCCTCTAAGTCCCCTCTCTCTCTCTCTTTTTTTCCTTTGTCTCTTCTTCCCTCCCTCTTTCTCATTCTCTAGCTCCCATTCTCTCCCTTTTTCCCTTTCTCTCCCTCTCTCTCTCCCCCCTCTCTCTTTCTTTCTCTTTCTCTCTTTCTTTCTCTCTCTCTCTCTCTCTCTCTCTCTCTCTCTCTCCTCTCTCCCGAAGTGGTTACATTTTAGTAGTATAGTAATGTTTGAAGTTTGAATACATGTTAAATGACCTTTTACAGGCCGGCCCTCAGTTCGTTCTCAACCATGCGGTTTTTGAATGGAAGTACAAGAAGTACAACGAATCGGCCGAAGCGCTTCGGAAGTTCAGAGCTGCGGAAGGAAAACCGAGTCTGGTAAGTTCGATATTATAACACACATTCATCAATGGGTTTGGTACAATGTGAACACTTTTTGATCAAAAGTTTAAATAATAAGTTAGCAACATTAGAGAGGGCGCGCAGCGCCCTCTCTTTTGGCTTAGGATAGGGCTCGCGCCAGAATTTTCAAGA
The DNA here is from genome assembly GCA_963966185.1 of Rhabditoides inermis. NCBI lineage: Eukaryota > Metazoa > Nematoda > Chromadorea > Rhabditida > Rhabditidae > Rhabditoides > Rhabditoides inermis. The sequence goes on along the minus strand of CAWZYM010000068.1, from coordinate 29,819 downwards.
AGCTATATCCAAAAATCATGTTAGCAGGAATGTGAACTCATCCAATTCATGTTAGTTAGATTCGCACGGTTCCGTAGGCCAGATCACTAATTGATGGCATCTTTGTATCTCTTCTCTGAAAGAAGTTATGCGCGATCCCGCGCGCGCACTAGGCGAAAGGCCAGCGCTTCCTTCCTTCCTTCCTTCCTTCCTTCCTTCCTTCCCGTCACGCTGACCGCCGACTTTTTCCAACGTGCACCCAACTTGCACCCAAAAGTGCAGAGCCCCGCCCCTCGCTGCGGGCGGCGGCGAGAGTGCAGATGTCGGGGGTGAAAGACAACGAGAGGAAGAGCGAGCATCTCGTGCGAGAGGGAGAGAGAGAGATAAAGAGAGACATATATAGAGAAAGAAGAGAGAGAAGAGGGAGAAGAGGTAGAAGTAAGAGAAGAGAGAGAAGAGGAAGAAGTAAGAGAAGAGAGAGAAGAGAGAGAAGAGAGAGAAGAGAGAGAAGAGAGAGAAGAGAGAAAAGAGAGAAGAGTGAAGAGAGAGAAGAGGGAGAAGAGAGAGAAGAGAGAAGAGAGAGAATCTCGAAATAAGAGGGAGAGGGAGGGAGAGACAAGGAGGAGAGAGAGGGGAGAGAGGGGAGAGAGAGGAGAGAGGGAGAGATAAAGAGAGACATATATATAGAGAGAAGAGAGAGAGGAGAGAGAACAGAGAAGAGAGAAGAGGGAGAAGAGGGAGAAGTAAGAAAAGAGAGAGAAGAGAGAGAGGAGAGAGAACAGAGAAGAGGGAGAAGAGGGAGAAGTAAGAAAAGAGAGAGAAGAGAGAGAAGAGAGAGAAGAGGGAGAAGAGAGAGAAGAGGGAGAAGAGAGAGAAGAGGGAGAAGAGAGAGAAGAGAGAGAAGAGGGAGAAGAGAGAGAAGAGGGAGAAGAGAGAGAAGAGAGAGAATTTCGAAATACGATTTTTAAACCGTGACGGGAAGGCTATGTATAACACTATATTTTGGATACATGAGAGATTTTTCCCGCGGCGTGCGGTCGGGTCTTCTCATTTTGCCCCGCCGCCGAATGATCGGTCATAGACAAGAATCTTTCCCGACAAACCAGTGAGGCGGCGGGAAGTACTCTCACGTGGAAGTATGACGCGAGGATACTAAATGGCATGGACATGGACACAGACGAAGCTCTACACTCTACATTTCAATAATGGTACTCTAATGGTCGAGGAATGATGATCGATCAAGTATCGTGTTCCCGCCACTAATCTCGTCAACTTAAATACCTGTCTTTTCCCGGCGTTAGCCTATGTTCCTATGTATCTAGCATCTTAGGCTCATATCATCATGATTGTATCGTATTCAATTAAATGAGAGAGAGAGAAAGAGAGAGAGAGAGAGAAAGAGAGCGAGAGAGAGAGAGAGAAAGAGAGAGATCAGAAAGAGAGAGAGAGAGAGAGAGAGAGAGAGAGAGAGAGAGTTGCCGTGTTGAGCTGTCGGATGAGATGTGCGTGCAGTCGCTGGGCACTCGGTGTCTTCTGTTGAGGAGCGACGCGCTGAACGCCTACTCCCGGAAGACGCTCGCCGAGCAGATACGGGTCGAGAGGGCCAGGGAGGGTGCGTCTGCGTCGCATCTCTCTCTCTCTCTCACTCTCTCTCTCTCTCTCTCTCTCTCTCTCTCTCTCTCTCTCTCTCTCTCTCTCTCTCTCTCTCTCTCTCTCTCTCTCTCTCTCTCTCTCTGATCTATCTGTCTGTTTGTCTCTCTCTCCTCTTCTCTCTCTGTCTCTGTCTCTGTCTCTGTCTCTCTTTTGGCTTAGGATAGGGCTCGCGCCAGAATTTTCAAGAAGCTATATCAAAAAAATCATGTTAGCAGGAATGTGAACTCATCCAATTCATGTTAGTTAGATTCGCACGGTTCCGTAGGCCAGATCACTAATTGATGGCATCTTTGTATCTTTTCTCCGAAAGAAGTTATGAGCGATCTCGCGCACTCATGAGGTGAGAGGCCAGCGTGTGGGTGGATGTCGTGTCCGGTAACGCTGACTCTCTGCCGAAAGCGTACTCTCTCGCGTTCTCTGCGCGTGTTCTCCAACTAGCACTTTGAGTGTAGTTCGCCGCCAGCGTCTAATTCGCGCCGGGTTTGCGTTGTTTTAGGTTCCCATCACTCTGGCTAGCTCTCTCTCCCGGCAGGCGTGCAGGGCGCGCAGAGAAATCGCGAGAGAGCACGCTGTCGGGTGAGAGCGCAGACATACACTTACACAACGGCGACTGAATTTCAGAGAAGTGTCGATTAGAATTGTTTCTATACAATACCAAGAAAAATATAACATATACACGCAACATTGTGCGTCACATCATAAAATGTGTCACATAATAGTTCTATGCGTACTAATTAACGACAGAGCTTGGGAATCAGAAAGAGAAGAAATTTCTATGAAATTCAACAAAAGCACATATATTATCTGTTAAAAAGTACTTGCGTAAAGATATTAAGTTTGTCTTGACCCAATTCAACAAAAGCGCATGCATAAAACGTTTACAAATACTAACACAAACCTGCGCATAACGGACAGTGGACACTAACAGATGAAATATAACAATACAAATGAATAACGTCTAGAGAGAGAGAGAGAGAGAAGACGGAGAGGAGAGGAGAGAGAGGGAGGGGGGAAAGAGAGAGGCGCAGATTTGTTTTAGTATTTGTAAACGTTTTATGCATGCGCTTTTGTTGAATTGGGTCAAGACAAACTTAATATCTTTACGCAAGTACTTTTTAACAGATAATATCTTGCTTGCATTGTATTCACGCTAAGTCAGTACAGTAGATGAGTGATATGGGTGACTGGCTGAACGTCAATAACACAATTACATCAAATTACTCTGGTATTCTTATTTTAGTTTTGTAATCTCAGGCCCTGCAAACCTTGGCGGATCGTTTGGAAAACGCCTTGTTAGAGGCGGGAGTGAGTACGAAGCAAGAAGAGGGCGGAGCGACGGGAGGCGGAGCGACGGAAGGCGGAGCGACGGAAGGCGGGGCGACGGAGGGAGTGACCGAGGGGCAAGCTACTGATGCGTTATGAACGTCTAAAATGATGCGTTGTGTAATTATTGTTGTGTATGTCCATGTTGTAATTATTTTCCAGTTATTAGGATCGGCGTGAAGCGCCGATCGTTTGGGTTCCTTTAGCGGCTCGCAGTTCATTTACATGTAGTACTTGTAATACCTATAAACAATTATACCTATAAATACCTATAAACAATTCGAATATCTGTGAGTAACCATTTATATGATTCATTGTCTGTTGAATTGATTTCAATAGGCAACCTGGAAAATTCAGCACTTCAGCACTTCAGCACTTCAGCACATGACGTCATGTGCTGAATTTTCCTGTTTCCTTGTATGGGATCTAACAAACCGGTGCCGATCAAACTTGGGCCCTTTGAATTTAAATTGAGGCGCCTTACAGTCCTTACACTGTAATTATTGTAATAATTTTAATATATAGTCCACGGCTGCCCAAAATCCCCATTTTTGCGGAACAACTTTTCTCAGGGGCGGGGCGCCGCGCGATTGTGCGCTGGCGGCGCACAATCGCCGCGGTCGAAGAGAGACTCCATAGATCGAAGAGAGACCCCATCTAGCGCCACTGGCCTCTTCAGTGTACAATGATGAGAAATAAAGTCCTCTCCAACTGGCCAGGAATGGGCGGTGCACAAGAATTACGGTAGCTAGACCCGTCAGTTGGACTCATGCCAATCTGTCATTTTTGCGCATACAAAAATATCGGGGTGGAATCGAACCCGCGACCGTGAGCGTTATAGGCCGCCAGCTAACCAGCTGCGCCACAGAGGCAGATGCAAGAGACGCGGAAGAGATAGCTGATATTACCGCCGGCGATGAGAAAGCGACGAAAAATGTGTTATTTGAAACTTATTTTACACTTCTGAAAAGGTCATCAAATAGCAAGAACAATCGCGAGAACACTATCATAATAGTTTATGTAACTTTCCAACACACATTCTATCCACAAACAAGATAAAATAGGTCATGTATAAAGAGAACTACCATGTACAAACAACAACAGCGACAAACATCATCAGTTCATTTAATTAAAATGTACATCACATTCACTAAATGAATACATTGTTCTAGTTTGATGATCAGCCGTTGGCTTCTTGAGCGGAGGTGCCGCTGTGCTATCTGGTGCGGCTCGTTGAATGATACCTGTAACATATAGGTTTCACAAAATAACACAATTACAGTAACTCGGTTACCCAAAAATATGAATGTACAACTTGCGTTAATCAAACAACGTAAACGCGATTCATATTTATATGTTATCAACATAAGAAACAATCGCATACCTTGACACATGAGCGTGCGACCTTGGCAGAGTGGACGGTGCCGGTGATGCACACGCGAACGCGGGAACGCCCCCATCACAACGAGACTCGCGCAACTACTGCAACACAACAATGAATTAAACACGGTAAGTCTCAACGGATACATGAGTGCAGACGTATGATATTCATAAACAAATATATAATATCAAATGTATCATATAAAGTAATTGCATACCTTGAATTGACGATACGCACGCGGGAGATGACGCCGGTGCTGCTCACGCGACCACTGCAGCGGGCTTCGAATCACACGAGATGCGCACATCAACTGAAACACAACAATGCAAAACATAAATCAATGCAAAATTCAAAACATGTGTTTGCTGAGATAAAACAACTGACCAGAATGAAACAAATGGCGGTGTAGTGTAGTGGCGCTTCTACCGCGGCCAGGCCTCAAAAGCGTGGCGGCATGGTCCAATAATGTACATGCCCTGAAACAAGCAATTTATATGGACGTAATAGAATACAACACAGACAAAACAATAAACAACAACACATAATATCGCCAAGAATAACCTTCAAGATGAACACATTCATAAGATGAGACTAAAACGAGTGAACAACACAATAAAACGCCTAGTAAAAGACGTCTACAACTGTTATACAACATTTGAACCATTGAATAACAACAAAAACATGAGAAAACACAATAAAAATAGCGTAAATTATCAAATATCGAACAGGCTGCTGATCAGCTGTTTCCTCCGTGGCCGCATAAACCAGAAATGCGTCAGCAAAATATACTCTCGTAACTGCCATTTTTGTGCTCCAGCCGGAATGTGTTTAGTGCTCTCTCGATAATTTTGTGTGGTTAACATGCACATCATTCCCGGAATTTTGTAGCCGACTTTAACAAGCAAACATTACTGCGAAATTCAATGACTTCTCAGTATGACCCTCAATAGCGCAGTGGTAGAGCGCGCCGCCAGCGCGCGATCGTTGCGAGCTGCCCAAGGGTTCTATTCCCTCTCACAAAGCGTTTTGGATATTTGAAGACATACATGTTGTGTTGCACGAAACTGCACAACATGTGAAATGTCACGGATGGCATATAGGATCCAAACCGACTATAGGGTAACTAAATTTTTAATATTCGCTGATATTCTTCTTCTTTTCTCCGCGGCGTGCGGTCGGGTTCTCATTTTGCCCCACCGCCGCCGAACGTTCGGTCATCGACAAGAATCCTTCCCGAGTAACTAGTGAGGCGGCGAGAAGTACCCTCATGTGGAAGCAGCTATGGCGCGAGGAGATACTATTTGGCACGGAAGCAAAGGAAAACTCGGAGCTCTACACGTCAAGAATGGTACTCTAATGGTCCAGATCGAGTATCGTTTTCCCGCCACTAACCTCGTCAGCCTACCTGTCTTTCCCCGGCGTTAGCCTACGTAACGTATCATAGCATCTTACGTTAGGCACTACTGTATGCTTCATATCACTACGATTGTGTTGTCATATTCAGATATAACGATTCCGGATCCCATGGTCCCAGTTGCTCATGCTGCCTACATATACATATTCTTCCTTTTCGATCAGCTTAAACCGTTTTGAGATGCCGAAGTGGCATGATGAAGAAGAAGAAGCGACTACGTCGATCTTCGATCATTACTTCGATCATTCAATCGGAGAAGTTGCATTTGAGGGAACAGTTCACGCTTTCGGTGAATAAGCAGTATTGTAAGGAAAAGCCCGTGGAATGAATTTCTAAAAATGTTATATAAGATTGTAAACGTGCATAAATCAGAAGCATGATTCATTTTTGCTAATGGATCATTTCATGTGCTCTAAATATCTATCATAGTCATGCGAAATGCCCTAGAATGAGCATAAGTCAAAAATAAAGGGCACAAGTTTGGTCGGGCACCGGTTTGTGAGGTCCCAGACAAGGAAATCGGAAAATTCAGCTCATGACGTCATGTGCTGAACTGAAAATTCAGCACATGACGTCATGTGCTGAAGTGCTGAATTTTCCAGGTTGCCATTTCAATAGGCTGTTGTATAGATTTAGATTTTTTTTCCATGTTTCTTTCTTCATTAGTTGGAACATTGGCTTCTCTGAAGCAATGTTCAAGATCACTTTCTGACGGGTCAAAATTTTTTGAATTGCCTTGACAGAAACTGCAAAACATGCGTCAAAAACTGCACTATTTGACACTTTTCGGGTTTCACTTTTCGGCATCAAATTTTGCAATTTTTGACCATTCTTCTTTGTTTCATTTTTGGCGCGCAAAGTTTGACCCCGGTCTGATTTAGAGTCAGGCGACAAAGACAGTCAGAGAGCGAGAGTGTTGACAAAAAATGCAAAATTTGGTGTCAAAAGTGCAAAATAAATCACCAAATTTTACATACAGTTTTTGGTGCATGACTTTGTAGTTTTTGACAAGGCATTTCAAAAAATTCCACACGTCAAAAAGTGATCTTGAACACTGCTTGACATATTCGAGACATGAACAACGTCAAAATTTGGAACGGTACAAAATATTGCACTTCCTTCCATGACCATCTTTCCGAAGTTCTAGTTTTAGTATTTCAAAATTCGCGCTGAAACTAACGCTATTTTTAGAACGTATCGACATTAGGACTCCGTAGTGAAATAATATGAGCTTGTTTATTTTTGATTTGTTTATTGTTTGTTTGTTATGTTCTGAACGTAGTGTTGTTTTCATGTCAGTTTTGACAGTGAAAGGGGCATCATACTTGTCACATTGTATGTATCTATTAATCAGTTTTGTAGTTACATGCTGACGATCGCGTTTTCTCGTTTTGCATGTAATTCGACATTCACGACTATGATCGATATTTTCATTGCTTTATACTTTTAGTTTCATGTTTTTTTTGTGTAGGAGATGCTCTCCGTACTGGGTAGGCAGTCGGCCGGGCGCTTTGTCCAGCAGTCGGCGCCGTTGTCCACCCAGGCAGTCAAGGCTCCTGAGCCCAAGCAGTCGTCTCTCTCCGCTTCTTTCCGTAAGGTGTGTATAGTTTGAAGTTATATTTTTATATGAAATCTTTCTGTATATTTATCAAATACTTATAACATGTAAATTTGTTGCAGGGCGCGGGCGGCCGCGCGTCCTTCTCGGGCAACGTTGTCACCGTGTTCGGAGCCACTGGCTTCCTCGGTCTCCCTGTTATCAACCGTCTCGCGAAAAACGGAAACCAGATCATCATCCCCTACCGGTATGTGATTTTGCTTATATTAGTTCAGTAACCGATAACTTTGTCACGTCACATTCACGATTATTTTTGATACGTGATTGATATTCAGCCAAGATCCGTACTATGTGCGAGAACAGAAGGTGGTTGGCGAACTGGGCCAGATTCTCTTCTTCCCCTTCGAGCTGAAGGATGACGAGTCGATCCGCAAGGCCGTCAAGTACTCGAACGTCGTCATCAACCTCGTCGGTACCCGCACTCCCACCAAGTGAGTCACACAAAACTATTCAACTCATGATTTCTATAAGTAATCAATCATTAAAACTTGTAGGAACTACTCGTACTACGAGACGCACGAGGCTGGAGCGCGCCGTCTTGCCCGCATCTCGAAGGAGATGGGTGTGGAGCGCTTCATCCACCTTTCGGCCCTCGGAGCCTCTCCCAACCCCGGAAAGGGAGGAATCGTCTCCGAGAGCCACTTCCTCAAGTCTAAGGTATGTGTTGCATAATAGTTGAGTTTGTTAAATGTGATGTGATTAATTTTGTGTTGCAGGGACTGGGAGAGATTGCTGTGCGCGAGGAGTTCCCGGATGCGACGATCGTGCGTCCCTCGGTCATGTACGGAGAGCTGGACGGATTCATCCAGTACTACGTCTCCCGCTGGAGGAAAACGCCCCTCGACTCGGTCTGGCTCTACAAGGCCGGAGAGAGCACGTACAAGATGCCCATCTGGGTGAGCACTGCCTTCATTGATTTCATTATATCACTCTTTTGGATATGAAATGGCCGAATGTTGTGAGACGTGATGAATTGCAGGGAGGAGATGTGGCGCTCGGAATCGATCGCATCGTGCGCGACCCCACCACCAACGGACAGGTGAATGAGGTGGTGCGATGGGGATGATCAACGTGACCTTGTAGGTGTACGAGTTCGTTGGCCCCCACTGCTATCAGCTCTCTGAGCTCATCGACTTCATGTACAAGAAGGCCCACTGTCTGCCCGACTTCGGATTCAGGTCGGTTATAATTTGTCAAATCAAAATCAAGTCAAATATTTTATTTATTTAAATATATAGTGATATTTATTTGTATGTAGGTACAAGAGGCACGGTCTGCCCGACCCCTACTTCTTCGCCCTCACTCTGGCGACTGAGATGTACGGCAAGTTCTTCAAGTGTAAGGTGCCCCTCAACCGCGAGTGGATGGAGTTCGTCGTGAGTATAATTCTAATCCGTATTTTAATTCTGAGCCGTATGAACGTACTTGAACGTGATTTGTGTTACAGGAGGCTCGTTCCGATGTTTTGACGGGCGAGAAGACGCTTGCCGACCTGGGAGTGCGTCGTCTGACCGAGTTCGAGTACGCTGGAGGACAGCAGGTGAGGGCTGCTCTCTCGCACACTGTCGATTGTGATCGTGGTGATGTTGCAGGCGTTCTACCGCTCGTTCAACAAGTACTTCGAGGAGCAGGTTGGAGAGCTGCCCGCCCCCGCCCTCCCTCTTCGGTCAGTTGCACCCGCCCCCACCCCCTCTCCCCCTCATCGCGTCTCTTGCAGTTCGAAGCCGATTGTGAAGCGTGCGCCGACCGCCGGAGTCCGCACCGAATCGAAGCCGTTCGGAAAGAACATCGTCCTCAACTAGAGCCTAGCCAACCAGATTATTGTGTACATCTTTTAACGAGTCGACTTTGTAGAGCAGTAGTATGTTGTTTTCGCGCACTGGGTGATAGTGTGAGAGATAAAGAATATATTATTTTTATCAGTGTATTCATTAGTTGCACGTGTCTGCCTTGGCTAGACAGGGCTTGTTTCCGGGAACGAGGAATATCTTTGGTCGGGAGGAGCAGATGCAGACTCGATAGGCATCGATGGAAGCTGAGAGGGCGGGGGAAGAGGAGAGGGGAGGACCCCGAGTGGCAGATCCCAGGATGACGCGAGCAGACTGCAGGTGGATGGAGCCGTCGTGCTGGAACGAGCAGGGTGTGGAGAGAAAGAGAGAGAGAGAGAGAGAGAGAGAGAGAAGTGACGTACCGATGTGTTGAAGGAAACCCTCGTGCCTCCGTTCATACGCACTCGGTTGGCATCGAATCGGATAGCCTCATTGCCTCGAATAGACATGTTCTCTACTGTGATCTTCAACGACTCATCAACGGGAGAACGGATCTGAAGAACCAAGTGGTGACTGGTGAAAGAAACCAGACTGGTACCTTGTTGGTGACGATCTTGCTGGTGGAGATCTTCTTGATGCGCTTATCAATGGAGACGAGAGGATGTTGAGCGGAGAAAATGGGGCGGCCAGTGCGGGAGGAGATGACCTAGAGTATGGATGGAGAGAGAGAGAGAGAGAGAGAGAGAGAGAGAGTACCTGGAAATTGTTGGCGTTCTCTATGCGGCACCCGTCGTCTTCGAGAACAAGTCGCGTGCCGTTCTCTTCTCCAGAGACTAGTACCTGTACGATAAGCTCATTGATTCCTCTTTTCCTTCTCCCACCCACCCTCGATCCGAATATGTTGAGGTCGCTGTCGGGAGTGCCGAATACTTTTCCATTCGCCACCACAGTGCCCAGGTCGATTGAGTTGCCGCTGAACTGCACTATCTGAAACGGCCTGGCTTCGTGGGTGGTCGAAACACGGTGGGTGGTCCGCTCTACCTTCTCCTCCTCTCCATCCGGGCCGTCGGTGGTGTGGAACTTGAGGAAGCGCATTCCGTGCTGGTTCATCTGTAGCCCCACGATCAGCATGATGTTCATCTGAATTCACTTAGAAATCAGCAAAACGTTTAATAGATTACGTTTTGTTGATCTTCATTACATAATTCACAATTTTTAATACTACAGCATCGATGCAATACAGTTAACAGCGAGTGGTTTCGATCCACCGACCTCTGGGTTATGGGCCCAGCACGCTTCCACTGCGCCACGCGGCCGATGATTATGGTTCTTAGATCTAACAGCGTTATCGGCAACCAAAGCGCGGTAGTTCAAATAACAGAAGTGCAGATACAAACGTAACATTGAAAAAAGGGCAAACGAAATAAACAAACTAAAACGACAACTTACAATAAACAAAAATATAGCGATAACGGTGAGGAGACCGAGACACCCGAACAGGGCACAGAGCTTCTTGCGACGCAGGCCTGGATGAGAAGTTGGAGGGAAGCAGTACAGTACTAGTAAACAGTTACCGGTGACATTGAGGTCGGTGTGGTTGCTCCTGGTGCTGCTAGCCGAATGGAAGGAGGAGGCGGAAGATGACCGGAGATACGCCGGCGGGGACATGCCTTCACAGAACAGAGTCGGTCACAACACCATATCAATATATTACCATAACACTTAAAACCATAACATAATATACACGATAACACGATAATATGATATTATCGTGTATACTGTATACGCACCATCACATTTTGTTGATTAGATTAGGATAACTTTGGGTTGATTCAATGAAATGAAGTTCATATCAATTTCTAGTGCATGCCAATTTGAATATGACATAAAACCCACTTTTATGTAAATAGTTACTATGAATAAGAATAACAACAAATACAGTGAACAAGGAACAATTTGTGATGTAGTGTGCCGAGTGACAGCGGCCCGAGGGAGAGAGGCAGGCAGGGAGAGGGTCGAACCGGCGAGTGTAATGCGAGAGAGTGAGAGGCAGTGAGTGAGTGAGCCGCGCAGTTTCAATCATCTTTATACACGGCGACAACACATTTCATACCACATTAACTACAGCAATATAGGATAGTTGTTAGAAAGTATTGCACGTTGTTGTTGGGAGAGATCAGAACAGGTGAACAATAGTTATAGTTGATTGTGAACATCGTGGAAGAAGAAGGCTGTCAGTAGCGTTTTCGGTGCTAGAATGAAGTTGATACTAGATTAGGTACTAGACTGCGACTACAAGTAGACAACTCACCCTGTCTTCGTACGCCCCGATGGCTTTGAGATCGTTGATACAAGCCATGCACCTCCTGCCCTTGTCAGAGTGGTCGAACGGACAGGTGTCCTAGAGAGAGGGATGAGATAAGAGGGAGAGAGAGAGAGAGGGACCTTCTTGGCGCACTTTCTGTCGTGCTTGCAGGGCCCATGGGAGTAGATGCACCTCGCTCCCGGACAGTTCGGGAAGTTCCTGGAATGAGAGCAGCTGTAGTGTGGAGACACTGTGAGGGAAGAGAGGTGTGATTGGACTGACTTGCAGAGACTGGGCGCCCCATGGGGACATCCGTCGAGGCCCCTGATTGGAGTGCCCTGTCGGCTGCGTCTCTTCTCACCACTCCGATCAGGGTACATCTTGCGGGACAACACCTCCTTGTACACGTGCTCACTGAAACCGAGTCATTGCTGGCACGGAAGAGAGAGAGAGAGAGAGAGAGAGAGAGAGAGAGAGAGAGAGAGAGAGATTCTCCCACCGGAACAGCTTCCATCCGTCATCATCGACCCTCTCTGTCATGTCTCCGTAGCTGTCGCCACAGTACTGAAATGTAAGTTAATTTTTACATAAGTCAATGACAATATAGCCAATAGCTCGACAACTAATAGCTCGACAACGTTTTATAGTTAGTACAGACCTTGCAATCACAGGCGAGTCTCGGGTGTCGATAGAGCATGTGAGCTGCGAGTTTGGCGACAGATGGAGACACCTGGAAGGGGCAGAGTGCAGGCAGGGAGGGCACATCGCGCAGCACACCTTCTCGCAGTGCGCGCACAGAACGTCGGCATCGTGTGCGCGGATCTCGTGCTCCGCTAGCTCCTTCAGAGTGCAACGACCCTGCTTGCAGATCTGAACAGAGCATCCTTCGTCCAGAATCCTTCTTCGCTTCATCCGGCTGATTCCTCCCTTCTTCTCCCCCCTCCCCTCCCGACCTTGCACTTGTATGGTTCTTCTCTCTCCGGCCACTCATCCTCCTCGAACTTCTGTCTCATGATGAACGAGTCGTATGTGTCTCGGCTGCTGCTGAAAACAGCCACATCAGTCCAATTGAATGTTAGTTGTGTGATTGTGTTGTGTTGAACCTGGACTGGCTCCTGCTCCTGCTCCTCCTCCTCCGTCTCTTATTCTCCTCCCTCGATCGGGGACGAGACTGGAGAGAGGGGCGAGGACTGAGAGAACGCTTGCGAGAGTCATTCACTATCAGCACATCCGATCCATCCACATCCACCTCCACTCCACCTGTCGAACCCTGCAAGAGGCAGATGAGACCGAGAGAGAGAGAGGGAGAGAGAGAGAGAGAGAGAGAGAGAGAGAGACAGAGAGAGAGACAGAGAGACCGAGAGAGAGAGAGAGAGAGAGAGAGAGAGAGACAGACAGACAGAGAGAGAGAGAGAGACAGACAGAGAGAGAGAGAGAGAGAGAGACAGAGAGAGAGAGAGAGAGAGAGAGAGAGAGAGAGAGAGAGAGAGAGAGAGGAATGCTCACCGGAATGGTAGGTCCAATCATCGCATTGTTGTTCTCCTCTCCTCCTTCCATGGTCACGATACGAATGTCTTCCGTAGACATTGCTGAAATGATCTCATTTTTGTCTAGTGCAAGTTTTGAGAGTGAAGCAAGTTCAGAACTATACAAAATGACTTTTTTCTTTATACTCACGCTTACCATTCAGATAATGGTATCATAATAACTATCATTGGTTATATTGTAGTGATATGATTAAGATAACACGTATAGGCAGCGTAAAAGCGAAGGCGAAAGGTGATATTGATAATTTTATAAAGATATAATAATACGGTAGATAGAGAAAGTCGGGTGCGAGCGAGAATCGCTATGGAAACGTAGTGATAGGGAGACTGTGGGTATGCTTGCTACTCTCATCGCAACTACGAATAGACAGACAGAGAGGGAAAGGATGGCATTAGCATACAAAGCATACACAACACAAACATTCCACGTATCCATTCCGATGGTCAGATGTCAGATGTGAGGATGAGTGAGACACAGTACACAGTAGCCAACAACATGCACGCAGTAGTAGTTGTCATATCGGATATTGATATGTTAATTGTATTTCATTCAGTCAAGCATGGTAAAAAATCAAAACAGTCAAAACACACAATCAAAACGGTTATTGGCAGTGAATGCATGGATGGATTGTGAAATGTGTAAAGGCAGGAGAGAATGAGTGAGTGAGAGTGAAGTATAACAGAAACATACGCAGGAGTCCACTCTCACTCACACTCACTCGCCTTTCTCTCGCCCGTACAGTAATGTATAATGAGATTTGAGAATCGGCCGGTGAAATAGGAATGTATGAAGGTATGTGTGTGTGTGCCATGGAAACCGCTACCTGTATGCACAAAAGCACAGGTAAATGCACATGCGACATACAAAACAAGGAAGGCGAAATCGAAATTACTGTTCAATACGCCTTTTATTCCACACTTTAGGGTAATACGATAAATATGAATTTTTGACTAGTTATATGTCACCCCATTTGTGTTGTGTGTGCAAAAAGTGAAGTTGTGTTGTGGATAAAAGCGATGTCTCCCCCGGACCCTTCCCTCTGCTAGCGGACCCTCACATATCACATGAGAGAGCCGCTGTAATGCAAAGAAACACAGTCTCCACTCTCGCGCGGGGAGCGAGAGGTGTGCACAGGGAGGAGGGCGCAGACAAACGCAGACAGGAGCAGTGTTGAAGGTGAACAGTTGTTATGTTATGAGGAAGACAGTAGAGTGAAGTGTCCTGTAACTAGGTGAAAGAGAAATGAACTCAGGTGAAGGTGGCAATTGAATGTGTCAGACAATCAATGTCTGCACATCTCAGCATGTCAGCATTGCTTGTTTTTGTTTTTGGCAAATTTGTCATCCCCATACAAAAATAATTCCTAAAAAATATCCCGCTAGTCTGCGTTACTGTACTCCTGGACAGTACGCGCTGTGCTTGCGCATAAAAAGTGGAGTGGTTTATACTCACTTCTACATACTAGCAAAGCACAAACAAAGTGAGAGAGAGTAGGGATATAACGGCTCAGAAATCTTTGCCTTCCTATCTACTGATAACAGGAGAGTGGAGTGGGGCGAAGATGTTGCGGCCCTCTCTACCGGGCATGTTTAACCAGAGGGAGGGAGGAGAGGGAGGGAGGGAGAGGGGGGGACGGGAGGGAGAGAGGGAGGAGAGCGAGGGAGGAGAGAGATGGAGAGGGTTGAGCACACAGGGGATCTGGCGAGCTCCCAATCTCTCCTTGCTGCTTGGCTGTGCAATGGCGAGCTTCGAAGACCAACTTGACCCTGGATGGCCGTTTCTTCGATTGGCGCCCGACCTCGCACTCAAGGCAACGCCATTCACATTGTTTCATTGGAAACAAGTTTCATTGTTCATTCATACAAGTTTTAGAATGTAATTTGAAAACTTTTGTGAGATAAAGTTTATATTAAACTTAGATATGTCGTACACAACACCTAAACAGTACTGTAAGAGTACATGTCGGCTAATTAGCATATGGGTTCAGGAGCAGGCTGCTCGCGCGTTCGACAACCGCTCGCACACCTGGGTGGCGGATGCAGTGCAAGGGTTCATCACGTGTCCGATCACAGTGGATGAGGGAGAGAGTGTCACTGTCAGACTGCCCGATGCAACACAGGTACCAAGCATTTTACGGTACACTTTTTCCTCCGAAGTTTTCCTTCTTCGCGCTTATCTCTTATCTCATACACTAGATCAACTTTTACTGCGATCGTTTGATTGAGAGTGGAGCTTTGTCTCATGCAACATCGTTCAAATATATTTGACGCTTTTCTTTTTCATAGCTGCTACTCCGTCATACTTATGACACTTTGTCCTTCATTCTTACGTATACACCAGACATCACTGTATTTCTGCATTTCGCTGAACTATGCTTCCAGAGCAAAATGTATTCGAAGTGGTCGAAGATGTCGAAATGTGTTCGACGAAGTCGAGTGGTCGGAATGTGTTCGAAGTGGTCGAACACCCTAATCCGTGCTATGCCACAATGGCTGTTGTTTTTTAGAGGAAGATGTCTCGGGACGAGTGTCAGGAGATCAACCCAGCCAAGTTCGAGAAGTGCGAGGACATGAGCAGTCTCACATTCCTCAACGAAGCATCCGTGCTACACAACCTGAGACAGAGATACGCGAGCATGATGATCTACGTGGGTGGTTCTTTTATCTCTCTCTCTTTCTCTCTCTCTCTCTCTATCTTGAACGCCGTGTAGTTTGTAGTCTGATGATGGATGTTCAGACCTACTCTGGCCTCTTCTGTGTGTTCATCAACCCCTATAAGATGCTGCCCATCTACACGGATTCGGTATCGATTTATCGATGGATGTCATCATACTAGTATTGATTGATTAGGTGATCAACATGTACAACAACAAGCGGCGCAGCGAGATGCCGCCCCATCTCTTCGCCGTGTCAGATGAGGCATACAGGAACATGCTCACTGGTGAGACATCTCTCTCTCTCTCTCTCCCTCTCCCTCTCCCTCTCTCTCCCTCCCTCCCGCTCCTCTCTCTCTCTCTCCCCCCTCTCTCTCTCCATTCCCTCTCTCTCTTTCAGACAAGCAGAACCAGTCCATGTTGATCACTGGCGAGTCTGGTGCTGGCAAGACTGAGAACACTAAGAAGGTCATCAGCTACTTCGCCCACATTGGAGGCGCGGGAGAGAAGAAGGCGGAGGGAGGAGCGAAGAAGACCGTACGCTTCAGAGATCTGCCCAGCCTAGTTCGAGCCTTACCCCGTGTATTCCCTCTACCCTTCCCCATCTGTCACTTGGTTGAGAGAGAGAGAGAGAGAGAGAGAGAGAGAGCACGCAATGTGTTTGCCTTGCCCTATCCAATATCACACGTGGAGAACAGTGTTTGGTGAGAGGTGTGAGAGAGGCATGCCACTCGCTCGCACCTATGCGGTCTCTGGACACATGTCCGCCCCGCGAGAATCGATCCCCACCCTCACACACAGGCAATTCGTTGCAGGAGCCGTCGCTCGAGAACCAAGTTGTGCAGGCGAACCCGGCAATCGAGGCGTTCGGAAACGGAGCCACCACCAGAAACTACAACTCCAGCCGGTGATACAACAACGCATAAGTGACGTCATTCCCAACTTGCAGATATGGAAAGTTCATCCGCATCCATTTTGACGGAAAGGGAAAGCTGTGTGGAGGAGACATCGAGCACTGTAAGAATAGGGCAAGAGAGAGAGAGACAGAGAGAGAGACAGAGAGAGAGAGAGAGAGAGAGAGAGAGAGAGAGAGAGACAGAGAAAGAGAGAGAGAGGGAGAGAAGGAGTGAGGGAGGGAGGGAGGGAACCTCGTTTCAGACCTTCTGGAGAAGTCTCGCGTTATCAAGCAGGCGCCAGGAGAGCGCAGCTACCACATATTCTATCAGATTATGACACAGAAGAAGCTCCGCGGTGCGTCTTCCTCTCTATCTTCTCATCCGCTCTCCAAATCTCTCTCTTCCTCTCTCTCTTCCCTCTCTTTCTCTAACCCTCTCTGTTGCAGACGAGTTCTGTTTGGATGAGGATATCCGCAAGTACAATTTTGTCTCTCAAGCCGAGATCACAGTGCCTCACATGGATGACAGGGAGGAATGGGCAATCACCGATGTGCGTAGTGAGATATAGTCTGATTGGATCCTATATGCCATCCGTGAGGTTTCACATGTTGTGCAGTTTTGTGCAACACAACATGTATGTCATCAAATATCCAAAACGCTTCTATTAGTAGGAATCGAACCCGTGGACATAAGCGATTGTGCGCTGGCGGCGCACACTACCACTGCGCCATAGAAACAGTGATCAAGAGACCGAAGAGAGAGATAATTCAGCTCCACTGGCCTCTTCAGTGTACACAGATGAGAGATAACGAGCAAACATAATATGTTATCTGCGATATTATCTGCGAAATTCTTTGACCTCTGAGTATGCGCCTCAATGGCGCAGTGGTACAGCGCGCCGCCAGCACGCGATCGTTGCGAGCTGCCCAAGGATTCGATTTCTACTAATGGAAGCGTTTTGGATATTTGATGACATACATGTTGTGTTGCACCAAACTGCACAACATGTGAAATCTCACGGATGGCATATGGGATCCAATCCGACTATATGCCATTACGTTGGATTGAATTTTACACTACATTTCATGTATAACTGTATTTCATGTACTACGTGTGAGATGATTTGTTTCCAAAATTTGCGAAGTTACTAACGCACCGATAATTAGTGAGAAATTGTCATATTCGCACAACAATGTTAATACCTCACTATGTCAGAATGCATTCGATGTTATGGGCTTCTCCTCGCGGGAGAAGGCAGACCTGTACAGGACATGTGCTGGAATCATGTGCATGGGAGAAATGAGGTTCAAGCAGAAGCCGAGAGAAGAACAGGCGGAAGTGGATGGAATGGACAGTGAGTAGGGAGAGAGGTAGAGAGGGGTGGGGAGAGAGGGAGAGGGAGGGAGAGAGGAGAGGGGAGAGAGGGAGGGTGAGAGGGTGAGAGGGAGAAGGGGAAGGGAAGGGAACGGAGGAAGCGGGAGAGAGGGAGGGGGGAGATGTGTGTTGTTGCAGTGCCGTCGCAGGTCGCCCGTCTGTTCGGAGTGGAGGTGGAGCAGTTCCTTTCCTCCCTCACTCGACCCAGGGTGCGCGTGGGGGGAGAGTGGGTGGCCAAGGGACAGACACTGCAGCAGGTACGCCACAACCCCCCCCCCCCTTCTGCCCCCCCTCTCTACCTCCTTCTCTCTAGGTCGACTGGGCTGTGGGCGCCCTTGCTAAGGCCATCTACGCTCGCATGTTCACATGGCTCATCAACCGGTAAGTTGATTATTGGTTTGAGTATTGACTTATCGATTTCCTCAGCTGCAACAAGACGCTGGCTTCCAACATTGCCGACGCTCTTCACTACATCGGAGTGCTTGACATTGCGGGATTCGAGATCTTCGACGTAAGCGAAACATCAATCAATAATACTCAATAATCAATGAATCCATATTGCAGCGCAACTCGTTCGAGCAGTTGTGGATCAACTTCGTGAACGAGAAGCTCCAGCAGTTCTTCAACCATCACATGTTCGTGCTCGAACAGGAGGTGTGCTTTGTGTTCTGTGTTAGGATCACGTTGTGTTTTGCTGTCAGGAGTACAAACGCGAGGGCATCGAATGGACGTTCATCGACTTCGGACTCGACCTCCAGGCATGCATCGATCTCATCGAGAAGGTGCGCAAAATCGATAACAAATCAATAATTGTGATGGACTGCAGCCGCTTGGAATCGTGTCGATGTTGGATGAAGAGTGCATTGTTCCGAAGGCGACAGACTCCACGTACGTCGACAAACTACTCACTCAACACTCCGGAAAACACCCCAACTTCCAGAAGGTACCACATCTAAAACTATCATTATCTCGATATGATATCAACAAGTTGCGATCTAGTGTCTCTGTTAAATTTGTTAAATGACTAGTAACAAAGGAAATAAAGGAGAAAAACATAACAAATTAATTAGCATATTGAATTCAGGCGAAGCCGCCGAAGGGAAAACAGGCAATGGCACACTTCTCCATTGTACACTACGCAGGAACAGTGAGGTACAACGCGGACCAGTGGCTGGACAAAAACAAGGTATATCCTCTCTCTCTCGCTCTCTCTCTTTCTCTCTCTCTCTCTCTTTCTCTCTCTCTCTCTTTCTCCCTCTCCCTCTTTCTCTCTCCCCTTCCAATTGTTTCGTTTCAGGATCCCCTCAACGACTCTGCTGTTGCGTGTCTGAAAACTGCCGACAAGGAATCCCTGATTTTCAAGATCTGGGAAGATTACACAACTGAAGTGGACAGAGAGGAAGCCGCTGCCAGGGGTTTGTTGTCTCGTTTGTTTATATGTTTACGCTACTTTTGAATTTGCACACTTTTCCCTGACACGATCGATAGTTCTCTCTCGGTGGTCGGACGCATGCGCGCAGAGACCAAATGTTTGTTGAGAGTGAGTGTGTGGGCAGAAGAATGTGGAGAGATTTGCCAGATCCGCCTAGCTTATCACATCGCCATAATATCGATCGAGATTGAACTCCTGGTCGGGGCGGATTCGACTTTCAGAGTCGGTTTCGGATGTCACATCCACAATAGACATGAAGACATGTTCGCGACTCTCAAGTGGGGGCTATCGATCACTCACTTCTGTGGAGAGTGTAGAGAGGACACCGCCCACGCAGGGTGTGGCAGGGACCGGAACGAGTGAACAAACAATTACACAAAATCAATCAATCAATCAATCATTTATCCAGAATCGCTATATCCTGACTATACAACAAGTGCATACGGCACACCACAAGGGCTAACGCTGGGAGAAACACAGTTTAGCAACGGGGATGGTAGGGTCGAAGGTCGAAAGTCGATATTTGATCGATAATCAGTCGATAATCATTCGATTTCCTTTCCATAATCCATTAGAACTAGATACCATTATAGACGACGGTGGAGCTCCGGGTGTTCCTTTCCTTCCATTATAATCCACGAATAGTAACTCCACGGGCTTGACTGCGTTCTCAATGAGCTATTCCCCGCCTTGCTCAAGGGTACTGGGGGAAGATCATTTCGACCCAACCGCGCGATGCGAGAGAGGAAGAAAAAAATTCCACAAACAATTCCACAAACAAATAGGTAAACACGTACGTAATGTAAACAATTTCCAGGCAAGCAAGCTGCTAAGAAGAAGGGCAAGTCAGCGTCGTTCATGACTGTGTCTTGTATGTACAGGGAGTCGCTGTCGTCCCTGATGAGTGAGTGGAGAGAGGGAGGAGGAGAAGGAGGAGGAGAAAGAGGAGGAGGAGAAGGAGGAGGAGGAGAAGGAGGAGGAGAAAGAGGAGGAGGAGGAAGAGTAGGAGAAAGAGGAGGAGGAGGAGGAGGAGGAGGAGGAGGAGGAGGAGGAGGAGGAGGAGGAGGAGGAGGAGGAGGAGGAGGAGGAGGAGGAGGAGGAGGAGGAGGAGGAGGAGGAGGAGGAGGAGGAGGAGGAGGAGGAGGAGGAGGAGGAGGAGGAGGAGGAGGAGGAGGAGGAGGAGGAGGAGGAGGAGGAGGAGGAGGAGGAGGAGGAGGAGGAGGAGGAGGAGGAGGAGGAGGAGGAGGAGGAGGAGGAGGAGGAGGAGGAGGAGGAGGAGGAGGAGGAGGAGGAGGAGGAGGAGGAGGAGGAGGAGGAGGAGGAGGAGGAGGAGGAGGAGGAGGAGGAGGAGGAGGAGGAGGAGGAGGAGGAGGAGGAGGAGGAGGAGGAGGAGGAGGAGGAGGAGGAGGAGGAGGAGGAGGAGGAGGAGGAGGAGGAGGAGGAGGAGGAGGAGGAGGAGGAGGAGGAGGAGGAGGAGGAGGAGGAGGAGGAGGAGGAGGAGGAGGAGGAGGAGGAGGAGGAGGAGGAGGAGGAGGAGGAGGAGGAGGAGGAGGAGGAGGAGGAGGAGGAGGAGGAGGAGGAGGAGGAGGAGGAGGAGGAGGAGGAGGAGGAGGAGGAGGAGGAGGAGGAGGAGGAGGAGGAGGAGGAGGAGGAGGAGGAGGAGGAGGAGGAGGAGGAGGAGGAGGAGGAGGAGGAGGAGGAGGAGGAGGAGGAGGAGGAGGAGGAGGAGGAGGAGGAGGAGGAGGAGGAGGAGGAGGAGGAGGAGGAGGAGGAGGAGGAGGAGGAGGAGGAGGAGGAGGAGGAGGAGGAGGAGGAGGAGGAGGAGGAGGAGGAGGAGGAGGAGGAGGAGGAGGAGGAGGAGGAGGAGGAGGAGGAGGAGGAGGAGGAGGAGGAGGAGGAGGAGGAGGAGGAGGAGGAGGAGGAGGAGGAGGAGGAGGAGGAGGAGGAGGAGGAGGAGGAGGAGGAGGAGGAGGAGGAGGAGGAGGAGGAGGAGGAGGAGGAGGAGGAGGAGGAGGAGGAGGAGGAGGAGGAGGAGGAGGAGGAGGAGGAGGAGGAGGAGGAGGAGGAGGAGGAGGAGGAGGAGGAGGAGGAGGAGGAGGAGGAGGAGGAGGAGGAGGAGGAGGAGGAGGAGGAGGAGGAGGAGGAGGAGGAGGAGGAGGAGGAGGAGGGAGGAGGAGGAGGAGGAGGAGGAGGAGGAGGAGGAGGAGGAGGAGGAGGAGGAGGAGGAGGAGGAGGAGGAGGAGGAGGAGGAGGAGGAGGAGGAGGAGGAGGAGGAGGAGGAGGAGGAGGAGGAGGAGGAGGAGGAGGAGGAGGAGGAGGAGGAGGAGGAGGAGGAGGAGGAGGAGGAGGAGGAGGAGGAAGGAGGAGGAGAAGGAGAAGGAGAAGAGAAAGAGGAGGAGAAGGAGGAGGAGGAGAAGGAGAGGAGGAGGAGAAGGAGGAGGGAGAATAGGAGGAGGAGAAGAAGGAAGAGGAGGAGAAGGAGAAGGAGGAGAAGAGGAGGAGGAGAAAGAGGAGGAGGAGAAAGAGGAGGAGGAGGAGGAGGAGGAGGAGGAGGAGGAGGAGGAGAAGGAGGAGGACGATTGTTGTTGTAGGCATGCTGCACACCACCCACCCCCACTTCATCCGCTGCATCATTCCGAATGAGAAGAAGACGAGTGGACTGGTGGACGCCCCTCTCGTCCTCAACCAGGTCCCCCCCCACACAGCCATGTCACCATCCCAGTCCATTCCAGCTCACCTGCAATGGAGTGCTCGAGGGCATTCGCATCTGCCGAAAGGGATTCCCCAACCGCATGCTATTCGCAGACTTCAAGTACAGGTGCGCTAGGGTTGTCAATAGGATTTGAGATGCCATGGTTTCGACTGTCCCCTTTGCAGATACGCGATTCTTGCGGCTGACGAGGCTCGGTCGACTCGGCTGCTGCAGAAGGGGTGTGTGGCCATGATGGCTAGGCTGGTGAAGGAGAAGAAGATGGAGGAGGACATGTTCAAGGTGCGGCCGGAGGAGGGGCTGGCACTGACCTGCTTGTAGGTGGGGGAGACGAAGGTGTTCTTCCGCGCGGGCCAGCTGGCCCGGATGGAGGAACTGCGAGACGAGGCCCTCTCCAAGATGATCGTCCGCCTCCAATGCGCCATCAGAACGCAACTCGCCTGCGTGAGTCGCTGTACTACACTGCCTTTCTCAACACTCCCATCTGAGTGCATTGAATCCGAGTGCCCATCCGAGTGCTTCATCTGGACTGCTAGGTTGTTTCTACGCACATCTATCCCCCTTCCGTTTTTTTTTGTTGCAAGTGAGAATCAGTCGAGTGGGTGGCTTTCCCGGCCCCTCCGCTCTTTCTTGGCCAGTGCAAACCGAGTGCGCAGCCCCGATCGATCCCCTCACTGCCTATCATTTATCGCCCACTCATTTGATCACTCTCATATCCGGCCTCCATCCTCGTGTTTGCAGCGCGACGCAGCCCGCCGTCGTCTCCAGGACGCAGCTGCTGCCGTCATCCAACACAACGTCCGTCGCTGGATCGATCTGCGGTGGGGGAACATGAACACATGTTCAAAATAATTACAAAATTAGGGAATTATCTTTTATCGTAATTTATTTGTGTTATTTGCTCACAGTCATTGTCACAAAATTAGCAAAAAGTTATTCTGTTGCGGGGAATCGAACCCCGGCCTTACGGGTGAGAGCCGTATATCCTAACCACTAGACCACAACGGACATGTCGCTCTTCGAATGTGCAGATGCCACATTCACGTAAAATGTTACACTGTCATTTTCAGCACTTGGCTGTGGTTCCGTCTCTATTCGCGCGTCAAGCCACTTCTGAAGGGACTAAAGGTGATATTGATTGATTGTCAATCAACGATCGATTGTTTCAGGCAAACGCGGAAGCGGAGATTCTGCAGAAACGCGTGGCCGAACTGGAGAAAGTGCAAGCCATGGAGGAAGAAGCGAGGAAGAAGGTGGGGGCGGGCTGCGAGAGGGCGGGGCTAATACGTTCATTCAGGCGGTCGATGAACTTCGTGAAAAGACGGCTCTGTATGAAGACTGCAAGGGAGAACTGGAAAGGGAGAGGATGATGATGAAGAAGAGAAATGAGGAGATTGAGGTAGAGAGAGAGAGAGAAAGAGAGGGAAAGAGAAAGAGAGGAGAGAGAGAGAGAGATTGCTCTCTACAGGCTCTGAACAAGTCGTTGTCGTCCGAGTCGGAGAAGGCTTCTGAGCTGGCGAAGAGGCAGCGTGACTTGGAGAAGGAGAGGGAGAGGGAGAGGAAGGAGTTCGAGGAGACCGCCAGCCGACTGCGGGCAGAGGCAGAGGCACACAAAGACATGGCCGCCAAGCAGGCTGAACTACTCAGGTACTTCGCACTTACACATTTCCCCATTGTTCTGAAATCTTCATAATATACATTCTTCTATATTAGGAACAAGCTGAAGGCTGCCGAGGACGCTGCTGCTCACGCGGCGGAGCAGAAGAAGAACCAGGTTGGCCACGCCCACCCAGGCTACGCACACACATCCCATTGCAGGAGTTGGAGAACGACGATCTGTCGAATCAGCTGGCTGCAGTGTCTGCCAAGGCCGATCGGGCAACGGCTGAGAGGGAGAGACTCATGCAGGATATGGAACAGATGGAGGACAAGCTGAATGGTCCGTTTCTCTCTCTCTCCTCTCTCTCTCTCTCTCCCTCCCTCTCTCTCTCTATCTCTCTCTCTCTAACCCCCTCTCTCTCTAGCCGAGCGTCGCCAGAAGGACGACGCGGTCCGCTCGAAGAAGAAGCTGGAACACGAGGCGAAGACTCTGAGGGACCAGCTGGAACTGATCAAGGCAGAGAAGCACCAGATGGACATGGACTGCAAGCGGTAGGGGGCGGAGTCAGTGGGGGCGGGGCTAATGCGCTTCTTGTTTCAGTCGCGAGCAAGACATTGGAGAGTTCCGACTGCGCGCACAGGGAGACGCGAATCTCATCGCCAAGCTGCAGGTATGCACACACCAAAACACTCAAACCAAAGATCAAAACAGAACACACACACAAAGCAAACATCATCACACAACACACAGTGTACATACACTGTTGATTGCAGGCGTCTGTGCGTCAGATGATCGATCGTATCGAAGAGTTGGAGGAGTTATTGGAGGGAGAGAGGAGAGGGCGACAGAGAGCCGAGAAGAACAGCAGCCTACTGCAGGTAGACAACGCGCGTGGTCATAGCAACGTCATCCGAACTGATGACAAACATGGACATCTGGGTGGCTAGTAGATGATATTGAAAGAAAATTGTGACCGTTTTGGTCTGCGTAACTCCGTTTTCGACTTCTTGATATTGTAATTATCGATTGTTTTCAGTGCGAAGTCGATGAGATGACGGAAAGAATGGCGGAGCAGAGTGGACAGCTGCACGCACAGATACACCTCAACAAGACCAAGCACGAGGAGGTGAGGTGACGTCACGAGATGACGCCACGCGACGACGTGCTTGCAGGTGGCGCTTCTGAACCGCGAGCTGTCGAAGAAGTCTCTGAACATCGAGTCGCACATGGCGGACTTGTGTTCGATGCAACACGTGGCTCTCAACAACCTCCGATCGCTGTGCGCTCAGGCAGCAGCACTGGAGAACGACGCAACCAGGGTGCTCGAGACACGCAAGAACCAACAGGTGAAGACACGCCCATCCTAGACACGCCCATCCTAGCCACGCCCACGCGCGTTTGACAATAAGACCAACATAGTTATACCTATTAGGTTAACTTGTTGACCACGTCTTTCCTGACTCCGCCCCTTCTTCAGATGATCGGTCTCTACTCGTCTTCCCACATCCCGTCTTGTTATGCTGATATGATGGATGAGGATGAGGAAGACAAGAGCTGCTAAGAACTAGCACGCATCATTTTCTATTTCATCCGAACAGCTGATATGCAATTGTAAACACATTTTTGAATGTCAAATCTATTATATTGATTCGTACTATCATCATAACCAAATCATTTCACTCGGAATATCACTTACACTATCGTTTATTCAGTTTTCGTAAGCTCACTGTCACTACCTTTATATAACTCTTTTGTATTATACAAGCCCCGTTTCGCTGTGCGTACCTCTTTCTATAGTCATTGTACTATCCTTGCGTTTTTTTTATAAATGTGGAACAAAACTATGAGGATTGAACGTTTGGTCCGGATGTCGATTCATTACCTACGGAATTGGAGGATGGACAGAGAGTGTGATCTATGTATGTGGAAGACCTCAGTATTGGAGAGAACAGGGTGAGAGAGGGCAAACATGTAATGCATAGTATCCCTTGGTGATGTGAGTTGTTTGTTTGAATTACATTGATTCGGGCGATGAATCAGCGGTAGCGATAGAAAAGGATTGATCAGACGAGACAGAGTTACTCAACACGATAGAGGAAGCAAGAGGAAGATGGAGGAATCAATATCAATCTATCATCTAGAACCAATGTAGCCATTGTTTCATACGTGAGATACGCGCGTGTGCTGAGTACATCAGTTATCAGTATTGTTTGTCGTATTATCATGGTATCACAGCGGCGGTGGTAGACTGGCATGATAGGGGAGGGGGTGGATGGCTGTTGCTCTCTCACTTTCATTCTGACATGCGTGCCCTTATACTGCTTCCATGTCTCTCTCTGGCAGTCCATGCACTCGGACTTGGCAGGACCCAGTCCGCAGGTTCGCCCCCCCCCTCCCCCCCTCTCTCTCTCTCTCTGTCTGTTTGTGAACATTGTATTTCCCTAGGTGTTCGCGGTGTGCTTATGTGCGAAGGCAAGCCGGCGTCTGGAGTGAAGGTGAAGTTGTATGACGATGACAGGGGTGAGTCACTTCCCCCTCTCTCCCCCCTCTCCCTCTCCCTCCCTCCCTCTCCCTCCTTCTTCCTCCCTCCTCCCTCTCTCCCTCTCTCCCTCTCTCCCTCCCTCCCTCTCCCTCCCTTTCTCCCTCTCTCTCCCTCTCTCTCCCTCTCCCTCTCTCCCTCTCTCTCCCTCTCCCTCTCTCTCCCTTCTACCTTCCCCTCCAGGCATCGATCTCGACGACCTTCTGGACTCTGGCCGCACCGACTCGCAGGGTCGTTACGAACTGAAGGGAAGCACCAGTGAGTTCACAACCATCGACCCCAAGCTCAACATCTACCACGACTGCAACGACGGCATCAAGGTACGGCTTCAGTTGTTTGTGGTTTGTGCTTTTGTGGTTTGTGTTTTGCTCACTCCGCTTTTGTCCGTCCCATTCTAACAGGTGTGCTGATGTGATGATACTGTGGGAAAGAGATAAAAGGTCAGTGATGATAACATTTGTTTTCGATTTCAAGTTTTTTTTAGTTTTTACTGTTCTAGAGTGACCGATAAAAACGATTGATTGATTTCTTTTGTATGGCGTAAGTTTGGAAGCTTAATAAGGAATGGATTAATAAAGAATCGACGAAAAGAATAAGCAAGTGTTGCAGCCATGTCAGCGGAAGGTGACTATCATGCTCCCCGATCACTGCGTCTTCCCTGGCGCCTCCCCGAAGGATCTGTTCGATGCGGGAGTATTACAGCTGGCTGGCAGGTTTGCAGGAGAAACCAGGGACTGCATCCACTGATTGTTCCTTTCCCTTTGTCGCCCTGCCCCTTTGTGTCGCATTCTGGCTGTGATAAAGTGTTCTTTCAAGCCGTGCAAGCGTAAGTTCACCATTTGGATTCCCGACAGTTACGTCTCCCTCGGCGCGGTCCCGAAGCGAATCTTCGAAGTACTCAACATATTATCGATCGTTCATTTAATTTGTCCATTCAGGCTGGAGTACTGGAGTTGTCTGCCAAATATCCGGGAGAATCGAGGGATTGTATCAACTGAGGAGAGCGCAGACATTGTATACACACTCACATACACATACACAGTAGCCGTTTGCTCACTTTTCGATATAAAAAGGTTATCACATGTGCCAACAATGTGTCATCCGTCTCTCTGATGAGTTCGTAAACAAACCAAGTTCCGGTCTCTCTCTCTCTCTCTCTCTCTCTCTCTCTCTCTCTCTCTTTACACAGTGCGTATTGTCTACAGGTGAGAAGGGGCAGGGAGAGTCGGTCGATCAGTCATCTCGCCAGATCTTTTCTTCTCCTTCTCTGCTTGGCCAATTCAGTCACGGATGTGTGACTGTCTCTTTCCATTCCACTCCACTTTTCCACACCTTCATAAGACACAACAGAATATATAGTATGCCGTCGTTGTTATTACAGTGTCAATCCACAATCCAGTTTCGTTTATTGATTTTTACTTGTTCACTTTTACTTACTATTTACAATTCGTCTGCATCCACACGTCATGTTTTCTTGATTCATGGATTCGTAACCAATTCGAAAAGGAGTTGTCTTTTATGCGTCAGTTGAACCGTGAATAGAACATGGTTCGAAATGAAACTGCCTGAACCAAGGGACCGAGTATAAGAGTTGACAGTCAGCCCTTGTACCACCATCCATCCAAGTTTGCCACAGCACGGTCCCCTGTTGTTTGTGTTCTCCTCTCCACTCATGTGTCCACTCAGATGCTCCGTCTCTCTGTGTTTCTGGCTCTCTCCGCCAGTGTCTCTGCCATTGGACTCATGCAATCTGCCGGAGTCTACGGTATGTTTAGAAGCTGTTCTGATTTGCATAATCTGATGATTTGATCACTTTGGTTAATAAACAAGTCGAACTAACGATTATAAGTATACCAGAATCTTTTCACTTCCCATATTTTCACTTGTTCAGGTGTTCTTATGTGCGATGACAAGCCTGCCCACAACGTCAAAGTGAAGCTATACGAGGAAGATACCAGTGAGTTATTGATTCTCGAATCTACAGTTTTTGTTGGCTGTAAATAGATGATCGGTATACGTTAACAATATAGCACATATTGTTTTGAAAAGGAATCATGGTGTGGTTTTGAAAACCGATGCTTTCTTCCAAAACTTGAGTAGAATTGAATGAACGTGCGAGTTATTCGAGATCGATGCTATGAGATATTTTCTATGAAGTCACCCGTGCTGTGGCAAACTTGGATGGATGGTGGTACAATGACTGTGAAGTCACGCGTGCAAGCGAAATGCCTATACGAAATATGAAACTGTTACAGTTCGCGATTCACGTTTCGAATGTAGAATTGTAGAAATCTATGAAATGATTGCAGCGAACTTCGATGATTTGATGGCTGAGGGGAAGACGGACTCCTCTGGGAGATTCGAGCTGGTCGGACACGACGACGAATTCTCCACCATCGACCCCAAGCTCAACATCTACCACGACTGCAACGACGGAATCAAGGTGCCCCTCTCCCCTCCCTCCCTCCCTCTCTCTCTCTCTCTCTCTCTCTCTCTCTCTCTCTCTTCTCTCCCTCCCTCACCCTCCCTCTTTAGCCCTGTCAGAGGAAGATCACTGTCTACATCCCCGACTCGTATATCTCTTCCGGCGAGAAGCCGAAGAAGCTCTACAACCTGGGCACTCTCAACCTTGCTGGCAAGTTCGCCGGAGAGACGAGGGACTGCCTCAACAGAGTCTGATCGAGTACACTCATTTGTTCGTTTTGTATAAATGGTTTTACTGGTATTTTGCGCGGTGTTTATTGTTAATATGTGATGTATATCATTCGAATACACATAGCATCTACAGGCTGATAGTCGGTCGTAGTCGCTGCTCTCACATGATCGAAGTGATGACAGGTCTCGATTGCCCGTGGCTGATTCACCCCTCGCATCCTTCCCCCTCTCCCCCTCTCCCCCTCTCCCCCTCTCCCCCCTCTCCCCCTCTCCCCCCTCTCCCCCTCTCCCCCTCTCCCTTCGATAGATTCCACAACAAACACTGAATCAGCCCCCGAGATGCGCCTCCTTCCCGCATTCCCGCATTCCAACCACACGACGCTGGCGATTGAGACTTTATGAAACCTTACTTCTTATAATCTTAGAAATGTCTTCGGTTTTCGATCATTCTCCAAGTTAGGATGGTTTTCAGTAAGCAGGTTCCCGATTGCAGCCATGTCTTGTTCGATCAATGATGACATCCAGGATGCATTCCACTTCTACGATAACAAAGGCGACAAGAAATCGCAGTGAATCAGGTAGAGTGAACCGAGTTTGCGTCCTCCGCCTTCAACATCTCATACCGTAAACGTCACGTTTTGTAGGTAGTGTAAATAGAAAATCGGTCTGCTAAGTTTGAGTATATGTTTGATTGAAACTTGCAAACGGCTTTTGAAATCCGCATGTGGTCAAAGCCCTCTCACCCTTTTCTCTCCTTGCAATCTTCCAAATTCGATAATTCCCTTTCTCAAATGTTGGCTGATTCTCACGTGATAATCGCGATAGAACATCAAACCACTTTGAATCAAATCACGCGTATGTAAAACAGTTACTATAATCATAATTATCCATCAACAATCGAATCTACACAAATCGAAAAACAAAAAAAATTGTTAAAACATTATGTAGTGAGGTGTGACTTGCACTGATG
>CAWZYM010000067.1:0-74991 GCA_963966185.1 Rhabditoides inermis | reverse complement strand
CCAAAACACTCAAACCAAAGATCAAAACAGAACACACACACAAAGCAAACATCATCACACAACACACAGTGTACATACACTGTTGATTGCAGGCGTCTGTGCGTCAGATGATCGATCGTATCGAAGAGTTGGAGGAGTTATTGGAGGGAGAGAGGAGAGGGCGACAGAGAGCCGAGAAGAACAGCAGCCTACTGCAGGTAGACAACGCGCGTGGTCATAGCAACGTCATCCGAACTGATGACAAACATGGACATCTGGGTGGCTAGTAGATGATATTGAAAGAAATTGTGACCGTTTTGGTCTGCGTAACTCCGTTTCGACTTCTTGATATTGTAATTATCGATTGTTTTCAGTGCGAAGTCGATGAGATGACGGAAAGAATGGCGGAGCAGAGTGGACAGCTGCAAGCACAGATACACCTCAACAAGACCAAGCACGAGGAGGTGAGGTGACGTCACGAGATGACGCCACGCGACGACGTGCTTGCAGGTGGCGCTTCTGAACCGCGAGCTGTCGAAGAAGTCTCTGAACATCGAGTCGCACATGGCGGACTTGTGTTCGATGCAACACGTGGCTCTCAACAACCTCCGATCGCTGTGCGCTCAGGCAGCAGCACTGGAGAACGACGCAACCAGGGTGCTCGAGACACGCAAGAACCAACAGGTGAAGACACGCCCATCCTAGACACGCCCATCCTAGCCACGCCCACGCGCGTTTGACAATAAGACCAACATAGTTATACCTATTAGGTTAACTTGTTGACCACGTCTTTCCTGACTCCGCCCCTTCTTCAGATGATCGGTCTCTACTCGTCTTCCACATCCCGTCTTGTTATGCTGATATGATGGATGAGGATGAGGAAGACAAGAGCTGCTAAGAACTAGCACGCATCATTTTCTATTTCATCCGAACAGCTGATATGCAATTGTAAACACATTTTTGAATGTCAAATCTATTATATTGATTCGTACTATCATCATAACCAAATCATTTCACTCGGAATATCACTTACACTATCGTTTATTCAGTTTCGTAAGCTCACTGTCACTACCTTTATATAACTCTTTTGTATTATACAAGCCCCGTTTCGCTGTGCGTACCTCTTTCTATAGTCATTGTACTATCCTTGCGTTTTTTTTATAAATGTGGAACAAAACTATGAGGATTGAACGTTGGTCCGGATGTCGATTCATTACCTACGGAATTGGAGGATGGACAGAGAGTGTGATCTATGTATGTGGAAGACCTCAGTATTGGAGAGAACAGGGTGAGAGAGGGCAAACATGTAATGCATAGTATCCCTTGGTGATGTGAGTTGTTTGTTTGAAGTACATTGATTCGGGCGATGAATCAGCGGTAGCGATAGAAAAGGATTGATCAGACGAGACAGAGTTACTCAACACGATAGAGGAAGCAAGAGGAAGATGGAGGAATCAATATCAATCTATCATCTAGAACCAATGTAGCCATTGTTTCATACGTGAGATACGCGCGTGTGCTGAGTACATCAGTTATCAGTATTGTTTGTCGTATTATCATGGTATCACAGCGGCGGTGGTAGACTGGCATGATAGAGGGGAGGGGGTGGATGGCTGTTGCTCTCTCACTTTCATTCTGACATGCGTGCCCTTATACTGCTTCCATGTCTCTCTCTGGCAGTCCATGCACTCGGACTTGCAGGACCCAGTCCGCAGGTTCGCCCCCCCCGCCTCCCCCCCTCTCTCTCTCTCTCTGTCTGTTTGTGAACATTGTATTTCCCTAGGTGTTCGCGGTGTGCTTATGTGCGAAGGCAAGCCGGCGTCTGGAGTGAAGGTGAAGTTGTATGACGATGACAGGGGTGAGTCACTTCCCCCTCTCTCCCCCTCTCCCTCTCCCTCCCTCCCTCTCCCTCCTTCTTCCTCCCTCCTCCCTCTCTCCCTCTCTCCCTCTCTCCCTCCCTCCCTCTCCCTCCCTTTCTCCCTCTCTCTCCCTCTCTCTCCCTCTCCCTCTCTCCCTCTCCTCTCCCTCTCCCTCTCTCTCCCTTCTACCTTCCCCTCCAGGCATCGATCTCGACGACCTTCTGGACTCTGGCCGCACCGACTCGCAGGGTCGTTACGAACTGAAGGGAAGCACCAGTGAGTTCACAACCATCGACCCCAAGCTCAACATCTACCACGACTGCAACGACGGCATCAAGGTACGGCTTCAGTTGTTTGTGGTTTGTGCTTTTGTGGTTTGTGTTTTGCTCACTCCGCTTTGTCCGTCCCATTCTAACAGGTGTGCTGATGTGATGATACTGTGGGAAAGAGATAAAAGGTCAGTGATGATAACATTTGTTTTCGATTTCAAGTTTTTTTAGTTTTTACTGTTCTAGAGTGACCGATAAAAACGATTGATTGATTTCTTTTGTATGGCGTAAGTTTGGAAGCTTAATAAGGAATGGATTAATAAAGAATCGACGAAAAGAATAAGCAAGTGTTGCAGCCATGTCAGCGGAAGGTGACTATCATGCTCCCCGATCACTGCGTCTTCCCTGGCGCCTCCCCGAAGGATCTGTTCGATGCGGGAGTATTACAGCTGGATGGCAGGTTTGCAGGAGAAACCAGGGACTGCATCCACTGATTGTTCCTTTCCCTTGTCGCCCTGCCCCTTTGTGTCGCATTCTGGCTGTGATAAAGTGTTCTTTCAAGCCGTGCAAGCGTAAGTTCACCATTTGGATTCCCGACAGTTACGTCTCCCTCGGCGCGGTCCCGAAGCGAATCTTCGAAGTACTCAACATATTATCGATCGTTCATTTAATTTGTCCATTCAGGCTGGAGTACTGGAGTTGTCTGCCAAATATCCGGGAGAATCGAGGGATTGTATCAACTGAGGAGAGCGCAGACATTGTATACACACTCACATACACATACACAGTAGCCGTTTGCTCACTTTTCGATATAAAAAGGTTATCACATGTGCCAACAATGTGTCATCCGTCTCTCTGATGAGTTCGTAAACAAACCAAGTTCCGGTCTCTCTCTCTCTCTCTCTCTCTCTCTCTCTCTCTTTACACAGTGCGTATTGTCTACAGGTGAGAAGGGGCAGGGAGAGTCGGTCGATCAGTCATCTCGCCAGATCTTTTCTTCTCCTTCTCTGCTTGGCCTAATCAGTCACGGATGTGTGACTGTCTCTTTCCATTCCACTCCACTTTTCCACACCTTCATAAGACACAACAGAATATATAGTATGCCGTCGTTGTTATTACAGTGTCAATCCACAATCCAGTTTCGTTTATTGATTTTTACTTGTTCACTTTTACTTACTATTTACAATTCGTCTGCATCCACACGTCATGTTTTCTTGATTCATGGATTCGTAACCAATTCGAAAAGGAGTTGTCTTTTATGCGTCAGTTGAACCGTGAATAGAACATGTTTCGAAATGAAACTGCCTGAACCAAGGGACCGAGTATAAGAGTTGACAGTCAGCCCTTGTACACCATCCATCCAAGTTTGCCACAGCACGGTCCCCTGTTGTTGTGTTCTCCTCTCCACTCATGTGTCCACTCAGATGCTCCGTCTCTCTGTGTTTCTGGCTCTCTCCGCCAGTGTCTCTGCCATTGGAACTCATGCAATCTGCCGGAGTCTACGGTATGTTTAGAAGCTGTTCTGATTTGCATAATCTGATGATTTGATCACTTTGGTTAATAAACAAGTCGAACTAACGATTATAAGTATACCAGAATCTTTTCACTTCCATATTTTCACTTGTTCAGGTGTTCTTATGTGCGATGACAAGCCTGCCCACAACGTCAAAGTGAAGCTATACGAGGAAGATACCAGTGAGTTATTGATTCTCGAATCTACAGTTTTTGTTGGCTGTAAATAGATGATCGGTATACGTTACAATATAGCACATATTGTTTTTTGGAAAAGGAATCATGGTGTGGTTTGAAAACCGATGCTTTCTTCCAAAACTTGAGTAGAATTGAATGAACGTGCGAGTTATTCGAGATCGATGCTATGAGATATTTTCTATGAAGTCACCCGTGC
Source organism: Rhabditoides inermis (assembly GCA_963966185.1). Lineage (NCBI taxonomy): Eukaryota > Metazoa > Nematoda > Chromadorea > Rhabditida > Rhabditidae > Rhabditoides > Rhabditoides inermis. Next base: position 70,978 of record CAWZYM010000067.1, on the reverse strand, counting down.
TGTGGCAAACTTGGATGGATGGTGGTACAATGACTGTGAAGTCACGCGTGCAAGCGAAATGCCTATACGAAATATGAAACTGTTACAGTTCGCGATTCACGTTTCGAATGTAGAATTGTAGAAATCTATGAAATGATTGCAGCGAACTTCGATGATTTGATGGCTGAGGGGAAGACGGACTCCTCTGGGAGATTCGAGCTGGTCGGACACGACGACGAATTCTCCACCATCGACCCCAAGCTCAACATCTACCACGACTGCAACGACGGAATCAAGGTGCCCCTCTCCCCTCCCTCCCTCCCTCTCTCTCTCTCTCTCTCTCTCTCTCTCTCTCTCTCTCTTCTCTCCCTCCCTCACCCTCCCTCTTTAGCCCTGTCAGAGGAAGATCACTGTCTACATCCCCGACTCGTATATCTCTTCCGGCGAGAAGCCGAAGAAGCTCTACAACCTGGGCACTCTCAACCTTGCTGGCAAGTTCGCCGGAGAGACGAGGGACTGCCTCAACAGAGTCTGATCGAGTACACTCATTTGTTCGTTTTGTATAAATAGTTTTACTGGTATTTTGCGCGGTGTTTATTGTTAATATGTGATGTATATCATTCGAATACACATAGCATCTACAGGCTGATAGTCGGTCGTAGTCGCTGCTCTCACATGATCGAAGTGATGACAGGTCTCGATTGCCCGTGGCTGATTCACCCCTCGCATCCTTCCCCCTCTCCCCCCTCTCCCCCCCTCTCCCCCTCTCCCCCCTCTCCCCTCTCCCCCTCTCCCTTCGATAGATTCCACAACAAACACTGAATCAGCCCCCGAGATGCGCCTCCTTCCCGCATTCCCGCATTCCAACCACACGACGCTGGCGATTGAGACTTTATGAAACCTTACTTCTTATAATCTTTAGAAATGTCTTCGGTTTTCGATCATTCTCCAAGTTAGGATGGTTTTCAGTAAGCAGGTTCCCGATTGCAGCCATGTCTTGTTCGATCAATGATGACATCCAGGATGCATTCCACTTCTACGATAACAAAGGCGACAAGAAAATCGCAGTGAATCAGGTAGAGTGAACCGAGTTTGCGTCCTTCCGCCTTCAAACATCTCATAACCGTAAAACGTCACGTTTTGTAGGTAGTGTAAATAGAAAATCGGTCTGCTAAGTTTGAGTATATGTTTGATTGAAACTTGCAAACGGCTTTTTGAAATCCGCATGTGGTCAAAGCCCTCTCACCCCTTTTCTCTCCTTGCAATCTTCCAAATTCGATAATTCCCTTTTCTCAAATGTTGGCTGATTCTCACGTGATAATCGCGATAGAACATCAAACCACTTTGAATCAAATCACGCGTATGTAAAACAGTTACTATAATCATAATTATCCATCAACAATCGAATCTACACAAATCGAAAAACAAAAAAAATTGTTAAAACATTATGTAGTGAGGTGTGACTTGCACTGATGACTGATGACTGATAAGTTGTTCTTGTATAGCAACATAACACTTTTCAAGTTTCAGATTTTTTTTATAGATCGGCAACTGTCTTCGCTCTCTCGGTTTGGCCCCCACTGAAGCTATCATTGAACAGATGTGCAAACCATGGAAGAACGACAAGGGTGGGCGGGGCTAGAGGAGGCGGGCCGAAGAAGTTCTAGATGGAGTACTTCAGCTTTAGTACAAAAACGCCATTGTTCACAGATTTTTCACAATGAGTGAACAATGATTCGATGGATTTCGTTCAGAGGCTCGCGTTTCCGTCGAAGAATTCACTCCCATTTATCACAATGTGAAGAAGCAAATGGGACCGGAGCCCACCTTCGAGCAGTTCACGGTACTTACGCCCTTACAAGCCACGCCCCTCTTAGCCACGCCCCTTTCAGAACTGCCTCTCGCACTTTGATCGCGAACACAACGGCACTGTGACTCTGCAGGACTTGCGTCATTGCCTCACTGCTTCGGGTGAGCGAGAGAGAGAGAGAGAGAGAGAGAGAGAGAGAGAGAGAGAAAGAGAAAGAAAGAAAGAGAGAGAGAGATAGAGAGAGAGAGAGAGGGAGAGAGAGAGGGAGAAGGAGAGAGAGAGAGGGAGAAGGAGAGAGAGAGAGAGGAGAGAGAGAGGGAGAAGGAGAGAGAGAGAGAAGGAGAGAGAGAGAGAATGGTTGTTAATTACGCGATACGAATGTTGTTCATTTGCCTCGTTTGCACGCACGAATGGTTGATAGGCTAATACCGTAATAGTAGGCCCCACTGGTCTGTCTATACAGGCAACATTCTCTTCTGAAAAGTACAAGCGTAAAGTAGCTCTGTTTGGGTTCATCTCAATTCAACAAAAGCACATGCATAAAACTATTATTTCTACACTAAACAATAAACACAAACCTGCTCTCTCAAACGATACTTTATCGATAATTTATTAATAGGGGCTATATAATATATTTTCTTATTTCTTATGAAAGCATTGTGAAAATCAATAAACAGCTATGGAACAATCGTTAAATTTACATTGTTGTTTTCATTATTTTTGACTGTATACAAATACAATAGCTTTTTTCGTAGATGACTCATTTGATAAACGGGTTAATAGAATGTGAGTGATAGAATGTGTGTGCGCAATGGTATATTCATATTGGCATTTGATTGTCGTTTTTATGATCGTTTTAGGAAAGCAGGTTTGTGTTTTTTGTTTAGTGTAGAAATAATAGTTTTATGCATGTGCTTTTGTTGAATTGAGATGAACCCAAACAGAGCTACTTTACGCTTGTACTTTTCAGAAGAGAATGAATGTTCTTTTGTTGAATTTCGAAGAAATTTTCTTTTCTTTTTTAATGTATTTTAAACAACAAAGATAACAACAACAAAACAACGCGCGTGAACGACGAAGCAAATCACAAACAGTGAGCACATTATCGCGCTCTCCCGCACACATTCCGCATCACGAACCAATGAGCGCGCGGGGGCGGGGCTAGTGAGCGGGCCTTTCAGCGAATCAGCGAACAGCAGCACAACTGACAGACGTGCAGACCTAACCAGCGAACATATTTTTGGGTATTAAACTATTGTTTCATGTTTTATTTTTGTTTATAGTTGTTCAACGGACGATTTAGAAACAAGATCTTGATATAACTCTGAAACAATTATTATTTTAATGATTTACAAGCGATTTTGGCGGCCCTCCGGGCCGAGCGGTTCTGCGCGCCGCTGGATAGGACCCAAACGATCGGCGCTTCGCGCCGATCCTAATAGGGACCCGACAGACTTTTTCGCTAATAAAATCGCAGCGATTCCGTAATGTATTAAGATGCTCTATCGATTAGCGATTTCGCCAGCGATTCGCTACCGTAACCCAAATCGCCAAAGTCAGCGCTTTGACCGTCAGACTTTTTCGCTTGAAATTTTCAGCGAATCGCTACTTTTATCGCTGCGATTCGAATTCGCTGCGATTTGGTAGTTTCCGGATTTCCGGATATCCGGATTTTCGCATATTTCGACGCGATTTTCAGTCTTTTGATGTTTTATGTTGTATATCGTTGTTATTATTTCTGATACTCTTTCACAAATGCTATATTTATACTTTGAAGAATCAAAAAGGTAGTTTGCACGGGATTTGGAGCTTTCGGCACTCGAAATTACACAAGATCTTATGCATCAGCGGTTCGTTGGACGTTATGCATCTGATGCTTATACACATTATAAACAAATTCTATAACCAGAAACAAATAAAACATGAAATTTTTGCTTTTGCGATAAGCTGTTCACTGACAAATAGCATTCTCGCGATTCCAAAATCTCTGCAAATCAAAATCTCAAAATCAAAAATTTTGAGCACCGGCGACTTCGCTATCGCTCTACATTCAGCGAAAGCGATTCGCTATCGCTGAGCGAAAAAGTCTGTCGGGCCCCATAAAAGCTGATTGCTTGGCGTTTACTTTTTCGAATAGACATTTATGCGAATCTTCGAATAATGAGGCGTGAACTATGAGAAATGCCCAATTTGTATATCTGAACAGGTTCATTATGAAGATATAACTGCATAGAAGACGGGGATTCAGTGAATATGAAAAAGAAGACGAAGCACCATAATTGAATTTCTATGCTGTGCAAGACAGAAAAACAGAGGGGAGGGGGAGAAACAAAGAGAAGAGAGAGGGGGGAGGAGGAGAGACAAAGAGAAGAGAAAGGGGAGAGGGGGAAATAGAGAGAGAAGGGAAGGAGGGAAATAGGAGTCTCGTTGATGATGATGACCGATTGTCGCTATGGCAGTGAATACACAAGCATGGGACAACACATTATTACACTATTACGCAAGGACGCTATTTCTGACTCGGGAATTACAAAAACACACACATATTTGAGGGAAATTACATGTGTTGGGTAGACAGACTGAAAAAGCCTTTTGTCGGCACATGAGATATTTGTAATTATACGACTGAGAAAATACACTTTGAAGATGACAAGAAAATGGAGAGGTGGTTGCAGGCGAGAAGCTATCGGAAGACGAGACGCGCCGTGTGCTTCAAGGGATCGAAGTGCCAGAAGGCCGCGTCTCCATCCAATACTTGGTTCGACACATCACAAACTCATAAACACTCCCTCTTCCGGGATAAGCAACCAGCAAGAGTAACCATTCATTATCATCATCATCGTTTTGATGTTGTATCATTTCATGTATAAGAAATAAACTCGTGTATCGAACAGACAAAAAAGTGCGGGAAAGATTCACGGGACTGTAGGCAGAGAGAGAAAAGAAAAGAAAAGAAGCAGCGGATGAAGGGGGGGGGGGGGCGAATCGAGGGTCGACAACGGGGGTCGCTGGGGGGACAAACACCTCTCGCGACGAGACGGGTGCGCGGGCTGAGCACAGTGAGTGTATCTTCCACCACGGAAGAAAAGGGAGACAGAAGGCGAGAGGGGAGTGGGCGTGGCCTGGAGGGGCGGGGCTGAGACCGAAGGAGGGAGAGAGGTGGTTTCTCCGCTGCCTAGTGAGAGTGGGTGAGAGGAGTTGGCATGTGTGGTATGTGTATGTACAGTTGTATTCATGTCCCGAATAGGGAATGACCTCAGCAATGATGAGGGGCAGACAGACGGACGCGCGCTGAAGGGAGAAGAGTTGCACTGCTCCTGCTCCTGCTCCTTCTCCTGCTCCACTCACCGTCTACAAATCGGAGCTGCTCCTCCTTCTCCTCCCGTCGTCATCCCACCCATTGTCCTTGACCATGTGGGCCAGTTCGATGATGTACTTACCCTCCTTGTACTTCTGTGAAGACTCGAAAGCGTGTTCCTGCAACACACAGTTAGAGGGCATTCGAGAAAAGAAATAGGGACACCCCCTCTCTCCCCCCCCTCTCCCTCTCTCTCTCCCCCTCTCTCTGATAGGGACCACTTTTGAGTGCAAATTCATGTAAAACAAGTCATGTGGGGTGTCGTTTATGGACTGAGTTAGGCTGTGTGTTCGGAGAGTGCTCACAATCTCTCTCCTCTTCTCTTGTGTCCTTTTGTCATGTGAGGGAGGGAGGGAGGGGAGAGGGGGGAGAGAGAGGAGGGGGGAGGGGAGAGGGGGGGAGAGAGAGGAGGGGGGAGGGGAGAGGGGGGGAGAGAGAGGAGGGAGGGAGGGGAGAGGGGGGAGAGAGAGAGGAGGGAGGGAGGGAGGGAGGGGAGAGGGGAGAGAGAGGGAGGGAGGGGAGAGGGGGGAGAGAGAGGAGGGAGGGAGGGGAGAGGGGGGAGAGAGAGGAGGGAGGGAGGGGAGAGGGGGGAGAGAGAGGAGGGAGGGAGGGGAGAGGGGGGAGAGAGAGGAGGGAGGGAGGGGAGAGGGGGGAGAGAGAGGAGGGAGGGAGGGGAGAGGGGGGAGAGAGAGGAGGGAGGGAGGGGAGAGGGGGGAGAGAGAGGAGGGAGGGAGGGGAGAGGGGGGAGAGAGAGGAGGGAGGGAGGGGAGAGGGGGGAGAGAGAGGAGGGAGGGAGGGGAGAGGGGGAGAGAGAGAGAGGAGGGAGGGAGGGGAGAGGGGGGGAGAGAGAGGAGGGGGGAGGGGAGAGGGGGGGAGAGAGAGGAGGGAGGGAGGGGAGAGGGGGGGAGAGAGAGAGGAGGGAGGGAGGGGAGAGGGGGGAGAGAGAGGAGGGAGGGAGGGGAGAGGGGGGAGAGAGAGGAGGGAGGGAGGGGAGAGGGGGGAGAGAGAGGAGGGAGGGAGGGGAGAGGGGGGAGAGAGAGGAGGGAGGGAGGGGAGAGGGGGGAGAGAGAGGAGGGAGGGAGGGGAGAGGGGGGAGAGAGAGGAGGGAGGGAGGGGAGAGGGGGAGAGAGAGAGGAGGGAGGGAGGGGAGAGGGGGAGAGAGAGAGAGAGGAGGGAGGGAGGGGAGAGGGGGGAGAGAGAGGAGGGAGGGAGGGGAGAGGGGGGAGAGAGAGGAGGGAGGGAGGGGAGAGGGGGGGAGAGAGAGAGGAGGGAGGGAGGGGAGAGGGGGGAGAGAGAGGAGGGAGGGAGGGGAGAGGGGGGAGAGAGAGGAGGGAGGGAGGGGAGAGGGGGGAGAGAGAGGAGGGAGGGAGGGGAGAGGGGGAGAGAGAGAGAGGAGGGAGGGAGGGGAGAGGGGGGGAGAGAGAGGAGGGGGGAGGGGAGAGGGGGGGGAGAGAGAGGAGGGAGGGAGGGGAGAGGGGGGGAGAGAGAGAGGAGGGAGGGAGGGGAGAGGGGGGAGAGAGAGGAGGGAGGGAGGGGAGAGGGGGGAGAGAGAGGAGGGAGGGAGGGGAGAGGGGGGAGAGAGAGGAGGGAGGGAGGGGAGAGGGGGGAGAGAGAGGAGGGAGGGAGGGGAGAGGGGGGAGAGAGAGGAGGGAGGGAGGGGAGAGGGGGGGAGAGAGGAGGGAGGGAGGGGAGAGGGGGGAGAGAGAGGAGGGAGGGAGGGGAGAGGGGGGAGAGAGAGGAGGGAGGGAGGGGAGAGGGGGAGAGAGAGAGGAGGGAGGGAGGGGAGAGGGGGAGAGAGAGAGAGAGGAGGGAGGGAGGGGAGAGGGGGGAGAGAGAGGAGGGAGGGAGGGGAGAGGGGGGAGAGAGAGGAGGGAGGGAGGGGAGAGGGGGGGAGAGAGAGAGGAGGGAGGGAGGGGAGAGGGGGGAGAGAGAGAGGAGGGAGGGAGGGAGGGGAGAGGGGGGAGAGAGAGGAGGGAGGGAGGGAGGGGAGAGGGGGGAGAGAGAGGAGGGAGGAGGGGAGGGGGGGTGAGGAGGAGGGAGGGAGGGGAGGGGGGGGTGAGAGAGAGGAGGGAGGGAGGGGAGAGGGGGGAGAGAGAGAGGAGGGAGGGAGGGAGGGGAGAGGGGGGAGAGAGAGGAGGGAGGGAGGGGATGCTGCAAGTGCACTGCCGATCAATGGCTCGCTGGCGCCCGTCCGCCGACCTTGTTCAGCGTGTGGCAATCAAGGGAGAAAAGACGGAGAACGCACGTATTTCCATCCGAGAGTAGTCTTGCAGCACTCGCAGTAGATGTCTGCCACGGCGTGCAGACCAGTCAGAAGGACCCTCTCCTCCGCCGGACCACAACCCACGTTCACCCTGCAACCAAGCGCATCATGACAAGTGCGCATGCCCCCGGGGCATTTGCCCATCGCTCCACTCCCGCTGCGCCCTTCCGCCACTTCTTCTCCCCCCCCCCTCTCTATTTATTTTTTCTCACGCGCAAGAACCACTCACATGACATCCGATGGACTAGATAAATAGTGCGCGTACTTTGTTATTCTATGATCATGTTTCGCATACAAACATCCCAGCCCATTCTTTTTTCCACATTGCCTCCTTATGAGCAAATGGACATGGGAAAGAAGAAGAGAAAGAAAAAAAGCGTCCCCAGATCCCAGACATGTCACCCTATATCCGACCAGAAGACCCAGAAGGGGAGTGGGCGGAGAGAGAGAGAGAGAGAGAGAAAGAGAGACTCACACTGCATTGAAGAGATACGCCTTGCCCTGACTGCCTTGGAACGACTGCAACGTATAGATTGAAATACGTTTCCAGACACACGAAACGTACCTTGGATATGAGTTCGTCGTGTTTTGCCAGGTTGGCCCTGCAGTGCACACAGCTATACGTGCGCTCATCGGCAGGCAGGTATTGCTGAAAGACAAGAATTGACTCCATATAATAGTTACTCGTTACTAGACAAATCTCATCAAGAACAGCGAGAAAACGTTTTCAATGAATACACGCACCTGGAAAGTCTTGGTCTTCTTGGAGGGCGCGTTGTCCTTGGTGGACTGCTCGAGGACCTTCATTCTGGTGACGAACCAGCGACGCGCCGACAAACGATGAGAGTTGCGAGCCAGTCTGTCCCTCAAACGAGAAGGCTGTGAAGGGAGAAGGGGAGGAGAGGGGGAGGCAGGGCGCCCCCGCAGGCCCCGCCCACTCAGCCACAGGTAGAGACAACGCGTAGCACACGTATAGCCGCACACATGTACACTAATAACACGAGTGAAAGCGTGTGGAATAGAGAGGGGAAGGGGGGATGGTCGCACGGTGTGTCACGCGGGTGCAGAAAGAGAGAGAGAGAGAGAGAGAGGGAGAGAGAGAGAGAGAGAGAGAGAGAGAGAGAGAGGGGTCCCATGCACACTGCATCACATGCATATCGACACACACAGCTAACACACACATGCACAAAACGAGCGGATGGAGAGATTGGAGTATTGTTTATACGGGTTGTGCTGGCTGGCCAGCAGGCGAGAGCAGAGACAAGCAGAAAGCGCGGCGCACCTAGGAACGGACGCAAACTGCACTAGTCATTCCGAGGCGGCCAGCGGCAGAGACGCAGGGGAGATTCCAATTCTATTCCCACATGGTAAAAACAACAAATGGGCAAAGTGGAGGAGAGGGAGCAGTGAACGGAGAAGCGCGGAGGAGGAGGAGGGGACGTACGAAAAGGCTGGAGTAGCAGTGGTGGGAGAGGAGAAGAGGCGGCGCGTGACAAGGGAAAACAACAAACAGCCCAGGCAGGGAGGGAGGGAGGAGAGGGAGGGAGAGGGAGGGAGAGGGAGAATGAGGCAGAGAGAGAGAGAGGATAGAGGGAAGGAAAGAGGGAGGCAGGGAGGGAGACAAAGGTCATGTTCCCAATGTGAGATTGCACCCGCGAGACAACTGGTACTCAACTGGTACATCGTCCGCGGGGGGCAGACTGGGGGGCAGACGCGGCGCCCCGAACGGGGTAATCGACCGGAACGGGGGATAATAGGGCGCCCAGTGGAGAGAGGAGAAGGGTGAAAAAAGTAAAAAGAGGATATATCAACCGAATTCCGGAAGAGAGAGACTCTAGAATGGAGGGGGCAGCATCAACAAAGCAAGGTGAGAGGAAGGGGAGGGGGAGATTGACAGAGACAGAGATAGGCAGGAAGAGAGAGAGAGAGAGAGAGAGAGAGAGAGAGAGAGAGAGAGAAGCAGAGAGGGAAAACAAGGGTGCGCAAATATTGTGATATCGACTATCAGCGCATGGATCGTATAGTAGTGATACTCGATTGCCGTGCCTGTTTGTTGTTTTTCAAAGCACTTTCGAAAGAGTGAGAGAGAGAAAGAGTGAGAGAGAGAGAGTGAGAGAGAGTGGGGAGAGAGAGAAAGTCACATGCACACGAAAGAAGAGATAGTGTGCAACACATCGAATCAGCTGATATCCGTTGATAAGAGAGCTTACCAGAAGAAACACTGGTTTCTAGCAGGTTCACTCTGCGTTCTTTGCAAGGGATTGTAACTGGGTCATTTGATGGGAGGAGCGATAGGGAGAGGGAGAAAGAGAGTGAGAGAGTGCAATTCGCGGTCTCCTGCTCCCTGCTCCCTCTAGTCCACTGCTCCATGCGACCACATGTCTGTCTGCTCCACTCTGCTCCCTCCTCCAATCTCTCTCTCTCTCTCTCTCTCTCTCAACTACTACTACTCCACTCACATTCTCCGCATTTTTCAAAAAGACCCTCACCTGCTCCTTCTCAGTGTAGTAATAGAGTGATCTTGATGTCTTTCAAGCAGAATCCAACTCACTGCCACTTACATGTATAGAGTATAGAATAACCTTGGTTTGAATACACACGAGGAATGAGAGAATCAATATTTCCACGGAGAACACAACTTCAAACAACGCACAAATACAACGCTGAATGTTCGGTATAGGAAGATAGATAATGTGGTTGGATTGCTGTGCCCTTTTAGATAATCGAATGGATGAATGAAACCAGTGATCCCGCAATTTCGGAACAATCAAATCGTAAAATGCATGAGTAACGACGGTCGGTACAAGTACGGAATTCGAACACTGAGAAACAACTGAAAAAGGCTATTCCAGCATAGTGGGGACAATTGTTTGTGTGAGAAGAGAGAGAACACATGTTTTGGAGTATGCCTTCTTTTTTGCACGTGTTGTGAATTGCAGTTAGCAAGTGAATATTATAGTGTCGTGTTCCCCTTCTCTATTTCTACACAAATCGATATCATTCGCAAAAGCTGTTAAATTTCCAATTGCAATTACGAATGACTATTTTGAACAAGGAGTAGCTCACAGAAGCTGATATCACAGAAACATCTCCTTTCGAAAAGCGTTCCTGAATTTACATTACCGCCTTTACGAGTTATTTACGGTTCAAAATTTTGGAACTGAAGCTGAACTGTGTGAAAAGAATAGCATTTCATGGTCCAGCTAACACGGTTGATCAGACACGTTCGCAAACTTGGAATTGTGAATTCAAGGTCACTTGCAAATACAATATCCAGTACTCAAAATGGAAAAGTTGTAATTTTTCTGAAACTTTCAGGGTTACAAGATTTACCGATTGTCGTGAAAAACTAGACATATATATGAATAGACATATATTTGGCCACGCAGTTAGATCAGGATTTTTCGAGGACCATTATCTTGGATTTTGAAAATACAGTATACTGAACGAAATGCACTGCAAATTGTTCTTGTTCCTGTTGTTCATATCTATATTTCGCTGATCTTCTCACATGACCACGTAGACGCTCTCGTTTAGGAAGCAGCGGTCAGCAGGTTCGACATTGAAGACAGTGTACCCTCTGATTTTCGAAGTTGAGTTGGCCCCGGAATGTGAAAATATGTCATAAATAGAGTAGTTTCTCATAGAAAAGTTATGTTATAGTCGCCTTAAAGTTTGTGTAATCGAATACGCTCTTTCAAGATAAAAGTGTGCAGAAATGTGCACAAACGTGCACGGTCGATGATGGTTTCTCGAACTTTCCGCCATTTCCGGCACATGGTCCATTTGCAAAAAGTGAATCATTTTTGATATATTTTCACATTCCGGTGCTCTTCGAAAACTCAACTTCGAAAACCAGAGGGTACAAACACTCCCTTTGAGTATCCACGCAACAAAAACGAATTAAAACATCATCCAATGGGCTGGGGAGTACAACTTCTACTCTTCATCTAACTACCGTAAAGTCTCTCGTGAGAAGCAGAAGAGTGGAACTCATTTGCGGGCCCATTATATACTAACAAGTGCATTTATGTATTATTGTAAGTATTTCCTGAAACTCCAAATTTCAACCTATAACCTATTTATTCACGAAACTAACAAACTACTGGGGTTATCCAACTCGTCGGCAAGGCAATTGAGGAGGTCGACGAAAACATCTATGTACCTTGGAAGGTTCATAAATGCGAATAACACTCTCACCTCGGTGCTGGCGAGAAGAACAGTCCGCAATGATACGAGCTGTTCTATGGGCGTAACGACTACAAGCAGTGGGCAACTGCAGCTCGAGACCGTTCACTGTGCCGAAAGATGGGACGAAAGATGAAGCTGAAGAAGCATTCTCAAGTACTCAAGTAAGTACTCTATATTATTCAAGTACTCAAGTAAGTACTCACCAAAACCTTAAATCATTCTGAAAATGGGCGTCTGACATCCCTGAACAAACAACGCCCCCAAGAAGTGCCCCAAGAGTTACATTTCAACTCGATTTCACAACATTTCTAACAAAAACTATTTTTATCAGTGATTGCGGGGCCTGTAATTGATAGATTGATTGTGATTGAGTGAATGCTTGTGGAAAAAACGTTGATAAGTATAGACCAAGATCTTTCGAAATATGCCTTTAGTTCAGATTGAAAATTCAAGTGGAGGACCTAAACACCCTCCCATTTCATTTTTTTTTCCTATTTGAATTATATTGCAAACCCGAGGTTGTTAAAGGGGTTCTTAGCTACTCGGTAGAGCCTAACGCTTGTTCGAACCTCTGCGCTCTCCGTGAAAGCACACTATTTCGTCTTCCACTCGCGTGTTCGAGCCTCTACAGCATCGATAGACCCAAACAGGAACCTTGATCGAAGCGCGTTCGAGGCTCGATAGAGGGGTAATAGAAGGTTGATAGAGGGTGCCTCAAACAGAGGCGAGCTTCTATCAACCTTCTAACAACCCTCTATCGCTCGGATTGTAATGGGGATTCGTTAGGGTCAAACGCTCCAGTTTGGGTCTATCGATGCTATAGAAGCTCGAACACGCGAGTGGAAGACGAAATAGTGTGCTTTCACGGAGAGCACAGAGGTCCGAACATGCGTTAGGGTCTGCCGAGTAGCTAAGAATCCCCTTTAACCAACTCATTCCAACTTATCAGCTTCAACAATCATTCTTGATAGATGTTTGCATGAAATGTTCATTGTTTTTGGTATGCATAATCACAATAAATACGTTTCTTATATAATGTTAATAGAATATGAATGTAAACTGTTTCCTACGAGGAGTTCTAGTGTCAGTCACATTTGTATCCATAAAGTTATATAAATAATGCAAACACGTACTTGTTCTGTCCACTGCACTGCACACGTTCCAGTCAGTTTTTAGACTTATCTAGTTTACAATAAATTCCAACTCCACTACTTCTTTTCTGCGACATAAACAACATATTTTAACATCATTACTGTTTATGCTAAATATTCAACAAGGTTTTTAGAAGAAAAAAAGTTAAAATGTAGATGCGCTTTACAAATAGATGCTTGATCCTTTCTTGTGATAATGATCTTTGAAATGCCATTGTCATTCGATCATCCGTGAAACATCGACGCACTTCCATAGACGTAGGGGTATCGGCAATCAACTACACTTGAACGAACGTACGACAATGTTACTCTTTCCTTTCCCTCTCCTTATCTCTCTTCTCCCTCTTCCTGTGTCTGTCAATTACAGAATTACACTCTCTCCCATACATGTTTTTGCTTCAATGTGTGTGGTGTGTTTCGAAGCCCTCCTCCTCCCTCATTGGGAGGGGGATCCCCCTCCCCCCTCATTCTGTCTAGACTCTCGAGTATCCGACGACGCCTGCCGCCTTCTGAATATCAGTCAGTCCTTCCAATGATTCCTGCAAACCCTATGCATATCACATTGACACATTGCATGTGAAAAGAGCACACGACTCCCTTTTCATTCAGCATACACCCACGCCATGAGCAATGACCAAACAGCTCCATCATCCCCCTTCCTCTCTCTCTCTCTCTCCCTCTCCCTCTCCCTCTCCCTCTCCCTCTCCCTCTCCCTCTCCCTCTCCCTCTCCCTCTCCTCCCTCTCCCTCTCCCTCTCCCTCTCCCTCTCCCTCTCCCTCTCCCCTCTCCCTCTCCCTCTCCCTCTCCCTCTCCCTCTCCCTCTCCCTCTCCCTCTCCCTCTCCCTCTCCCTCTCCCTCTCCCTCTCCCTCTCCTCTCCCTCTCCCTCTCCCTCTCCCTCTCCCTCTCCCTCTCCCTCTCCCTCTCCCTCTCCCTCTCCCTCTCCCTCTCCCTCTCCCTCTCCCTCTCCCTCTCCCTCCCCTCTCCCTCTCCCCTCCTCTCCCTCTCCCTCTCCCTCTCCCTCTCCCTCTCCCTCTCCCTCTCCCTCTCCCTCTCCCTCTCCCTCTCCCTCTCCCTCTCCCTCTCCCTCTCCCTCTCCCTCTCCCTCTCCCTCTCCCTCTCCCTCTCCCTCTCCCTCTCCCTCTACCTCTACCTCTCTCTCTCTTCCTCATCCTTCCTCCCTCTACCTCTCTCTCTTCCTCATACTTCCCCCCCTCTACCTCTCTCTCTTTCTCTCTTTCCCTCTCACGTTCTTTTGATATCACTCCTTCTCTCCTATCTCATCGGTGCTACCGTATATTCTACCCGAAATTTTAAAACTGTTGTGCTTTTCTGTTTGTGGGTGCTTGAAATGACAAATGGCCTGAATGGATTCATTCGATCACTCTGTCGCCATATCGTATTCATGAGACATGAGAGGTTTTCTCCCCTCCCTCCCCCCTCTCTCTCTTCCTTTTTTTCTCTCTCTCTCTTCCTCTTCCTCTCTCCCTCCTTTCTCTCTTTCCCTCTCTCTCACACACTTCCGGATCAGTTAATACGTGATGAGTGGATGAGTGGGCGTCTCTAATTCGGTCTCCTCTAGTGTTTGGCAGGACATGCTTGGCTAGTATTGGATGATGGATGACCCGATGTCCCCCCTCCCCTGGACATCCCTATACCGTATCCTCTCCTATACAACACTTATACCGCCCCCTAGACGAGGTTCAGTGGTTTCCTTTCATGTCTGGTCGACGGTTGGCAGTCGGATGGATGATTGTTATATGGCCGCTCTCATTCTCATTCCACCTCCTACTCTTTTCTCATTCACTAGGACGCTGCAGAGTTGAAAGCACGACAATCGCGCTTATTCCACACGCCTATCTCCCTCTCTCCCTCTCTCCCTCTCTCCCTCTCTCCGACATGACCACGTCACGCCATATTGTATGTGCCAAATCCCCTTCTCGTATTAGGTAATGGAGTCATATAGCGATGTATGTCTCTTTCCCTGGGGAGCGTGCGTAGCCGGCAGCCGTCGGTTGCTAACACTTCCAATCACCCATGCCCACACCATACCTTCTCCTTCTCCTTCTCCTTCTCCTTCTCCTTCTCCTTCTCCTTCTCCTTCTCCTTCTCCTTCTCCTTCTCCTTCTCCTTCTCCTTCTCCTTCTCCTTCTCCTTCTCCTTCTCCTTCTCCTTCTCCTTCTCCTTCTCCTTCTCCTTCTCCTTCTCCTTCTCCTTCTCCTTCTCCTTCTCCTTCTCCTTCTCCTTCTCCTTCTCCTTCTCCTTCTCCTTCTCCTTCTCCTTCTCCCTCTCCTTCTCCTTCTCCTCCATTTCCAATGTCGTCAAGTTCGCATTAACGTCGCCGCGCATGCATCCAATTTGTTACTATGCCGATGTTTGCCTCCAAACTAGTGGGGTGATTGCATGCGGGGACACGTCAACTCCTGTTCTCCCCCTCCCCTCCCTCTCTCCTTCTCCCTCCCACTCGTTCCCTCTCTCTTATCCCCTCTCCCTCATTCTGTCTACCTTCCGCCGCTAATTTCTATTCTCGCGCGTCGCGCATAGTGAGTAAGATGGAGGGTATATTGGAAGGAAGCCTACTTTCTATCTCTAATAACTGTCGTGCAAGCGATTCGAATGGCCGTGGAGGAGAGTGTTATCCAAAATAGACGCTCTCAGATCATTTCATTGCAACATCAGCTACCGTGTCTTCACTCCATTCGTCACACACTTCCCGTGCCACTATGACTCTCTCTCTCTCTCTCTCTCTCTCTCTCTCTCTCTCTCTCTCTCTCTCTCTCTTCTCTCTCTCTCTCTCTCTCTTTCTCTCTCTCTCTCATCATTCCTCCTCCCTCCTTCTTACTGAATTAACAACCATGATATCCTCGTTCCATGAATTAAGCTCTTAAGCATCCCGCTTCGATTGAATCGTCAAGGTGTAAATAGTGTCATCGAGTACTTATACCAATATTCAATGAGTACTTCTATCTTGTGTGTCATCGAAACAATCTCACTTAGTGAATACCGTGTGTTATGATGATACTATTTTTTCCAAGCTTCCATCGGCTTTTGACAATTATTAGTGACCGCCCTTCTTTTGTCCGTATGCTCCGTATGTGTTCTATTGTCCCCACTATTATACTTATACTTATGAATCCACAATAGCACATACATCACAATATGTATCCCCTCACCCCTCTCTTCTCCTCTTTTCATAGCAAGTGTTTCTTTTTCTTTCAAGGGACATAAAACATGATGCAATGAGCGCATGGGGAGAGCACGAAATTGTGTTTCTTTCTCTTGCACTGCAATATTCGTTCTTGCACAATGGGGAATGAAAATGTGATATAGACATAGACATATGCCGCACCTGTTCATTCACACGCAAACTCAAATGCAACTGACGTCTCCTTTCGTACGCGGGTTTACTGTGATAGCCGAGGGGTCTGTGCGTATGCGATATATTTCTTTGTCCCAATCAGAAATCACTTATGAATGACCATTCCGTGACGGGCTATCAGCCCTCATCAGTTATGCCATCTGTGTATTCAGCCTGTGTGGGCGGACATTTCTCTCTCTCTCTCTCTCTCTCTCTCTCTCTCTCTCTCTCTCTCTCTCTCTCTCTCTTTCTTTCTTTTTCCCTCTCTCTCTCTCTCTCTCTCCCTGTCTCTCTCTCTCTCCTCTCTCCCTCTCGCTATATGCTTACTTTTTTTGCAATTTCAATAACCGTCGTTGTCTCTTTGGTAGAGTATGTAGTATTGTGTCATGTGGTGTTTGGCAGTACATACACGACAATGATGCAGTGGCTACCCCCTCCTTCTCCTTCTCCTTCTCCTTCTCCTTCTCCTTCTCCTTCTCCTTCTCCTTCTCCTTCTCCTTCTCCTTCTCCTTCTCCTTCTCCTTCTCCTTCTCCTTCTCCTTCTCCTTCTCCTTCTCCTTCTCCTTCTCCTTCTCCTTCTCCTTCTCCTTCTCCTTCTCCTTCTCCTTCTCCTTCTCCTTCTCCTTCTCCTTCTCCTTCTCCTTCTCCTTCTCCTTCTCCTTCTCCTTCTCCTTCTCCTTCTCCTTCTCCTTCTCCTTCTCCTTCTCCTTCTCCTTCTCCTTCTCCTTCTCCTTCTCCTTCTCCTTCTCCTTCTCCTTCTCCTTCTCCTTCTCCTTCTCCTTCTCCTTCTCCTTCTCCTTCTCCTTCTCCTTCTCCTTCTCCTTCTCCTTCTCCTTCTCCTTCTCCTTCTCCTTCTCCTTCTCCTTCTCCTTCTCCTTCTCCTTCTCCTTCTCCTTCTCCTTCTCCTTCTCCTTCTCCTTCTCCTTCTCCTTCTCCTTCTCCTTCTCCTTCTCCTTCTCCTTCTCCTTCTCCTTCTCCTTCTCCTTCTCCTTCTCCTTCTCCTTCTCCTTCTCCTTCTCCTTCTCCTTCTCCTTCTCCTTCTCCTCCTTCTCCTTCTCCTTCTCCTTCTCCTTCTTATTCTTCACTGCGCCTTCCTTTTTTCTCTCATCCCACCTCTATCGTCCAGGTGAAATCCTCACGCATAAGCAAAATTGTTTTCTGTGAATTTCACTCAACGCACCGTCACAACACATTTCTCTCTCTCTCTTTCCCTCCTCTTTCCCTCTCTTTTCTCTTGTCGTTCCGGGACGTTTACTCATTTACACGTTTGCTTTGTGTCGTTTCTCCTCTTTGGTATATGGGGCTATATAGGATATAGCGAGTGTAATCCAGTGTCGTGAGGTAGAGAGTCTTCCCGTCTTCCCTCCTCACCTACCTCTACTCCTTGATATTCATTTTCTGATTATGCTCCGAGAGATCCGATACATCTCATTTCATCGCTCGTGTTCTCTAAACTTTTCGCGGTATCTCCCAGAGAGAGAGAGAGAGAGAGAGAGAGAGAGAGAGAGAGAGAGAGAGAGAGAGAGAGGTTGCATTGTGCCTTGCAGGTAACCCGGCCTCCCGTGGCTGTTTGTCCGATGCTGTCTCGCTGTCTCATAGCCATCCTGGCGGTCCTCGCTTACTGTAGAGCAGAGCAACAACCAGGTGGGAGCATCCACAATACCACTTCTCTCCGTCCCTCCATTCCTCCCTCCCTCTCTCTGTCTCCCTCTATCCCTCCCTCCCTCCTTCTTTGAGTACCCCCCCCCCCCCTCTTCTTTTCTCGCGAAATCCTCTCAAAGTATCGAATCTCGCGGGCCGGCCACTTCCCGTGGGCAGTTTCCGGGCGATAACGCGTTGAGAATGTGTGTTGGATTGAGATATGATAGTGTGAGTGAGTGAGTGAGTGAGTGAGTGAGTGAGTGAGTGAGTGAGTGAGTGAGTGAGTGAGTGAGTGAGTGTCATGTGAGTGGCAGGAGGAGTGAGCGACAGTCGCATGCGTCTCACATCCACTCACCCGAGACCATCCACAATTACCACCCACCACCATTCACTCCATTCCACTCGCACTATATATGGAGAGAGAGAAGAGGGGGACGTTTGGTTTTGCGACTTGAGACCGGAACAAGAAGCGGGCAGCGTAATAGATTCGATTATCTCCTCGCTTTCTCTCGCTTAAGCAATTGTTGTGCCTTTGACAGCCAGCCACAGCTGAAAATTGCGCGCAATAATGAACGAACGCCCGAGGGCAGCCGCCTATTACGTCACTTTTCATCAGGCCTGCTGTGGCGATAAGTGCTCATCTCATGTTTCATCGACCTTTGGGGTACACTTACATGTCTCAAGAAGACTTATAGACAAACACTTCTTTCATAGTCTCCGCACATTCGATCTGCCATGTTTCGGAGCAGTCAAGGGAAAATCACTTCATTGCTACTCCAATCAGCCATCGCAACGTCTTCTGAATTACGCCATATTTGCAGATGAGGCGGCTCCGACGTCGTCTGAAGGAGACGAGCCCGTGTACATCACCATTCCAGAGATACTCACGTTCAGGAAAGAGATCCAAAGTACGTGCGGATATATGGACCGTCTCCCTTTCTCCCTCTCTCTTTTCCTCTCCTTACCCTTCTCTCTCTCCCTCCCTCTTCCCTTTCTCTCTCTCCCTCCTCCCCTCCCTCCCTCTCCTCTTCCCCCCCCCCCTCCCTCCCTCTCCTCTCTCCGCCCACTCACTCCGTCTCTTTCCAGATGAGATGAACAAGCGTGCTGGCATGCCGTTTTCGGGCGGTGTCTACGGAAAACGAGCTACAATTCCCTTCAGTGGGGGAGTCTACGGAAAACGGGCGCCGTCTAATCTGCAGGCATTCTCCGGGGGCCTGTACGGGAAGCGCGCGGCGCCGATGCAGGCGTATCCGGGGGGCCTGTACGGCAAGCGGGCCTCGAACCTGCAGGCTTTCTCGGGCGGTCTGTACGGCAAGCGGGCGGCCCCGCTACAAGCCTTCTCGGGTGGGCTGTATGGGAAGAGGGCTCACTCTCTGACTGCCTTCTCGGGAGGCCTGTATGGAAAGCGTTCCTCCCCCCTCATGTTCAATGGGGGGATGTATGGGAAGAGAAGTGACGATCGCATCTCGCTCCGGGCAGTTCCCATGTCCGGAGGATTCTTCGGATAACAGCCCTCCACTCCACATATCATCCCATCCATGCCAACTCACAGTGATAAAAACAGAGACAGTTATGACCCGTCGTGTGTAGATGTGAAATGCAACTGTTATTTACATACATCAATAAACTTATATGTGTGAGCGAAATGCACTTGGGGTAAACAAAACAGGGCGATCCGTGCGAATGCGTTTCAATCGGGATCGAGAGTCGACTGCACAAGCAAATGTTTTGTCGCAATCCATCGGTTTTTATTCATGAAGCAGTTATGTGGACACTGCAACAACACGATAAGTTCGAGTCTGAAATAGCATGATCTTGTTATCACATTGTCACATCTAACATATTTTCAATAAGATGGAATCACAAATTACATGCCACCCGCGAAACGCTCTCAGATCTCAGAATGTGTAATGTTTTGAGAGTCTGTCTTTATGAGAACTTTGCTCTTTCCGAGGGCACTCGCGAAAGAGGAAACAATTAGAATATATGAGGTGTAATTGAGTTATAACTTTCTATCCGCCTCCCACTCCCTAGGGAGATGAGGGGAGAGAGAGAGAGAGAGAGAGAGAGAGAGACTAGGGCAAGGGAAAGAAAGGGGAAAAGTGAGAGAGAGAAAGAAAAAGAAGCGCATTAGCACTCGCTTATGAATAGTCAATAAAATGGCGAAGGGATTCTATGTATTTGAGTATTTTAGACTGAGTGGGAACACATATCTTGAATAATTAGCTGATATATTTGAGATACGTTGGCACTGATAGGTTTTTCAATCTGAAGGCTCCATTCATACAGTCTTGTCCAGTGAACAACTTTCCCTTGAATCATTTTCCTCCCGATCGCATTCTAATTCACGTACACGTACCACATTATGTCTCCCAACGTTCCGAAATTCTTTCGTCTTACAAACATACAGACAAGTTGTTTTTTTCTCAAAAATATAGACCAACTGCTTTCAAATACTCACTCAATCATCAGCTTTTCTTCTTTCTTGTCTCATCGATTCTTTTGTGATCGGAGTGTTTTCTTCCCACACACCTGGATGACCGCATAAATGATGCGAAATTATCAGAAAAGGCTTTTCTTGGAACGGAAGTGGACAGATAAAAAGAAATGTATTTTCTCTCTCTCTCTTTCTCTCTTTCTCTCTCTCTCTCTCTCTCTCTCTCTCTCTCTCTCTCTTCTCTCTCTCTCTCTCTCTCTCTCTTTTCTCTTGACATCACAAGTTACAGGTGGAATGCTGGAATGTCTACTCACTACAGTTGCAAAATCAGATAATCTGCTTACAAAAATAAATGTTTCTTTACGCATGTTGCGCCGATAATTTCTAGCTCGCGGAATTTAGAAAGTATGGTATAGGCACTGTAATAGTATTTGAATGTTGAAAAAGGGGAGAGCGAGAGAGAGAACGACAAAGATTTTAAGAAACTCTCGATCACAAACACACAAAAACTAGGACTATTGCATTCCTGTTCAGTTTCTTGACAACGACCTCTTTCACAAATGACTTTATACTGTATTATTATTCGGGAGTAGTCTTCCCTATACCCATTATGTGTGTGAAGTGAGCAGATATGACACTGCGTCGTGGGTGGTCCACTTAGTGTAGGAACTGCAGGTCATCCACAAACTGGGACGCTGAAAAGGTACTGTAATACCGGTTTCTATAAAGTACATAAGTACATTTGAACCGATTACGAGAACTTGAACAATATCGGTTTCAATAAGGTACCATTGAACTAATTAGAATACAGGTTTTTACTGTCTTGAGAGGAATAATTCATTGAGAGACAGCTGAAACAATGAAACTATGAAGCAATACGGACAAATACACAACACATGGCTGTTATTCCACACAGTGGTCGCAGTTTTCACACGAATATTAGAGGGGTGTGTTCCTTTCAAAAATAGTTGCATTGTTCGAATGAGAACAACAGACAATGCCATAGATTGTTTCAAAAACACGCCAAGTGACCGACCGCTGCTCTCTGCGAGAAGGACCACGGATCGAACAACAGCGTCCACAACGAGTGAGAGGAAGTCGAGGTTGGAAGAAGAGAGCAGGAACGGACCATCACACTGCGGACAGTACTGACGCACCCCCCGCAGCCCATCTGCAATCGGGTGGAGAGTAGAAGTGTGTCAAGTGTGTGGAACGGAGGCTCACCCCATCTGCCACTATCTCCCACTCACGTGTGTCTGTGATATGAATGGTGGGCAGAACGAGTTTGGGTCTGGAGTGGAAATAGAAGGACGAATGATCAGCGAACAGGTACGGGTGGAGACGGTAGATGTCCGACAGAGACGACACCTGAGCAATCGATAACCCGACGATCAATAATCGATCTCACGGTGTTGAGAGGAAGCTGAAGGGGGAGAACCCAGGGTTGGAAGGCCCAGTTGGGAGCGAGCTGAGAAGAAGCTCGAGTGAAGGCTGCCACGAAGCTACAATAAGAAGGGGTGAGAGAGAGAGAGAGAGAGAGAGAGAGAGAGAGAGAGAGAGGGATATCACCTCTGCATTACGTCCGTGTCCACTTCTTTCCTTCCCGTCACCTTTAAAACATGCATGAGTGGTACAATCAAAAACAATCGAATCGTTGTCGAATCTGCTACGGCAATGAATGATGGGCGACACTGATGAACTCTGGCACAGCCGACCTGTATGAAGTCTCCCATTGTGTTGTGTTCGCTGAGTTGCTTCGCCGCCGCCGGAAACACGTCTTCGAAGCCCTTCGGCATAGCCTGCGACGTCGGGAACGGGTCGAAGTGCAGAAGGCCGTCCAGCACGAACACTCCACGCACCTGACACAAGCCACGCCCAGTTAAGCCACGCCCACTCTCCACCCCACCTTCTCTTTGTCGATGATTTCCAGAAGGACCTCTTCGACGAATGCGTGACTACCAGCCAAACCCTAACGACTGTATTGGGGAGAGAAAGAGAGGGGAGAGAGAGAGAGAGAGAGAGAGAGAGGAGAGAGGAGTTTCAGATCGATGTTTCTGATCGACAATGGCGTATAGTAGAGTGGAGTTGAATGGGTAGAGTGGGGACAGAGCGGTCACTCTCGCAGTCTCCAGCGCCCCCGCCACCCCACTGCCGTTGTCATCCACGCCTGAGTGACAGTGACAGTGACAGTGACAGTGACAGAATGACAATGTGACAATGACACACCAGCGATATCCTCTTCCGTATCGTAGTTGGCAACCAGTACGACCATCGAGTCCTCTGCCGTTCCGAAGTACGGTCCGGGCGACAACGCAATCACATTCGTGCCCACCGAACCCTCGAAATCGTCGATAAAAGGGATTGAATTGCGAAGCTTCCAACCTTTTCCTCGGCGATGAAAGACTGTTCAAAATACGTGAGATTCATCTCCCGGAATATTCTCGAAATTTCGGACCGAGCCTCGTCCTTTTCCTCTTCCGAAAACCTACAAACAAGAGTAACAAAATGTAAAAGGATGCCTTCTTTCTAATAAACTCACCTTGGTTTCCCAAGAAACCCGCTGAGGTCATCCTTCAATCGGTTGACGTCAACAATCTGCGCAGCCCCCGAACAGAGAAGTGCGACAGTGAGCACACGATCCTCATGTCCTCTCGCGTCTCACTCACTGCCCTCTCGCTATCCCTCCCCCTCGCACCACCCCCAAATGTTCTCACCGGTTTCTTGCAATATGTCCGGCAGTGGAGTGAGTGCTTGGTAGTGAGAGGGAGAGTGAGAGAGTGTGCGGGGGTGAGAGAGCGAGGGGTGAGGGTTCAGATCTCCTGACAGGTGAATGAGTGTCGCCTATGTCTGTTTGCACACAACAGTGTCAATGCGAGAATAGCCAGTTCCTTTTCCCACATTCGACATCCAAAAACCACAAAGTGAGCACATTGAAAAAGCGGCGAGATCAAAGCACTTCACTAGCCACTCGTGAGTAATTCTGCCGAGAAACTGGCCAGAGACACTCGAGAACCAGGAACTAGATGACGTCATGCGAGAGGATTTATCGATAACAAGAGAACACGGTCACAACGTCATAAAAGAACAGATCAGCAGTGCTTATATATCAACGAGAACAGCGAGTGTATGGAGGGGGGGGGGGCGTCAGTTGGCCACGAGCTGGTCGAGCGCCTGCTGGTCGAGCTTTAGCTTCTTCGACGCCACCTCGATCTCATCCAGCAGACGGTTGTTCTCCATCTCCATCCTCAAAACGACACATTCAACATTCATATCCCCCACAATGAAGCTCAAAGAGAGAGTGGCGCGTGGGCTCACCTGTAGTTCTTGGTGACCATGGACACCCAGCTGCCCTCGAGGTCCTTCAGAGCCCGGCCCGCGTCCATCTGGGCCATCTTGCGGCGCGCGTGCGTCTCCATCACCTCAACCGCCACACTCCCCCTCTCCCCCCCCCCCTCTCTCTCTCCCACCTCCTCCTTGCACTTCCTGAGCTGTGTCTCCTCCTCGTTAAGTGTCTCCTCCAGCCCCTTGTTTCTTCTCAGCATCTGCTCCCCCGAATACTCGTCCATCAGACTCAGATTCAGCTGTCGCACTGCCAGATGCTCGTTCTGCGCCTTCGCGTTCTTGATCGCCTAAATAATCGATTGATTGATAGATTGTATATTTCGACTGCGCACCTTTTGCCACGCGGCCTTGTCTCCTTGCCTCGAAGTGCCGGCGGGACACGGCAGCTCACAACGACGCATATCCAGCTTCGGCATCTCCTAAGCACCCACACGTCTCTCTTGGCAACATGACAATGACGTCATGCATACCTATGCCCGATGACGTCATTCCACCCCTCTCACCTGCTTCTTGGCCATCCTAGCGTGTTCCTTGATCATGGTGGTACTGAGAAACGCATCGTAGTCAGGCACTGGCAGATGCTTCAGGTAGTTCTTGGTGGGGCGGAAGATCTGCAAACCACACCCCGTCGAGCCCCGCCCCCTTCGTCTCCGCCCACCTTGCACTCGTGGTCGATGAGTTGGAGCGCCATCTGCCGGTCAGTCTCGTTGTACTCCGTGTCGAGGTAGGGAAGAGCATCGACCACCACCTGATGATAAGCATCCTGGTCGTCCACCCTCCATGTCCCCTCCCCCCCCTCCCACCTGTTCATCTTCCAGCGTCCCTCCGGCGCCGGCAGGCCCTGTCAGTGCGAGTCGTTTCTGCTCTTTCGACATTCTAAAAGCACACATAACATACTTTAATTCATAAATCTATTCAATTGGTGAAATGTATCACAGCGTTGAAACGCATAGTTCGATCCATATCAAAAACGAATAAAAAAACGCATTCATAAATTCTTTATACATCGTATACAACAACAACATCCTCTGTATATAGAATCTCAGACGTAAATACAATAAACTATAACAATTTTCACTTGCATTCAATAAAAACAAAAAACAAAACGTGGATTCAGTATATGAGAAAATAACTAAGTCGGAATTTGAGCGAGAAAGAAACAAAGCAACAATGGGGGAGTGATTTAATCATTCCAGAATAGGGATGCGATGTGGAAGAAAGGAAGAAAGGAAGGAAAGAATCAAGGCTCTCGCCACAAGGTCTATCGGAAAGCATACATTGTAACGTACTCGATTAATGATTGATATTGATTAGGCGGATCAGCTGACTCCGCAGGCACTCTAGCATTCATACCCTTGTCTCAACGCCATGCTCTACCATACTAATCAAGCCGTGCCGTGTCAAAGAAGTGAGCCGGATACCAGAACACAAAACACGCAGATATGGGAAGAACAATCAATCATACACGAACATACCGTAATAGAATACACGAAACAGAGTGTGTGTGTGTGTGTGTGTGTGTGTGTGTGTGTGTGTGTGTGTCATGGGGACTGACTGTGTGGTGGTGCTCTGCTGCTCTCAGCTACTCTATGATCTGGACGGAGGAGGTGTCGCTCGTGGCGGCGGCGTCTCCGAGAGAACACATGGTCGTCTTGACGGCAGGCCCGCGCCTCTTCGCAGCCCCCGTCGCATGGCAGCGCCGCTTGTGAGCCGCCGCCAGAGCCGCCTCCTTCTCATCCACTCCATCGCCCTACAACCATCCCATATCATCATAACACATACCGTCTGTGCCCTGGCATTGGCATGGCTGCTGTTGGCACGTACCGTCTCGTGGTATAGCCTCCTCTTGTTCCTCAGGGTGGTGAGTGCTGCCCACTCCCTTCGACTGCACTTGGCCGCCTCCTCCTGGCTGCACTCCTCCACTACTCGCGACGTCGACCGCCGAGGGCGCTGTGCACAGAAGAAGTCGGTCACACGCGACTGCAACTGCAACAAAAACGTTTTATAATTATTTTTTTGTAAAAGTTGTAGTGTACGTACGGCGCTGTTCTTATTGGCGGCAGTCCTCTTCTGGACCCTCTCGTTTTCACTCGCGAATCGAGCCGCGTCCCAGTCGCAGTGTGCGCTCATCACCTCCTCTATCCGCTTCAAGTCCATCGAGCCAATCACAGGCAGGTCCGCCTTCTGAACGTTCTTCGTGTCCGGAACCTGGACAACAACAAATAAACAAAACAATATTAAAATAAATTAATAATAATAACTATAAACTAACCAGAAACACGTCAACAGCCTGCAGAAATAAGTCGGCATTAGGGAAACCGTCAGGAATGGAGAAGCGAGTCGCCTGCTTTCGAAGCTTCTGTTTCAGCTAAAACAAACACATAGAAACTATTCAACCAATCAATAATAAATCACAACCAGATACAATGTGCGCCTCTCACCTGGCTGTCCGTCTTCCTCAGTGGCACCTCCTTGGTGCAGTAGCTCCTGAACCTGTCGAGGATGGTGGACGGGTGGTCGTCTTCGATGAGCGAGAACTCGGCCACAATCTCCAGTCCAGTCACCACTCCCACTCGACCGACGCCCTTCTCGAAGTAGTCACATCCGAGCAGCATCGCCAGCGCAATCAGACGGTGGCGGTTCAGGTCTGACATGAGATGTGTTCACACAACACTCAATCGCCAATCTGCCTCTATCAGCACTCACTCTGCTCCTCCAGCTTCTGCATGGACACGTGGCTCACGCTGCTCACCATCCGACCGCCCTGGCTGAACTCCACCTCCAATAACAACATTACAATCAATAATCAACACGACCTGTGAGCGACGCACCCTGTATATGTTGCTTCCTCCGAAGAGGAAGTAGTCGAAGTCTGGGGTGATGCATCCGTGGCTGATGCCTGCCTGTTCGAGCTGCGCGCACTGAGCCTCTCCGTCCGCGCCCCCCACCACACACAACACGCCCATCGCAGAAAGCAGCTCCTGCATACACACACTACACTCGAATACATCATATGACATGGATAGATAAAGGTAGCTACTCCATGTTCGTACCTGTACGCGGAACACGCGTTCGATCAGTTCGCGGTGCACCGACTGATCCCAGCCACAGCCGCCCGCGCGCTTCGAACGCTTCACGTACTCCTCACACACCTAATACACATGGGGTTAATTATAAATGGTTGACAAACTGCATCATTAATACCGTACTATCCAGATTTCTCACCTGGTGGTTGGCGTTGAAAATGGCGTCGACCTGATCGAACACCACAATCACATTGATGCCGCACTCGAGAAGGCGCTCACACCTCAACACAAATATGTCATGTAAACTGTAAACAAATAAACAAAAAAGAAAACATCACACTCAGCACAAAAAAACGAAAAAGAAAACATCACACTCAGCACACCTCTTGTAAAAAGTGACGAGATAGCTGTTCTTCTGTTCGTTTCCATGCGACGTCGAACCGCGAACAGATTCATACAACCAAATGTGACCATCTGAAAATATACAAAATATATAACTACGTATATAACTAAATATGAAAAGTAAGTAAACAACTGACCGATGGTGAGAGTCTTGCCGCGAAGGCTGGCGAGCTCGACGTTGCTCGCATAGCGGTTCATGTGATCCCAGATACCAGTAACACCCATCTCCACCCGCGCGACCGCCAACCAATCGATAGTGCGATCAATCAAACAATATAAATCAATACCCGCGACGCACTCGCATCGACGGCGGCCCGCTGCAATATGGGCAATCAGTGGGAAGAGGCAGAACAATTCGAGAAAAGGGATCATCCCCGCTTGAGAGCAGGCCAGGCCGAAAACTTTCTCATGCCGATTGTAATCAGATGAGAGTGAGATTGGCATATGAGGTGGATTACGAGGGACACGAAGGAAATATAGTCACTCTGCAAGAGATGATGGTGCAATGATGAAGAGAAGAAAGACAGAGTGACGAAAACAACGCAATCACGAGAACCCATACAAAACAACATGGCACATGCAATGAAATATGCAATGAAAATACATTTCAAAACAACGGAACATATGTGTTCATGTGCGTGGTCTTATCTACGGCTATGCCTCGCCACATCTCCACTCACCCCCCGCTGTCCCTGATGCGTATTTCTCACTACACAGTCGCGCACAAAATAACACCACAAATGTTTCGCAGCAATTACACCTATTCTTTTCACTTCTCTCTCCATCGCAGATATTCGATACCGTTGTAACGGCTGTGACAAAGCACCAAAACCACTCATCAACATAACAAATAATGTGACAACATTTATAATATGCGCAACCCGCGGATAACAACAAAACAAGAGTGATTAGTGCACAACTATACATGATGGTGATTTGCTTGGCAGAGAATCAGAGCTTCTTGAGGTTCTTCTTGATGAGGGCGACCCGGTGCTGGTGTGCCATGGCGGGAGGCAGCCTCTCCTGCCGGGGCGCCGCAGTCGCCGCCCCAAACACGTGCACTGCAGCGCGCGGCACTCGGGGCATCTCAACACGCACTCATCCACAATCCTCCTCCTCCACTCTCTCACCTTGTACACGAGGTCCAGAACCATCTCCACATCCCGCACCTCCAACCGGTGGTTGCCTCTCCGGTTCACCAGAGTGCATACTCGGTCGATGATCTCCTCCACAAACTCGTCGGCATACTCGAGCAGCGCGTCCTTCACACCCTCCTCCAGCACTGTCGACGGGTCGATCTGCTTCACCAGGTCGTCCAGACGAGCCTGTGTGCCTCTTCATCGCCACCGCTCCCGCACTTGTGCTCACCCTGTCCATGAGTGCTCCTCCAGTCATGATGTGCTGAATGGTCTGCGGAAGCTGCTGCTGCTGCGGCGGCGCCTGTTTCGAGATCAAGTGATCGACTAGTGAGCGGGGCTTGCCTGTTGCTGTTGCTGCATGTGCTGTGTGTGTGGCTGGTTGGGCGAGGGATGGGGCGCGTGCTGCTGCGGTTGCTGTTGCTGGGGAGGCGGGTGCTGCGGAGACGGATGCAGCTGTGGCTGAGACGCCATGCCCGCCCGAGGCTGCATCTACAACAATATACACAACACGGATATCAAACAAATACCACTTCACTACACACAACAAAAAAGAAATGCAAATGCATTATAAAAAAATAACAAAATGAACCTGCATCATGGGCCTCGGTCCTTGCGGGGTTATTATTTGCCGTACTGGCCCCATCGACTGAATGTTAGTCTGGTTATGAGCACATCAAACGAATGACAAGTATGATGACTTACCGGTTGCTGCATCATGTGTTGTGGGGGCGAGGTGAACTGCGGACCTCCGGGACCTCCGGGACCACCGGGTCCGGGAGGGCCTTGTCCCGGCCCGCCCGGACCTTGCTGCTGCTGCTGCTGGAACTGCATCGAACTCTGCTGACGAATCGCCTGTTGCGCGTACGGCGCTAGCTGCTGACGAACTAAAACAATGCATGAATCTTAGGTAAATGTAAAAGTTATTCCCCCCCCCTCCGATTCAAGAGAATCACTCTGCGGAGGGGGTTCCAACGACGGTATCTGGCCTATTTTCGTAACAATGCGCTATGAATATTGATGATATTGAAATCTTACCTGTCATTTGAGGAGGTCCGGGACGCATCGGACCAGGTCCGCCCATTTGCTGAAATAAAATACTTGGAAACAAATTTATATATCAATTTACAGCCGCCCAGAAAAAAAAAACGTGAGAGGAGAAGAAATAGAAACGTCACTCAACATGACACATAAACTGTTCACATTTTGTGGATACCAATGCTGAGGAGGATATCCTCGTGGAGGTAGTCCAGGCATTTGGGCGTGGCCTGGCGGGGCGTGGCCCGGATGATGATGCGACATCTCTCGTTTAGGCACTTGTGAGTTGGACTAGGACATTAGACAGTTAGCCACACCACGTTTCAAAATGCATTCACGTTTTATGGAAGCAAGCACACATGCAGAGCAGATATCAAACAAGGTAATGCAGCAGCAGCAATGTATGTTAAAACTCCGAATTCTAAATATACAACGAAATACACTAACAACATTCATATAGCGATAACACATGCATTGAGATCTATGAGAAAACGCTAGCCACATGCGATGAAGGTGATTCATAAGCAGACTGAATAAGATGTGTAAACGGCCGTCAGTGAGAAAACCCATAAAAGCACATTGCTAAACATACCTGAGGTCCGCCGGGACTGCTGTTTAGTGCCGCAATGAGCTGCGACTGCTGTTGCTGAGGGTGCAACGGTCCGTCGTTGTTAGGGAACCCGTCCGCCATCCTAAAACACAAAACATACAAACATTAAACCTTATTATCAAAACAAATTTGCATGAAAGTTTTTTTTAATATTTGAACAACGTAACGTTTGAACCGGAAAAAAGGGCGGGGTTAAAGATTTTTATGGTCCCACAACGAAAGGGCTGCTGCGGGAAATATCTCTTCACGTCCCAAATTATCGATTAGCAAAACAGCTGACGTCTCACGGGCGATCATATCAGCGGCGACAACGATTGACATTTCGTCTGGATTTCCCCCGGCCATGATCTCAATATCGTATGTATGTGTTCATAGACTACGAATCGCTCTTCCCCCATTTCAAGACTGGCAGAAACCTCGTGATGTTTGTATGGAGCCCGTGCGTATTGGATTGCGAGAGGCAGTGAGAGACAGCGAGAGTGCGTGGGGTGAGGCGAGAGTCAGAGTTGGAAGGGCGAGCGAGAGAGTGAGTGAGAAGGCAGTGGCGGGACAGCCCGAGGGCCTGCCTCCTATCGATAAATGGCGGCCCGAGATGCGACCTCGCCTTGTGCTTCTTGCATTTCTCTCGCTCGTCACTAATTATTTCATAGTGCCTCATCCATTCTTTTCATTTTGCGATACGAGTTGTGACCCACCACATGATTGCAGTGTTGTGTGTTACCTGTCACATTTCATAGCAAATTAATTGACGCGTTGGTGTATTGATTACATGCTTTATATAATAGGGCTCATCGTGTTCATTCTCTCCGTCCTTGTATGTCGAAATGTCACACGTGCGCGTCTTTGTCTTTCAGTCTGTCTTTCGCATCTGCCATCCTCCTCTTATTGGCCTTCATCACGTGAAGTGATCTGTTTTCTGTTCGCAATTCGCAGTCTAGTGTCAAACTCCGACTACCAACCAAGTCAATCGTTTCAGTGTGTGCGCATGTCCGTTTCCTGTTGAGCACCCCCCCCCGTCTGTTTCTATTTATTGATTGATTGATCTACGAGGATGGAGCGATTCGATCGCTTTGAGTATAGCAACCGTGATATCATCGGTCATGGTGCTTTCGCCATTGTCTACAAGGGACGATACATCGAGGTGAGAATTTTGTAATTATAAAAATTATATCAATTTACGATGTTTCTCCATAACTTGATACGTTTACATGTTGTTTCGCGTGGTATTCTTATAATTCGTTTATGTGGTGTATCCATATATTCGTTTCACTATTCAATGCATTGACGTCATTAACTCGTCTCGAAATGAGGCAAGCGTAGGCGTGTGTCGTGTCGAGCCCGCCTTTTATGGGACATGCGTTCGGAATACTCGGAGCTAATCATAACCAAATGGGCCTGCACTGAATGTATTGTATCATTCACTCATTCGTCTCTCACACTCACTACATGTTGTCCCCGTGCCATCCTCTTTCACCGCTGTAACATTTGAATCATTACGCGTCGGTGGTCATTTGAGAGTACTTGCAACGGCGGGAGCGAGAACATCCCACTCCCGCTTCCACATTCATCGCCTCTCGAATACGACACGTAATACACCCCACTCGCATAATAAAATGATAGTAAAGAGCCAGTTCAGTGTCTTTTGATGGAACGCACTGGAAATTGAATAATCGAACACCTCTTTTGCGTCAGCGAGCCGACCGCACATTCAGAAACAAATGTTTGTGTTGAACCTGGTTTGCTTTTTTCGCATTGGGTGATTTCTGATTTGGTTCTTGGTTGGCATCCCCGATTCACCTCCCACCTTGTCACTCAGATTGGCTCGTGCTAATGAGTGATCACATTGCCCACTCTCACCCAACCTCTGCTCACTCACTTTTCGCGAACCCATAATTGGCCATTTGGCTGTTACTGCGGCGCCACATTGAGTCATTACGAGCAATCCGCTCTCCCAGCCTATTCCATTCGCATGCAATATAGCCAATAGGAAGAAGGCATGCAGGAGGGAAGGCGGGAGAGGGGAGGATCGTATTGATTGCGCCCCTCCCTCGCCACCCCCAGCCCCTTTTCTCCCATCCCTGTCTCCTTTTCCGAAACAGAAAAAGAAAGCCCTTTCCATGAGAGAGACAAAGGCTCTGCAAGAATGGAGTGACGAAAATATGTTTGTGGCATTCTCTTTTGAGGGAGATGATTTGTTTACAAACCCGTGACTGGCAGATAAAAAAACGAGTAGGTTTTCGTTGCGGCCGAGAGTCAGTGTGTCCTGAAATTTGAGCACACTTATCACACTAATTGTGTGAAGAAGAGTGGCGGGTGTGGGAGAGGAGAGAGGGAATACGAAAGAAAGAGACGGCGAAGGGCGAGACGAGAGAAGAAGCAATCAGTGAACCGCGACCGAGTGACCACCCGGCATAACAATGAGGCATTCTGTAGCTGCCAATCAACAATCGTTCACACCACGAATTTATATATGATGCACAATCAATCAATGCAATATTTCAGAAACCCGAGGTGCCAGTGGCTGTGAAGAGTATTGCGAAGAAGAACATCGCCAAGTCGAAGAACCTTCTCGCGAAGGAAATCAAGATTCTCAAGGTGAGCGACAACAGGCTGTCGTCCATTATCGACTACTATCTTGCATTGTTCTTGTCTTTGAGTGGATGTGACAGGGTGAGATGGGGCATGTGAGAAGGAGTGCCCTCTGTGTTCAGAGAGAAAGGAGGAGGAGTGATTGAGCGCTTGACATGTGTTCAATCCAGCAAGGCGAGAGGAACACGCCTTTCCACTCACCACCTCACCCACCCGAGAATCATCATTATCTATTTGTTTTCGAGCATAGTTTGACGTGAATGGGATATAATGTAATGGTTGGAGAGGTTTATTGGTGGGTGAATGGATTGAAGATTTGGCTGGACTAGCAGATAAATCAACTATCTGTATGTTAGGTCTGAATAGGTTTGTCAATGGACATTTGTCAAATATAAAAAAAAACAGTGACCGTGGTGATAATACAATCGCATCAAACACTTGACGTTATGAGCGATTGTGAAATTTGAGTGTTTGAGGAGCTGTCGGGTCTTGAACATGACAACCTGGTGGCGCTTCTGAAATGCCACGAGACACCCACGCACGTCTATCTGGTGATGGAGTACTGTAATGGAGGAGACCTGGCAGACTACCTCCAACAGAAGAGCACTCTCAACGAAGAGACCATACATCACTTCGTCGTCCAGATAGGTAGGCCGAGTCACAGGGGGCGGCGCTTATTGTGAATGATTTGAGCCCACGCTCTGGAGGCGATCAACAAGAAGGGTATCGTACACAGAGATCTCAAGCCCCAGAACATTCTCTTGTGCAATCCGAGCAGGTATGGATACTGTACCTTTCATCTTTCTTGTTTTCTCTCTTGTGTTTTGTGTATGATGGCAATGTGTGTATTTGAGGCGTCCGAACCCTCCTGTTCACCAGCTGCTCATCAAACTGGCCGACTTTGGCTTCGCGAGGTTCCTCTCGGACGGAGTGATGGCTGCCACCCTATGTGGATCACCCATGTACATGGCTCCTGAGGTGAGTATTGATTGATTGATTGATTGGCGGTTGTTGATTGTGATGTCTGTTTAGGTGATCATGTCGCTTCAATACGACGCCAAGGCGGATCTCTGGTCGATTGGAACCATTCTTTTCCAATGCCTTACTGGAAAGGCGCCCTTCCAGGTGAACACAATTATCGATTGATTCCTATTGATTGATTGACACGTTTGTGGTTGCAGGCGCAGACGCCGCCGCAGCTGAAGATGTTCTACGAGAAGAACAAGGAGCTGCGTCCGGACATCCCCGAGTGGTGTTCCCCCAACCTGCGGGATCTGCTGCTGCGCCTTCTCAAAAGAAACGCACGCGACCGCATCTCATTCGAGCACTTCTTCGCGCATCCTTTCATGCACGACCCACCGGCGGCGTCTCCATCGAGACGCATCCTCGAGCAGGCCTCGCCGCTGCCCCCGCGGCGCCCGAGTGGCAGTCGCCTAGCCGAATCGCCCGCGTCTGCCATTCCACGGAGGCCGAGCGGACTGGCTCGACAGCTAGAGTCGCCCCAGCCAGCCAGGAGAGCAGGCATGCTCGACAGCGGAGACTTCACCTTCCTGCCCCCGCTGCCGGGACAGAGGCGGCCCGAGCCGGAGGGAAGCCCCGTCAAGCAGGTACAGGTGCACGAGGCCTCTGTGGCTGCTGGGCCGGCAGCCGTGCGAGCAGTGCCAGTACCCAGTCAGAGGGTCGCGTATAGGTGAGTGGACATCTCTCCCCCTCTCCCCTCTCCCCTCTCCCCCTCACTCGCCCTGTTGCAGTCGCATCGAGGAGCGTCGGTCGGCGGCGTCGGCAGCGCAGGCGTGTTCTCCTCGCAGCGAGCAGCCGGGGACTCCCCACAGGGAGCCCGCCAGGATGCCGAGCATCGAAAACATCAACCTGCCACACAGTCAGTCTCCTTCTCTCAACTAATACCTTGTGGAACTATGACTGATCCGGACTTGTTGAGTGTAACGTTGTGTTGTTCAGCCAACTTCATGGTGCGCGATGCTCGCTGGCGTCGCTCGCAGGCGGACTCGTCTCGCTCTCGCCGCAACACAGTGACAGCGGAGGAACCGGCGGGGGCCGTCGCCTCTCTCCCTGGACAAGTACCCCAACCCATACCCAAGTCCGCCACCACACTCGACCTCGCAACTGCGTCCAGACAGCGATCGGAGCCCATTCAGCAACAACCGCAAACGGTGAGTGGGCGGAGCGAGTGTGGCGGGGCTCGGGGCATGATCGTATGGGTTGTAGATGGAGCAGCTGGACAACCTCAAGTACCTGGCGGTCTCGCCGTCGGAGCGCCCATCTGCGCAGCTGACAGTGAAGGCAGTGTCGGAGCAGCCGACGGTGGAGAAGGAGGAGCGGGAGAGGAGCAGCGACATTTCGGACGACGAGGAGGAGGACATGGGAGACATGGGAGCGCCCATGAGACTCCCATTCGCATCCAACCAGCCAATCACACATCCCATCGACGAGAGCATCCACTCACAACTGATGGAGAGTCTGTCCGGAGACGATACCTCGTCCTCCGTCGCCCCGCCCCTTCACGCCACGCCCCTGTTCGCTGCAAGGGGCCAGCAGGCGGGTGGGGTGACTGGGGAAGAGGAGGAGGAGATGGAGGAGGATGCGCCCCCGCCGGCACTCGAACAGGAGACTGTCATGCAGGAGGAGCACAGACAGGTGAGAGAAAGAGAGAGGGGGAGAGAGAGAGAGGGAGAGAGAGACGGTTGGATGTCAGATCTTGGCCAAGCTGCGCTTCGTGTTGGAGCTGGTGGAGACTCTGATGCAGGTGGCTGAGCAGAAGGACAACCCTCTCACAGCAGCCATGCAGCCCAGAAAGGTAGCTTTGTAGTTTGTGTATTGATCATGGTTGAGACATTGTGTTTTGAGAAGGAGACCCCTTGTGCGTACCGTCGTGCGGAGCAGCTGGTGGTGTATGTGCGGGCGCTGCACATGCTCTCGTCTGCCCTGCTGCTGGCCCAGCGGAGTGTGGCGGCGCGCCAGCTGCATGCCAGCCCCGCCGTACAGAACGTTCTCAACCAACTCAACGACAAGTACCACCGGTGTCTGGTCAGTCACCGCCACACATTGATGCATAGGTTTTGAGAGGAGAATACGATTATGCAAATTAGAGGGGTGTTGACGACAAATAAAATAGACTGTTCACTGAATGTCCCAATTCTTATTGTATCGTTTATAATGAATTGTATACTATTGATTGTGTTTAGGTGCGTTCGCAGGAGCTGGCATCACTCGGTCTGCCGGGGGCAGATCCAGCAATGGCTGTCATATCTGCAGAGAGAATCATGTACAAACACGCGATAGAACTGTGCCAGAGCGCAGCGCTCGATGAACTGTTCGGCAACCCGCAGCTGTGCAGTCAGAGGTGAGTCGACAGCCCCCTCCCCCTCCTCTCCCTCTCTTCCTCCCTCCCTCCCTCCCTCCCTCTCTCTCCCTCCCTCTCCCTCTCTCTGTTCAGGTACCCTCTCTCTGTTCAGGTACCAGACTGCGTACATGATGCTGCACACTCTGTCCGAGCAGGTGCATTGCGAGCAGGATCGTATCGTACTCGCCCGATACAAGGCGGCGGTCGAGAAAAGACTGCGCATCCTCGAACGACAGGGATTCGTCACTGCAGTCGCCAACAGCTGAGGCTACTCCTGTATGGAGCAGCCCCGGCGGTCGAGCCGCGCCCGGCTCCGCCCCCACTCGCCCCGCCCCCACTCCCTCTCCCACCCCCGACGTGTCTTCTGACCCGACTGATATGTGTACACTTGGTGTAGTGACTTGCCCCGGATATTGATTGGTGTATTGATTTATATTGTGAGATGCGACAATTCCCCTTTTTCTGTGTCTCCCCTAGCTGTACATAAGAGTATAGTGGGTGCTTGTTTCTTTTTGGTTACCCCACCGCGTTTTCTGTCTCTTGCTAATCCTTTCTCCTGTCGCTCATGTGTGTTTGAAAGTAGCCCCGCCCCTTCTAGCTCCTCCCACCCTGTCCCATGTAGTCTTGCTCAATTACGAGAGATAGAATACCTAAAATGTAAATATTGTGTGAAATGTTTGAGTTTGCTAATTTTGACACTTTGCAGCTGTGTACCCATACATTTTCATGTTATAGATTTTCTAGTCAATAAACATTGAAATATTATTCATTATGACATATTTACTTTACAACAAGAATTAATTAGAAGACCAACAGTAACTACATGTTCGCTTGAAATTTGAGGAGTCCTCGGAGAAACCTGTTGAACCGGCCGAGAAGAAACACCTCAATCGTTGCGTTGGTGATGAAGACAGCCAAATATGCTGTGTCTCATTGATGTGCGTTTGTCAAGCTGGTGTAGGGGATGGTGCGACTTGGCGAAAAGTCCACACGGGACGTGCGGGACGCACTCTATCCACGAGAGCCCACAATCGATGCAGTCTTTTCTGTAGCGGGCAGAGTTGATTCTTACCCCTCACACCGTTCTCACCCCTACCGCAGCTCAGTTCATTTTTCAGTCGTTCAAGCTGAAATCGAATTCTGATCCCTTTCTTACCTCTTTTCGTTAAATCATTCGAGAGGCTAAAAATGCATTCTGAGGGGTAAGAATGCACTGTGGCCACGCGTTTAGACTTTAGATGAATGGTCCCTTTTGACACGCGCCATAAGGACAGAACCGTCACTCACACAGAGCACGTATGGCACCACAACTCACCTAGATTCAATCGCTGCCACTCCCACAATTCCATCTCTCGTTTGCCACGCAGTCTTCTTTTAACTCTCTTTTCTCTGCCCACACTACATACCCTCTGCAAAGACCTTTTCAATGGTAAATACGATCACACCTGAAAAAACGAACACATTTTATTCCGAATAAGTATAATTATTTGTCTAATCGCAATCATATAAATACAGCCATACCAGTGACGGGTCAGAGACAAATGGAGAGAAAGCGATCGAATGTTGATACGCGCAGTACCCAGGAGGGCTGATGGGTGTTGAGCGGGGCCCGAGTCGGCGCCCGGTCAGGGGCCCGAGTCGGCGCCCGGTCAGGGGCCGTCGAACACTCACTGCATTGAGTAGTAGCCCCAGTAGAAGATGCTGCAAATGCATAGATGTTGGTTGAATGAATGGTACAAAGGTTGCCAGTAGAACGGACCCCTACCCTACGACCGAATTCGGACGAAATGGACGCGCAGCCTTTTTCTCGGATCTCCGTTGATCGTATGCTACAGAGGTCTAGCTTAGCGGAAGCCCATCTTGTCATATATACGACTATTTAGGTGACTCATGCTATATTGATCTCTGAATTGGCGTCGATCGCGCATATAATATCGATGTTGCAGAAACGCCGCAAATGGTCCTCCCTCTCGCTTGGATATGCGAATGCCAATCTCGCCGCGAAACCAGAAACAGGTCGGAATTTAGAGGTATCGAAACAGCCATCCGGCATATGATACTTACTTTTTAACTGGATAAAAGTATGCAGTTGAATATAGGGTATAGGGCATCTCGATTCCGCTAAAACTATAACTCAACAGGAACACGAGTGAGGGATTATTTTCCATTTCGTCTCCATGTGGTCGAAATTAGTCACACTGTTCGATCGCTCACCACTGTAGAAGAGATACTTACTTGAAAATAATAAAACACATTGGGAAGATGATGCGAGAATATCGATCGATCACATTCACATCTCGCACGCGGAATTTCGGAATAGCACTCCTGAAAGAACAGTTGGAGGGGGGGGGGGGTGTTGGTAGACAGAGATGCTCACTTGGCGCGCTTGGAGATTTTGTAGATGGAATGCTTGAGCGAGTTGGCTTTGGCGAGACTCATGCGATGCCGAAGCCTGCAAGTGTGCCCGTGGCCCCGCCCGATCTAGCCCCGCCCACCTGGAGACGCCGCCACTGCTGTTGCGGATTCGCAGTTGTCCGGCATGTATGCGTGGGTAGTCGGGCGTCTCGTCGTCTTGTTGTTCGACAGCGGACGCACTCTCTGGATAGAGGGAAGGAAGGGGAGACGAAGGACGCTTCCGCACCGCAAGAGACGACTAGAGACAGCAATCACATCGCAATCAAGTGCACACGAAGAGAACAACGTGTCTTTCCTCCCTCCTCTCCCTCTCTGCTCTGCTCTCTTTCCCTCTCTCTCTCTCTCTCTCTCTCTCTCTCTCTCTCTCTCTCTCTCTCTATCACTCCCCCCTCTCTCTCTCCTCACCGGTTTACTCGAGTTCTCGCTGCTACTCGGTCGCGGTGCATCAACGTCGACTGACTTCAATCGCCTGTCAGAAATCTCGTCGATAAATGATTTTGGCACGCCGAAGTCACGCGGGTTCACCGCCCCTGCAAGTCTGCGATAAGCCCCGCCCCCTCTGGCTCCGCCCACCCTCGGTGTCTTCGGTGCGCGTGTCTCCGTTGGAGACAGCCCTCGGCCAGTCCTCCCCTCCCCTCATCGCACTCCCGCGACGCTGCTTCCGACCCCAATACGAGTAGTTGACAGCAGCGTA
This sequence comes from Rhabditoides inermis, assembly GCA_963966185.1. Lineage (NCBI taxonomy): Eukaryota > Metazoa > Nematoda > Chromadorea > Rhabditida > Rhabditidae > Rhabditoides > Rhabditoides inermis. The sequence goes on along the minus strand of CAWZYM010000067.1, from coordinate 32,179 downwards.
TTCCAGGAGGGCTGCGAATACGAACACGAAACACATCACCTGGAAGGAGAGGGATGAGAGGGGGAGAGGAGAGAGAGAGGGGAGAGAGAGAGAGGGGGGGAGAGAGGGGGGGGGGTGAGAGAGAGAGAGGGAAAGAGGAGAGGGACAGACCAGGTAAATATCGATACTCTTGACGTAGCTGATACGTGGCAGAGACTGTCGCACTCCAGTCGAGATCGTTGTCATTGTGAGCACAGTGGTTATACCTGCAAGGCATCTCATCCCCCCCCCCCTCTCTCTCTCTCTCTCTCTCTCTCTCTCTTTCTCTCTCTCTCACTCACCAAGTGCTACGCGGGCACTGGTTGCTTCGTGGTTTATCCAAAACGATACCCATGACAGCATGACTATGAGAATACAGGGAAGGTAGGTCTGGAATATGAAGTAGCCGACGTTTCTTTTGAGTTGGAAGACGAGGGAGAGCCGTTGGTAGGAGCCTGCAGTGAACATGTCAACACTTCCCAGTACACATCCAAACATCATTCCGAGGCCCCTTCTCTCTCTCTCTCTCTCTCTCTCTCTCTCTCTCTCTCTCTCTCTCTCTCCCTCTCTCTCACCAGTAGCCGTGCTGACTATGGAGTCTTCTGTTTGGTATCCGAGGATCTCGAATTGTGGTACATCGGATTGTTCCACTCCGTGTACTGCCAGTGGCTCATTCCACTTCATAAGCACTTCCGATGTAGTGTACCCGTCTGCAACACATCCACATCTCATCATTAATTGTAAACATAATTGTATAAACATCATTGCTCGTGATATCATGATAGAAATACAACGATGGTTTGTGAACTGTGAAAGAAATAGCTTACATGACTCGATCTCCACAGTGCAGTTTTGCGCGTCGAGGGGAAAGTTGCGAAGGTCCATCGAGCAGGCGAGCGTTGATGTGAATCTGTGTAAAAGTGTTATAAAACATTGTAAAAAATTTATACAAACATCTATCTATGATGAGGCGGCAAATGAGTAAAGATCCATTCGGGTGAGAGCCGTAAATCCTAACCACTAGACCACAACGGAGACATGTTGAAGAATTGAGGGTTCCTCCTTGTGAACGCAAATGCTAGTGTTGTCAAGAGCACTCACCTCATTCCATATGCCACTCGGCCATCCCGAGTGATCCGCAACATCTTGTTCCTCTCCGTCACATCGTGCAGATACGAGTGCTTGTCGTTTGCCAAGAAAGTGTCCGGAACCCAGATGTGCCTGGAATAGAAACGCATCAACAACACACTCGTCCAATCAACCAAACATGATAATCGTCTTACGCTGAGAAGTCTCCGGAGAGAGTCATGTCGTCTATCTGCACTTCTTCCGTCCACGACAGCCTCTCATCCGTCCAGTACTGATGCAGATACATGGTGACTGTGTAGTCCTGAAGTTGTGTTGCATTGTCGTGTGTTTTGTGTTGTCGTCGCGTCTTCCCACCATGTCCACTTCTGATATAGCATCGAACGACGCTATGATGATGTCCATAGTCAACAGAAGGGCGTCGCCTGCAATCACGTCAACTCAACACCCGCTCGATGCCTTCAACCTTCAACTCCTCAATATGCTGACGTCGCCGCTTCACGTTTCTAGTGGCTTCAAGTGATTGTATTTGGCGCGTTCGTAGGGAGCTGGAGGGAAGGAAGGAGGGGAAGGAGGGGAGAGACGGGCGCAAATTGATAGTGCCCTCTCGAGCCGCGTAATAGCAGCCTCCCTCCGATTGAATAGTCTTTGTTGTGTATGGCCCTCTAGGGACGACGACCAATCAGTACCGCCCCGCAACATCCCTCGTTCCACTAAGCTTTGCACATTGCACAGTTGACAACTGCAGCTTACTTTGTTTGATTTATGAGATGTTAATACAACCAAATGTGTTGAGTTCTTGAATAAGGTGGGAACGATTGCGGAGCAGGCTGTTGTGTGTTGTGTTGTGACATCGATCCGGGGTAGATAATGGCTAGAGGCATATCTCGTCCTGCCATTGCCTTTCTGGCCTTTCTCGCGATGACATCCGTTTTGACAGCCGGCTCCCCAGAGACTAGGAACACCGATACACCCCTTCTCACCCCTTCCCAGCCAACCACAACGCGTACAACAATCACAATATGCAAATGAGGCAACTCCAACCTCCGAATCCCGGACGCAGTCGGATGTCATAGTCGGATAGGAGGTTCGACAAGAGATTCGAGGCGTTCTGATAGGACATCGCAGGCCTCGGTTGCTCGAAAGCCATTGGAGTGGTGGCCAGAGACTGCGGACTGGAAACACATTCAATCATCAGGAAAAGGTGAACGCAGTGCTGACAACTCAAGTACAAACTAACTTGGATGAAAGTGCAATGACAGTGAGCAGGGAGGAGAAGGAGATGAAGAATAGTGGGCGCACCACCGCGCGCACTCCCACACCACACATCACCACAGCATCTGAAACAGATGACGTCACTACGACAATCACGTCATATCAGCGTCGTAATTCAGTGAACTGGCGTGATGGTTGAATCAATATATGAGTGGCAGACAGAGAAGAAGGAGGGGTGGGATAGGAGGGAGAGGGGGCGTGGCTGACGGAGCTCCAGAGGAGAGAGACCAGAAGGCATATATGAAGATACGCACATACACATCGCAATGCATACAGCACCAGAAGAAGAAGAGAGCGCGCGTGTGTGACGACCCAGTTTACGAGCATAGGAGGAATGTCATCAATGTAACATGTGTGAGGCAATGAAAGGAGCAGGAGGTGGAGGAGGAGGAGGAGGAGGAGGAGGAGGAGGAGAAGGGGAGGAGCAGAGAGAGAATGAGAGAGTGAGAGGCAGAGGAGGAAAGAACAGAGAGCTCGTCCCTCTCTCTCTCTTTTTCTCTTCGCGGACGGTCGTTGCAGGAATGGCTAGATGAAATATGCAAGTGGTCTTCTAGAGGGGGAGGAGGGAGAGAGAGAGAGAGAGAGAGAGAAGTCCCTGGTGTGATGTGTCAAAGCTCGCGACACACCATCCCGCATTCAATAGGTGATATGGGCGAGTCGCTGCGTGATTAGCTGGATTCGAGGCGACTCGCCTTGTCTCAACTCACTCTCTCCACAATGCCCATTCCGCCCTCGTTTATCCCATTACGGGCAGAAGCGAGAGAAGGAGAAGGAGAAGGAGAAGGAGAAGGAAACTGCTCCTCCCCTATTTTACTTCATCACTGATAGCCACTACTACTTCTACTACTATCACTCCTTTCATCTCTTCTATCACTCACTCGCCTTCTCGACTTCTCTCCTCTACAACCCGAGTGTCTATGTCTATTTCCATTCGCAGTCTGTCTGATATTCGGTGACAAATTGAGCGCTTCTTTCATTCTACCGCGTTCCTCTCTCTCTCTCTCTCTCTCCTCTCTCTCTCTCTCTCTCCTCTCTCCTCTCTTGAGGTGTGAGGAGGCTCGTGGAGTGGATGGAGCCGTCACATCTGTCCCCCGAAACACTCCACCCCAATCTCCATTACTCCATTCAGTGTACGCGTGCCATGTCCCTTCTCCTTCTCCTGCTCCTTCTCCTCCCACTGCTCCACTCTCTCCGAGTCGATGTCGGCGCTCGCTCCTTTGAACGCGCCTTCTCGATGGCGGCTTTCCCCGCCCTCAATGTGTCCGACCAATGGACACGACACCAGAGAGCCTCCTCTCACAAGGATCTCATTCACAACGTCACCAAGGCAAGTCATTCATTATAGATGTTTATTAAAACCGACAGTTTCAGGTACTCAACACAATTCTACTGAATCAGGACAAGAATTTCCGTCCTCTGAATCCCGGTGCGCGCGTGAGCAGTCTCTTTGTCACTTCTCTCTCTCTCTCACTCTCACTCTCTCTCTCTCCCCTCTCTCTGCCTCTCTGCCTCTCTTTTTTTGTTTGGTCGGAGGTTGGGGAGCGTCGTCGACATTATAGACACGGGGTGTGATTGGGTTAGAAACGAATTCGAATCTCGAAGACCTCACATGTGTTTTTTTAGATCCGAAGGAAGCTCTGAAGGTAGAAGTGGACATTCTAGTGCGGAGCATGGGACCTATCTCCGAACAAGACATGGTGAGAAAGGGGAGAGAGAAGAGAGGAAATGTAGATAAGAGAGAGAGAGAGAGAGAGAGAGAGAAGTAGAGAGGAAGAGGGAGAGAGAAGGAAAGAGATTCTCTATACCCCTCTCTCCTCTCTCCGTCTCTCAATAGTCAATCTCGCTACGACGACATACAAAAAGAGAAAGAGAGATCTCGCGTGTTTGTTTTTTTCTAATAAAGAGGCAAAGCCATGGATAATTAACTAATCACGCCTTTATAAGGAATGGTCTGTTTTCCTGCAGACCAGGCAGCCACAAACAAACAAGTGTGTGTGTGTGTGTGTCCATAATTAGGTGTACATATCTCAGTGGCGAGAAGAGGTGTGTTGTTTTGAGGAATTCTCATTGGACTGTTACTTCCGGCAGAAGTGGTTGGATAGGCGGTTGGCGTTCACTCCCACCGACAATCGCAAAGAGATCCCTCTCGCCTCCAAGATGCTACAAGAGATATGGAAACCCGACACCTACATACGGTACACATATTCTCTTTATCTTTCTTTATCTTCTTCCACGAATTCCCCTTTTCCAGGAATGGACGCAGTTCCTATCTGCATACCCTCACTGTGCCAAACATGCTTTTCCGAGTACGAAACGATGGCCAAGTGGTCGTATCACAGAGGTGCGTGGTATAAGCTTCTATCTGATAAGTTGATGATAGGGAGAGAGATGCGAATGGGAATGCATTGTGTAGTGTGAGAGAGGAGAGGACATCAGGCATGCATTGGCATGGCGAGAGCCATAAACCATAAACAGTGGATGAGAGGAATTGGGTGGAGTGAGTGAGGAGGGAGGAATTGCAGGCTCACTCTAAAGGCCAGATGCGATATGTTCCTGCGGAAGTTCCCTATGGATTCGCAGGTGAGAGAGAGGAGGAGCAGGAGAAGGAGCAGAGGGAGCAGGAGCAGGAGAAGGAGCAGGGGGAGCAGGAGCAGGAGAAGGAGCAGGGGGAGCAGGAGCAGGAGGAGAACTGCAGTCTTTCAGGCCTGTCCTATTGAGATTGGGTCGCTCGGTTACTTCTCCACTGATGTGGTGTACGAGTGGAAAGATGTGAAGCTGGACGAGAAAATGGGGAACATGCTGTCGCAATATCAGCTCCTAGACGTCATCAAGAACAGGGCCAACGTCACAGACTACAGATACCCGGACAAGTGTGCGTCTCCCCCCCCCCTCTCTCTCTCTCTCTCTCTCTCTCTCTCTCAATGACTCCTCTCTTTTCAGCAGTTTCGGTGCTGAAAGTCTACTTCAAGCTGCAAAGGCAGCAGGGTTTCTACATTCTACAGATATACACTCCGTGCACTCTTCTTGTGGTCATGAGCTGGGTATCATTCTGGATCAACAAGGAAGCTAGTCCGGCTAGGGTGGCCCTAGGTGCGTCTCTCTCTCCCCTCCCTCTCTCTCTCTCTCACTCACTCTCTATCTCTTATTCAGGCATCATGACCGTTCTCTCCATGTCTACTCTCGGATTCGGTCTCCGCACCGACCTTCCGAAGGTATCCCACTCGACTGCACTCGATATTTACATATTGTGAGTCTTCGTGATATGTTCTATATGTTCAAGTGTGTTCAGGTCTTGTTTCGGTTTCGTGTTCATGGCAATGGTGGAATATGCAATCATAAACTATGCCCACGTGTACTACATACGGAAGAAAGTGCACGAATTGAAGGGGTTAGAGAACCCGGTGAGTGGAAAGAGAGAAGGAGAGAGAGAGAGAGAGAGAGAGAGAGAGAGAGAGAGAGTGTGTGTGTGTGAGAGAGAGAGAGAGAGGGGGGGGGGAATGACTCGTTTTCAGATGGAGAAGCTCTTCTCGGCGGGTCTGATGGGCGCGTGCCGTCAATCGGCACCCGAGGTCCAACTCGCCAATGTTGAAGTGCCAAAGAGAAAGCCGTGGTACAAAAGACTGTTCACACGGGATAAGGAGACCACCTCCGGTAACCTCCCCCCCCCCTCTCTCTCTTCCGCTACTCTCTCAGGCGGAAGGTTTCAGCAGTTCCTCTGGCGGGTGCGCCTCGCCTCGGTAGCGCAGGGGATGGTAGCGTCCTTAGCGGTACAGTGGTCCACTCACCCACAGTGCACTCCCTGTCCGCCACTCGCCTAACCATACCACGCTTGCCTCTCTGTCCACCCAGTAACACCACCTAACCCCTTCGAGTGCACGCGAATAGCGAGAGTAACATAGTGAGAGTAGATTGTCATCCCCTCAACTCCCTTCTTCCAGTCTTCTATCGGATGGCTGTGAAAGCAGCAAAGGCGAAAAAGAAGCTGCGGATGCGAGATCCTGCGAAATACGTGAACAGAATCGACAACGCCAGCAAGGTATAGTCGCAAGGGGTGGTTGAGTGAGAGGAAGAGAGAATGTCTTCTCGTATCGTCGTATCAAGCAGCAACAATTGCAAAGCGCGTGATCGGTTAGCATATTCACGTCGTTACTGTATTTCTTTTAGTTTCAAATGATTAGTATGGTAAAATGGTTTCAAAAAGAAACGGTACATTTCAGATCGTCTTCCCCACCTTCTACATATTCTTCAATGTGCTCTACTGGCTCGCGTTTCTGTACTGGATTCCGGATGAAATCAATGTGATTCTAGAGAAGATAGCGGGGCACGACAACAGTCGGACTGTGCCGCCCGGAGAGTTCTGAAAATGTATATTGTATTGTATATTGTGTGTATATAAAGTATGTTTGAACATCAAATATAATTCGATTCAGTCAGTTGTCGTCATTGTGTAGTGAAAGTGAGTGGTGATAGAAGTAGAGTAGAGAAACTGGAACCGTGTTAATAGTTGCCTGTGGGCAGTGAGCAAGTGGCAACTGGTATTACTGCAACTGCACTCCTACTCGCCTTCCTCTCTCTCTCTCTCTCACCCCTTTCCCCCCCCCCCTCTCTCTCTCTCTCTCTCTCTCTCTCCCACCCTCTCTCTCACGTGTGCACCGGCGTATCGATCTCTCTCTCTCACTGCGCATTCGTCTGCCACCACACTGACACAACACAACAATGTTTGCTGCCACTGCTCCTCTTTCTCTCAGTTTCTCCATGTACTCCTTCCGATTGTGCCCGATTATATGTGTGCGTGTTTGTTGACGCAGTTCGGGTGCGGGCGCGTTTCTTTCGCGCGCGCAAATGAGCCTTGTGTATTTGATGTTTGCACACCTTGGCTTCCGAGGGGCTGACTGACTCACGATTCGAGCCATGATAGCAGTCTGATACGACGGGCACATCGATTCGAATAGATTATGGCAGGCTGTCGACTCGCCCATTCTTCCACCCCCGCTCGTCAGCTGTTGTTTATTAGTGACCGTGCTGCAAATTGTATCACATGCATCTCTCTCACTCATCCCTCGCTTATATGCCGCCTCTGTCGCATTATCCCCTCAATGACAAATGTTTCCATCCTTCCCTTCTCCATGTATCTCTCTCTCTCTCTCTCTCTCTCTCTCTCTCTCTCTCTCTCTCTCTCTCGATGCGCGGCGCCCTCTCAACTGAGCTTCGATTCCGCATATTGCAGTATTGCACTCATCCCCACATCACATTTGCTGCTTAACGCTCCCGATTCATGTGGTTAATACAACGTATTTCATTTCGCAACGTACATCGCAGTTCGTTGTTTTCTTCTATGTGAACTACTGCTTTGTCGATTGGTTCTCGTTATGAAATGTGTGATTGTGATGATGTTCACTTGGGAATGTGTGTTGTAGAAAGTGTCTTCGTTGTCGGCTGCTGCTCGCGCCCTGTGGGGCAGTGTTCAGGACGTCCTCCGACCACAGCCGCCCCTTCAGGTCAACCCATCACATTCCTCATACATTCACAAATCACACACTTATAATGTGCATGTACGCAATTTGAATCTAGGAATTCCGTGAGCTTATCTTGTTCTGCCCCATACACTCATTCTATCCGGACAAAATCTGATTGGTCCGTGCGAGATGCTTGAAGTACATTTTTACGTAGCAGCCCTATCTCACATGTGCTGTGTACCCGCCACCCGGTTCACCATTCGTCTCTCTCCTCCTCTCGTTTTTGTTGTTGATTGAGTGAATGGCGACAGGTTGTTCGATTAGGCGTCTCACCGGCGGTCTCTGACCAGCCACTCACCCTCTCACTCACTCGCTCTCTCCACGCCCCGATCACTCGACGGACCACTCATGCACCTCTCTCTCTCCGGAACAGGGGGAGAGGGGGGGGGGGCGATCAGTGTTGAATGGCGGGTGTGGTACGTCGTCGTTCATGCGGTCGCATTCGAGTCGCCCCAATCACCCCACGTGACTGTTTCTATCAGCTGAAAGCATTCTATGCCCCTCAGGAGAGAGTGAGTAGAGTACGCAACAACTATGATCACCTATTGCTTATGTTTTGTGTATGCAAATGTGTTTAGTTGGACGCGCCGGATCAGTCGCTGCGAGTCCTCTCGGAATTCGTCGAGAACGTGTGCAAAAAGTCCTACGCCGATCTCGTCAAAGAGTATCAGAAGTGAGTTTCGCTTTTTTTCAAACATACCACCGTTTCCATTCTTACGGTGTTCTGCGTCTATCTCTCTCTCTCTCTCCCTTTCTCTCTCTCTCTCTCTCTCTCTCTCTCGCTTCGATTGCATATCCGATGTTTCAGGATTGACCAATACCAGTTCGACGCATCTGTGCGCACTTCTGGCACCCCGGCTTTCGCTCTCCACCCGCACAAAAATAGGTATTCAGGTAAGTAAGCACTGATATTAGACTTGTTACGTGATGTTGGGAACCATGTGTCATTTGTAGATGTGTTGTGTCGGGAAGACACTCGCGTTCGATTGTGGTTTGATGTGGAAGAAGGAGGCGACTACATCCATGCGAATTGGGTGCGCAACCCAGATCTAGCCAACAAGTTCATATGCACGCAGGTACGCACTTCCATCCTCTGTCTTCTCTCTCATGACTCCTTGTAGGGACCGATCAACTCCACAGTCAACGACTTCTGGCGAATGGTGTTTCAAGAACGCGTCTCATCCATTCTCATGCTCTGCAAGTGAGTCACCCATGAAGAAATAGTTGAATCACATCATCACATGTATGCAGGTTCTCGTTTCCAATTTCCTCGAGTTTTGTTGTTTTGTTCTACGAACGTCTGAATCAAATGCTATTGTCAATATATAACACACTGTCTCTGTAAGAATCGGGCGAGGTGGTTACTAGGAGCTATGTCAGCGCACATTGGGGTTATCGAAGGTTCTTTACAAGATTCAAACAGTCGTTTTTGTCAAATATGCAAATTTGGCCCATTAAGGGACCACTACCTCAAATTGGTCAGTTTTTGTCAAAACACTTCAAATGAGGACTCGTTCGATTCCTTATCCGATTTTAAGAACTTTTTCATATACTAAACTTTTCGAAAAAATCTGGTTTGAAAAAGTTATGAGCACAAAAATGAAAAATTTGCATATTTTTAATTTTTATGAGTATGTTCCGATCCGAAAAAACAAAAATGAATTACACCATTAGAAAGAACGTTTTAATGTTCAGTTTGCATGATTTTTAACACAAGAATCGATTGTACCGTCTTCCGCCATCCAGACGATTGAAAGTGGTCCAGACAGCAGAAATGAGGCTGTGTGAACGTTTTCATGTTATATCAATCCGAAAAAAACAAAAACTAAACACACCATCAGAATCTACGTATTTTGTTTTGTAAATGTACACGTTTTCACGAAAATCGATCGCACTGTCTTTCACAATCCTGACAGTTGAAAGTTGTCAAAAAGGATTGATTAACGTCGTCAATAAGTTACAGTTGAATTCAATTCTCAAGAAAACACGAGAATCTACGCGTTCCGTATAAAGAACAAAATGCGTAGATTCTGATACTACTATCTATTCTAGTTAATTCAGATTGATACAACAGGTAAACTGAACAGAACTGTGTGCATTGTTTACAGATCATTTTCAACTGTCCGGATTGTGAAAGACAGTGCAATCGATATTCGTGAAAACGTGTTCGTTTACAAAACAAAATACGTAGATTCTGATAGTGTATTTAGTTTTTGTTTTTTTCGGATTGATATAACACGAAAACGTTCACACAGCCTCATTTCTGCTGTCTGGACCACTTTCAATCGTCTGGATGGCGAAAGACGGTACAATCGATTTTTGTGTTAAAAATCAAGCAAACTAAAAATAAAACGCTCTTTCTAATGGTGTAATTCATTTTTGTTTTTTCGGATCGGAACATACTCATAAAAATTAAAAATATGCAAATTTTTCATTTTTGTGCTCATAACTTTTTCAAACCAGATTTTTTCGAAAAGTTTAGTATATGAAAAAGTTCTTAAAATTGGGAAAGGAATCGAACGAGTCCTTATTTGAAGTGTTTTGACGAAAACTGACCGATTTGAGGTAGTGGTCCCTTAATGGGCCAAATTTGCACGTTTGACAAAAACGACTATTTGCATCTTGTAGAGGACCTTCGATAACCCTTATGTGCGCTGACATAGCTCCTAGTAACCACATGCCCGAAAAGTGTTCGATTCTTACAGAGACAGTGTGATAAATGCTGTCAAATGCTATATACCACGATTGATACGCCCATGAGCCATGAGCGTCGTAATTACCCAAAGTAGCTGAAGATGTCGAGTTGTGATAATGATGTACTCGCAGAGCGATCGAAGACGGGAAGCTGAAGTGTGCAGTGTACTGGCCGGAGAAGAGTGGCGAGTCGAAGAAGTGCGGGAATGTGGTGGTGACCAACGAGGGAGAGGAGGCCACAGACTTCCACTCTATACGCATACGAGTCGAGCTCGCGCCAGGATATGGTTAGTAAGCAAGTGAGAGGGTGAAGAGAGGGAGGGAGAGGGAGGGAGAAGAAGAGAGAGAGAGAGAGTCAGAGAGTTGGAGAGAGGGAGAATCCGTTGCAGAGCCGGAGCACCTGACCGCAGAGCAGCGCGCTCCAGTAAAGTTGGAGTTGCATCGCTGGACGAGGTTCGTCTCTATCTATACCTGTCTCTCTTTCTCTTTGCCTCTCGCTTGCTTGTTACTGAACTGCCCTTCGTAGCTGGCCGGACCGGGGCGTTCCCTCTTCTTCTTCCTGGATCATGCCTCTGATTCTACTGCGCAAGGTCGAAGGCACATGTGTCGTGCACTGTTCTGCTGGAATAGGAAGGTACACTATCCACCTACAAATTATTCTCAACAAGAGTGGATTTTTTTTTCAGAACAGGAACAATCATGGCTCTGGAGCTGGCGTTGCAACGAGTGAATCGAGGAAGAAACATCGACTGCGAAGCGATTGTGGCGGAGCTGCGGAAAGCGAGGGCTCAAGCAGTGCAAACAGAGATACAGTACATGTACCTGCATAGAGTACTCATCGAGTACGCAATAGGTGAGTGGAGGAGAGAGAGAGAGCGAAAGGGAGAGAGAGAGAGAGAAAGGGAGAGAGAGAGAGAAAGGGAGAGAGAGAGAGATATTGCAGGTCATACGAATCTGGAACGACGCGCGGCGGAGGCTGGTCGTAAATGGCTGGAAAAGTATGATAGTGCAGTGAAGAAACTGTGACCGCGCCTTGCCTCCCTCCTTTCCCCTTCTTCCTTCCCTCCTTCATTCACTCACCCCACACGAGTCCGCACCTATACATTTACATATTATGCATCCGACGGTGAAACCACATGTGATCAACTATGAGCAAGTCAATCGAATAGCTTTATTTGGTGTTGTAAATATGTATGGTGAATATAAAGCAAATTATATCAGTCACTTTTGTGATGGACAAGTACATGCAGGCGTTTTGTTTATTTTAAGGATCGCAGCCACAACAACACAAAATGCTCTCGGTCGCCGTTATATTAGCATCACGGTAGGAGAATGATTCGGTCTTTGGCTCACCCTTAGAATTACGGTAGGAGAATAATTCGATCTCTGGCTCGCCCTTACAATTACGGTAGGATAATAATTCGATCTATGGTTCACCGTTAGAATTACGGTAGGAGAATAGTTCGATCTATGGCTCACCCTTAGAATTACGGTAGGAGAATAATTCGATCTATGGCTCACCCTTAGATTTACGGTAGGAGAATAATTCGATATATGGCTCACCCTTAGAATTACGGTAAGAGAATAATTCGATCTATGGCTCACCCTTAGAATTACGGTAGGAGAATAGTTTGATCTTTTGCTCACCGTTAGCACTACGGTAGGAGAATAATTCGATCTTTGGCTTACCTTAGGATTACGGTAGGAGAATAATTTCATCCTTCGCTCACTCTTAGAATTTATTGCCATCACAGCCATCACATTCCGTTACCGCTAAGTATAAAAATCGCTTCGGATTTCAACAACCCGACTTTTTAGAACATGTGTGAAAAAAGTTTAATTTTGTAGGAAACTAAAAAGTAGCAAATGAGCAGCATTCGTATTATTCTATATATGGAACTGTCACAAACGGTAACCCAATGTGTTTTGCGAAAAGAGTGAAACACGGACAATATATAAATCGGACTCCAAATGTTCATAAACAGTTAATTAGAGAGGGCGCGCAGCGCCCTCTCTCTTGGGTTAAAATAAGGCTCGCGCCAGAATTTTCAAGTAGCGATATCCAAAGATCATGTTAGCAACAATGTGAAGTCTTCCAATTTATGTTAGTTAGATTCGCACGGTTCCATAGGGCATATCACTAATTGACGGCATCTTTGTATCTTTTCTCCGAAGGAAGTTATGAGCGATCTCGCGCGAAAGGCCAGCGTGTGGGTGGGTGGGTGGGTGGGTGGGTGGGTGGGTGGGTGGGTGGGTGTCGTTTCCAGTCACGCTAGCTGATAGCTAGCCCTCTGCTGACGGGCGAGCGAGAGAGCACGCGAGAGAGCACGCTGTTTGGAGAGAGACACATGCACTTTGGTGGCAGCGATCAGTAGGAATTATATAAGAGGAGAGAGAAAGAGAAAATGAGAGAACGAGAGAACGAGAGAAAGAGAGAAAGAGAGAAAGAGAGAACGAGAGAAAGAGAGAACGATATAACAAGAGAACTAGAGAACGACAGAAAGAGAGAAAGGGAGAAGAGAATGAGGGAAGGAGGGAAGGAGGGAAGGAGAGAACGAGAGACGGAGAGAACGAGAGAACGAGAGAAAGAGAGAACGAGAGAAAGAGAGAAAGAGAGAAAGAGAGAAAGAGAGAACGAGAGAAAGAGAGAAAGAGAGAAAGAGAGAACGATATAACAAGAGAACTAGAGAACGACAGAAAGAGAGAAAGGGAGAAGAGAATGAGGGAAGGGGGGAAGGAGAGAACGAGAGACGGAGAGAACGAGAGAACGAGAGAACGAGAGTACGAGAGAACGAGAGAAAGAGAGAATGAGAGAAAGAGAGAACGATATAACAAGAGAACTAGAGAACGAGAGAAAGAGAGAAAGGGCGAGGAGGGAAGAAGGGAAGGAGAGAACGAGAGACGGAGAGAAAGAGAGAAAGAGAGAACGAGAGAAAGAGAAAACGATATAACAAGAGAACTAGAGAACGAGAGAAAGGGAGAAAGGGAGAAGAGAATGAGGGAAGGAGGGAAGGAGGGAAGGAGAGAACGAGAGACGGAGAGAACGAGAGAACGAGAGAAAGCGAGAACGAGAGAAAGCGAGAACGAGAGAACGAGAGAACGAGAGCAAGAGAGAAAGAGAGAAAGAGAGAAAGAGAGAACGATATAACAAGAGAACTAGAGAACGACAGAAAGAGAGAAAGGGAGAAGAGAATGAGGGAAGGGGGGAAGGAGAGAACGAGAGACGGAGAGAACGAGAGAACGAGAGAACGAGAGTACGAGAGAACGAGAGAAAGAGAGAATGAGAGAAAGAGAGAACGATATAACAAGAGAACTAGAGAACGAGAGAAAGAGAGAAAGGGCGAGGAGGGAAGAAGGGAAGGAGAGAACGAGAGACGGAGAGAAAGAGAGAAAGAGAGAACGAGAGAAAGAGAAAACGATATAACAAGAGAACTAGAGAACGAGAGAAAGGGAGAAAGGGAGAAGGAGAGAAGGAGAGAAGGAGAGACGGAGAGACGGAGAGAATGAGAGAACGAGAGAACGAGAGAACGAGAGAAGGAGGGAAGGAGAGAATGAGAGAATGAGAGAATGAGAGAAAGAGAGAAAGCGAGAACGAGAGAAAGCGAGAACGAGAGAACGAGAGAACGAGAGCAAGAGATAACAAGAGAACGAGAGAACGAAAGAACGAGAGAACGAGAGAAAGAGAGAACGAGAGAAAGTGATAACGATATAACAAGAGAACGAGAGTACGAGAGGAAGACAGAAAGGGAGAAGGAGGGAAGGAGGGAAGGCGAGAAGGAGAGATGGATAGAACGAGAGAACGAGAGAACAAGAGAACGAGAGAAAGAGAGAACGATATAACGAGAGAACTGGAGAACGAAGGAAAGAGAGAAGGAGGGAAGGAGAGACGGAGAGAACGAGAGAAAGAGAGCGAGAGAAAGAGAGAACTAGAGAACGAGAGAAAGAGAGAACAAGAGAACGAGGGAAAGAGAGGAGAGAAGGAGAGACCGAGAGAATGAGAGAATGAGAGAATGAGAGAACGAGAGAACGAGAGAAGGAGAGAACGAGAGAATGAGAGAATGAGAGAACGAGAGAACGAGAGAACGAGAGAACGAGAGAACGAGAGAACGAGAGAAAGAGAGAAAGAGAGAACGAGAGAAAGAGAGAAAGAGAGAAAGAGAGAAAGAGAGAAAGAGAGAAAGAGAGAAAAAGAGAAAGAGAGAAAGAGAGAAAGAGAGAAAGAGAGAAAGAGAGAGAGAGAAAGAGAGAAAGAGAGAAAGAGAGAAAGAGAGAATGAGAGAATGAGAGAATGAGAGAACGAGAGAACGAGGGAAAGAGAGAACTAGAGAACTAGGGAAAGAGAGAAGGAGGGAAGGAGAGGAGGAGAGGAGGAGAGAACGAGAAAACGAGAAAAAATATCGTAAAAATTCGAAATGAAATTGATGAAATAATGAGAGAAAAACGTGTATGAAGATGAGAGAGAAAATTTCTATGAAATTCAACAAAAGGACATATATTATCTTTTAAAAGTACTTCCGTAAAAAGTGTTGTTTGTGTTAACCTGATTCAAGAAAAGCGCATGCATATATTATTAATTTTTGAAAAATCAAATCGTAAACACCTGAACATGAAAACTAACACAAACTTGCTCTTTCAAAACGAAAAATGTTGAATTTAATTCCATGTTTTATTTTTTTGACATTTTTACACCTGTATATTGAGTTAAACATTCAAACAACATCACGATTAACATATTATTTTATTGATAAACCGTATATATAATAAATATTTCGTGTCCTCAAAAAAAACACTAAAGAAACAAAACACTCGTATTATTCTGAATGTTAGGTTTCTATATTCGTTTGAAAGAGCAAGTTTGTGTTAGTTTTCATGTTCAGGTGTTTACGATTTGATTTTTCAAAAATTAATAATATATGCATGCGCTTTTCTTGAATCAGGTTAACACAAACAACACTTTTTACGGAAGTACTTTTAAAAGATAATAACAAATTCAGTTCGAACACTTTATGTTCGATTATGTGTTATGTACAAAATTTCCCTGATATCATATATCTGAAAAATCTCAAAATATCACAAGAACTATCACAATTTCACAAAAAAGATCTTGACATCACAACATAACCAGTTTTAGCGTAGTCGGTGACACGGCTAACCTCGGATCGAATTCGAGACAAATATAGATGATCTACCATATATCAGCTGACCGCAATACAGCAGCGAGCAACGAGACTGCGTTGAACAGAAGAGAGACGAACGAAAAAGGGACTTAGTCGATAGCGACGAGTCGATTGTAACATACAAATATGGGAAGGAGGATGAGAGTCCAGGTGACTAACTGGATCTGCCACACCAGACCTGGTCCGAACAGAGTGAACACCTCACTGAAATCAGATCTATCTCTCCCTTCCTCTCACTCTCTCCCTCCCTCTTTCTCACTCCGCCCCCCTCCCACTCACGTCACTATGACGGGTCCGGCGATACGACTGAGGGAGGAAACGAGGGAGTTGACGCCCTGCATTGTGCCCTGCATGCGGCGACCGAGAACCTGGAATCGAAAGGTAGGAGAGAGAGAGGGGAGCGCACGTACCTGTGAGTATAGAGCGGCTAGATGGACGTTGGTGAGTGGGAATCCGATTCCGAATACGATAACATAGGCAGACGAGTAGACAAGCGGAGAAATGCGGGGAGTCCACTCACACCATTCATACGGACAACCTGCATATATAATCATTGTTCCGATTACTGTAATTGTTTAGAACTAGGGATCTATTATACAATACAAAATGACAAATAAAAAAGTTGGAAATGGATGTGATAAGTACAGTGCCCATACCTCCGGTAGCTCGTCCAATGACGTCACCATAGGAAGCCCATGGGAAAGTGACGACGAGGAAAGATACGCAGAGCGCAATGCCGACTAGGATACCAGTGCGGTTGTCAACCCTGAGAGAGACAATTATTGACAAGTGTGAAGCTGTGGAGAGAGAGAGAGAGAGAGAGAGAGAGAGAGAGAGAAAGCTCACTTCTTTCCAATCTTTGTCCACACATATCCGGCCAGGAATGCGAATCCGAGTGTCCCCGAGAGGGATACGAGACGCGAATTGAATGTAGTTGTCTCCGATCGGGACAGCGAGAACATCCAAGATGTGTATGGAGACCCGATTCTGGAGAGTCTTCGTGTTCGAGAGATGCGACACACACAATCACGTTCAACTAGCCATGGCATCTCTACATTACATCGCAACAACACTCAGGCCCCGCTCTCCTCCCCCCGCACTCACGTCTCCATGTTGGCGTAGATGAACATCTGCACGAACTTGATGGCGATGCAGACCGCCACTGCGGCCTTGTCATAGGGTGCGGGCGGGGCTGCCGTCTTCTCTGCCCCTCCTCCTCCCACCCTCCTCACTTGCGTGTGTGTCTCGTGGAATGCAGAGTGGAGAAGGACCGCGGCGGCCGCTACCGCCACCAGAGCCATGCAGGCCGGCGCTGTGTACATGTTCAACTGGAACGGGCCAATCAGCGAGCGACCCGGATACGAGAGCGGAGTGAACAGCAGCTGGCACACTGAAACTACTTGCAATGATTGTGAGTAGTTGCAACCGAATGCGTTTGATGGTGACAGATTGTGAAAAGGCGAGGAGACTCGCCTGGTCCGAGCGCGATTCCGAGACAGAACGCGCCGTCAGTGATGGCTGCGGCCATGGAACGGTCCTCCACGCGAGCCGAGTAGCTCCAGTAGGTATTCAGACACGACGAAGAGCCTGTGAATCACATCTCCACTCTCTCTCTCTCTTTCTCTCTCTCTCTCTCTCTCTCTCTCTCTCTCTACCTGCAGCTATTCCGACTACGAATCGGGTGAGCATCATGATCCATTTCCTTGCAGAGAGAGGGGCGACGGGAACAGCGAGATACATGAGGTTGGAGATGAACATGAGGAGGAGGGACACTTGCGTCGGTATACGAACCTCGCCCAGCTACAGGGAAGGGTGTGGAGAGATAGAGATAGAGAGATAGAGATAGAGAAAGACGCACCTTGTTGGACCAGTATCCAAAGAGCGGCGCGGAAACGGCGACACCAACACTGTATACTGCGCCCGTGTACGCAAAGAATGATGGGGTGACCGAGGAATCGAGCTGGACAAAGAAATGAGGGAGGCGATGACAGGATAGGAGACACGAACCTCCTGTAGGAACGGCCAGAGCGACGCAAAGTAGACAGTGAACTGCATCCGAATCAAGAAGAGGACGACGGCTGCGACGCGGATCGACGACCAGTGAGTGTGGGAGGCAAAGGAGGGCGAGGACGAGACAGATGATACGGTAGATGGACTGAAAGGATGTACAAGGGTGGAATGAAGAGGAACACACCTCTTGGGTGAACGGAGAGTCGGTGACTCGGCTTTGTCATAGCTGAAGTGAGTGGACGAGTGGGAATCTTCCTGCAATAAATTAATTGAGATGGATACGAATACGAAGAGTGACTCACGGCAATGTCTTCTAATATCCCCGTGTGAGGTGTGCGGGGAGTCTTCGGAGTATCGAGTCCGATGGAAGGAGAGGCAAAGTCAAAGGAGAAAACGCCCGAGATTGGAGAGAGCAGAGGGTCCGCTGGTTGGGAGATGGACCTACAAGAGTGAATGTGAGGGGGTGAGAGAAAGAGACATACCTCATTGCTCTCCTCTTCCTGAGGTGGCTATAGGCGGGTGAGTTGGGGATGTCAAATGAGAATACACTGCTGGGTGTGCAAGGTGACGACGGCACGAAGGCGTTGTGTGCCACGGCTGGCAGGTGTAGCTGAACAGTGGACAGCTGGAGCGATGGCAGCAGACAACGCACCTTGCTCACTTTCCGCCTCGGAGGGGACAGCAGTTTCACCAGCTTCTCGTCGTCCTTTGGAGTGTCCATGTTGCTGAATGATGTGAGAGATCGAAGATCTGGAAACCCTTCAAATCGGCTGAATAGAAGACACTACTGTGTAACACTGACACCGAAAACTATAGTTCGTGAGATGACAGTTCGTGAGATATCGTGAGATGACAATGTTTTGAGAGGAGTACTATATAGATGAGTATCATCACCCGCCACAAATACAGATGGACCGATACTAGTACAAAGTGATGTGATCATATAATTAAGTGTGTCTAGAGAAGAAACGGAAGGAACGACACGGTTGGGGATAATTCGATCAGATCACATCAGAGCTGTATGACCGAAGAGAGTGAAAAGGAATATGATAGCACGCAACATGAGAGAGGAGAGGTGATCAATGCTGCGACCGATCGGACAGACTGGCTATATTTGAAGAGAGTTCCCATTGGGAGACGGTGATTGATAGGCATGGACCACCGGAAGGGGATGGGGGGGGGGGGGGGGGGGGGGGGGCGGGGCAAGCAGCGACAGAGAACAGCCTAGTGACGTCGAGTGGTGGGAGAGTGAGTCATAGGATACATCCAGGAATTCATATAGATGAACGCACGTCATTTCGAACAAAGGAGATCAACTTTATCGCGTTATTCTCCGAGAATTTCAAATGAGATGATCGGATCAGGTGAGATGAAAGCGTTTATCACTTGATCATACAAGGATGAGGATTGAAACTATAACTACCATAAATATGTAAGAAAAAAGTTAATGTGTTATGTATGTAGAAGAAAGATCACCTACCTGAATAACTGTATCCGGCCACATTTGTTACCTGGAGTTTTCCCGCGCAATACACGTTCAGCTCTCGCGTTGTGCAACATTCTAACACACAATGCGAGCGTGAATTCACACCGTATATTCGAAATGAAAATGGTTTACTTTTTATTTTTGTGTATTTGTTATGCGGAGGTATGTATTTGTATTTTTTTCATGGAAACTGTTGCAGGCGAACTAGCGCCTCTTTCAGAATGGGTAGGAATGAGGTACTGGACATTTGTAACCAGTTCCTCAACAAGCGCGAGGAGCGCGACAAGGTTAGTATAATCAATTTGTTCATTTTTGTTGTTTGTTTGTGTTCATGGATTAAGTAGTGTTTATTGTTATTTATAACAACGTTAGTGCAAAATGTGTTTATGTTCAGGTCCAAGAGTACGTCGAGCGATGCCTCAGAAAGGGCTACGACTATGAGCGACTCAGGGACAAGGTGAGTTTTGTGTCTTTTGAGCTCCTTGTTAAAATGTAATTGATGTTGTTTAGATTCTTTCGTACGTACCAGATACGCACAAGGCGCACAAAATGATGGATGCTTTTGTGAAGGCATTCCCTCAGCTGCGTAAGAGAACTCGCGTGAGTTGGTTTGTATTGTATTAAATCGGTTTTCAAACAATTTATAATATTTGTTGTAGTTCGAAGAGTCGAAGGACTCGTCGAACAAGGAGCGCGATCGTCGCGATGACAGAGATAGGGACCGTGATCGTCGCGACCGCGACCGCGACCGCGACAGGGAGCCGAAAGACAAGCGGAGCAGGGTGAGTGGTAACACTCTCTATAATGTGTTATGTAATTTATAATTTGTAGCATGAGCGTTCGGATGAGGAGGAGAACAGGCAGAAGGAGCTGGACATGCGTCACAAGGTTGCTGTTGACATCCACCAGAAGAAGATGAAGGAGGAGGAAGAGGAGCGGGCGAGAAACGACAAAAAGACGCTCACTGAGGACGACATCAGGTATGTGTCATTGAATATTTTCTAGTTAATGTTGTGTTGTAGAGCGAAAGAGTTGATGTACAAGGCGCAGCAAGAGATAGAAGAGCGCAAACGCAAGGCCAACATTTCTGTCCACGGAATCCCCCCGGAACCACTACCCGTCAAAAATGTCACCATAAAGGGCTCCGAGGTAATTACTTAAGATGTCATAAGTTGTGTATTTTGCATAACTTGTTCAGGCGTCGATGTACATCAACCTCTCGATGGGCAAGATGTCTCGAATGGATGAGCTGAAGGCGAAACTTGCGAGTCGATCGTCTACCATCGCATCTCTCCAGAACAAGGCTCCCGTCAAAACCGAGCCTGCGCCCATAGCCAAGCAAGAGCCTGTGCGCAGGGAGGAGAAGGTAACACTTATTGCGTTTTTTAACACCACTTACTAAACAAATTAACAAATGCTTAGAGTATTTGCGTAAAGATGTTTGTCTCAGCCCGAAGCAACAAAAACACGTGCAGAAAATAAATACTGTTTTAGGTTGAGTTGATTGAGTACCTGGACCCTCGCATTTCTGCCCGCCCGGCGAATCGCTCTCGCAGGGCCAACTTCAACTTCGTCGAGCAGGGAGACTACCAGAGTCTGGCCAACAAGCAGAGGGCTAAGGCCAAGCTAGACAAGCTACAGGTGGGAGTCGGTCAGAGAGTATGTAACAATATGACATGGTTCATGAATATACAATTTCAATTGGGCGTTTTGTTTAGGCGGAAATCTCGTCGGCAGCCAAGGCGACGGGTATCTCGTCTGCTGTGAAGCTTGCGATGGTGACTCCGGCAGGCGCGAGCAGAGACGACGTGCCCGACATGGAGTGGTGGGATGCCGTCGTCCTCGAGAAAGACACGTGAGTACGCAGACAGACGCACATAGATGTCCAATCATATGGTTCACCATGTTTATCCATCTTTTATCACCATGTCCTGTCACCTCACTACAAAAAATACTGTCTTGGGTATGAAGTGTGTTGTATGGATAAATTCTAGCTACGACGACATTCCGTCCGAGTCTGAGGAGGGTCGATACGCAGAAACGATCAGTGAGCTCATCGAGCATCCCATTCAGCTCCGCCCTCCCACCGAACCCGACAAGCCTCAGTATCTCAAGGTGACAAAGCAAAGCACAAACCATACGTCCATTTTGAAATTGGTATAGGTGTACCTGACGACGAAGGAACGGAAGAAGATCCGCCGTCAGAACAGGAAGGAGGCTCAGAAGGAGGAGCAGGAGAAGATCCGACTCGGACTGAAGAAGGCGCCAGAGCCCAAGGTGCGGTGCTCGGGGTGGTGTGAGAGGCAAGTCTTGACGAGGCATGTTGTTTCAGGTGAAACTGTCGAACCTGATGCGGGTGCTGGGCAACGACGCAGTGCAAGATCCGACCCGCATGGAGGCACATGTGCGCAAGCAGATGGCAGACCGACTCAAGAAACACGAGAAGGACAACGCAGACAGGAAGCTCACCGACGAGCAGAGGGCCGCCAAGAAGACGAAGAAGATCAGTGAGGACACCAGCCTCGCCGTCCATGTCGCCATATACAGGTGAGAGTAGAGTAACGGCATAGTAGATGAGAAGTGACGTCATGCCATTTCAGGATCAAGTCGCTGTTACATCCGGCGAAGAAGTTCAAGGTGGAAATGAACGCGAAGCAGCTACAGATGACCGGAGTGATCCTGCTGCACAAGGACATCAATGTGGTGGTGGTGGAAGGAGGACCGAAACAACACAAGTTCTACAAGAACCTCATGATGAACAGAATGAAATGGGAGGACGAGGTGGGGAAGGGAAGAGGATGGAGGGGTGGAAGGGACTTTTTCAGGTGATAGGAGAGAAGAAGGCCGCGGAGAAAGACGCTCCGGGAGAGAGGAACGAGTGCCGACTGGTGAGTGAAAAGTAAATGGGAAGGGAGAGTAGGTGCGAATTGCAGATCTGGGAGGGTACTGTGAAGAAGCGCAACTTTGGAGAAATCAAGTGCGTCGCCGCGGCTATTGAGAAGCAGGCGAGAGAGGTGAGTGGAAAGGTTGAGAGGAGGAGTGCATGCGTGATTGTGTGATTGTAGGTGATGGACCGCCACAATGTGCCCCACTACTGGGATCTCTGCTACAGTACCACTGTTCTCGCCGATCAGGTTGAACAGCCTGTCATCTAGACCCCTTTTGTGCACTCATTCAGTCTTCTATTCCACGTTCTCTCCCTTCGATGTTGATCTAGTATTTATATGACTGTGTTCTTGTTTTCATTTCAAGCCGTTTTGTATGCCTGTTGACGTTAATTTGGTAATAAAATCTACGGTTACTCGGTTAGTGTTTTCTTGTTTGGTGGTGTGATGATTACTGGTTGTGACCATACGCTATTTATGATGAGGGGCCTGATCGGCCGGACAGGGCGAAAGGGGCCTGGAAGGGGTATGGCGTTGTGTTTGAGATGGAGAGGTTGGATGCGGACCTGTCTGCATTGGAGGCCCGGATAGATTCGAAACGGGCTGTCCTCTCCCGAGTGATCGGATCAGTCGCCGATGAAAAGACGCCTACACCATACCTCGCCGATGTGAGTAGAGGAAGGAGGGAAGAGGGAAGAGACTGGGTGGTTGGAGGTGCTGTCGTGTGAGGTGCGAAGCGAGTCGAGAGTGGAACGAGCGGGGATAGAGTGCAATGCAGAATGGTGCTGGACTATCGAGGAATGGGTGAGTGTAGATGAGAGGAAGTGCAGGAGAGAGAGAGATAGAGAGAATGTGTCTTTTTAGGTGGTGTGCAGTGTGCGAGTGCAGAATGAAACGAGCAAAGAAGGGTAAGTTGAGAGGAGTGGATAGAATTATGATGCGTCAAGTAGCGGACAGACTCAAATCCTAGGGTCAGAAACAGCCTCAGATTTGTATCTGAGTGTCAGAAACAGGTTCAGATTTTGGGTCATATTTGCCTCAGATTTTGCCTCAGATTGTTTCACCAGCCTCAGAAATAGGGTCAGATTGTTGCTTCGCGCCGAAAGAGGCCAAATCTCGATTTGTCCCACTGCGAAATTGGGGACATGGTAACGGGCATTTTGCCAGTCAGCACACCGTCCAGGTTCAGAAAAGCGCGCCAAGGACCCACAAATTCGCTGCGAGACCAATCTCAAATTCGCCACCTTTTGGCGGCAAGCAACAATCTGACCCTTTTTCTGAGGCTGGGGAGACAATCTGAGGCAAAATCTGAAGCAAAATCTGACCCACTTTCCGACCCTCAGATACAAATCTGAGGTGTTTCTGAGGCAAACTCTAGGCCTAGATTTGAGTTTGTCTTCCGCTTTACAGTGTGCTGAGCTGTCACACTATTCCTCTTATGGACACACGATTTGCGCTGCTAGGGAAGAATTGCGAGGAAAGGAGACAGAGTATATGGTGAGTGAAGAGAGGGGGGGAGAGGGGGTGGATGAGGTGGTATGATTGCAGTGCCCACGAGTCGTTGTCTGTGGTGTGTGTGTTGGGAAGAGCGCAGTGTGGCGCGGCCGCACGCAACTCGTCATTGATGCGGAGTGGTGTGACCGAGAGGTGAGTGTGTGCCCTCTCACTCCATCCACCCGCTTGCAGGGTGTTGTGCCGGCTCGCGTGCGCTCGAGCATCGGAGAGGGTGTGTTCCCTCCTTCGTCTTCCCCTGCTTGTGTGCTCCTCTCCCTCCCGCCCTCCCGACAGACACCTCTCACTGTGCGATGTCGCCTCCATGCACAATCCCGACGCCTCTCGCTTCCTGTCTGCCCTTCGCGTCTGTCTGCGTGGGCGGAGCGTGAAGGGGAGGGGCGTGCGCGTCGAGAGTTCTTCCAGCAGTTTCCTTCGTTTGAGTCGTGTGATTTCGGCGAGTACCAGGTAAGAGAGCGTAAGGGAATGAAGGGGGATAGTGTTATTGTTCAGGTTCTGGTGGGAGTCGGTGCGATGCAGGGTGTATGTCTGCTGTCGGGATTCGATCGCCAGTCCACTGTGATCGAGAGGATATACGCAAAGTAAGCAGGTTATCCAAAGTCAACAGGAGTCAACTATTCGATTCAGGACCGACTCGATTCTCAATGCCATGTGTGCACTCCTCGCCGAAACATTCCACGTGTGAGGCTGTCAAGTCAGCAGTCCTTACGCACATCTAGATGATCTCCTCACATCCAGATGATCTCAAGTGTTGTTATTGTTACGTTGCAATAAAGTGTTACATAATAGATTATTTGAATGAGTAATTGTTAATAACTCTACGATATGTTTCTGAGTGCCAAATTTTGGGAATTCCGCCGTGGTTCGAACAAAGTGCCGTTAGCTTGCCAAGTTGTCGGCACGCCCCCTCTATAGCTCCGCCCCTCCGTTGCTCGCATGCCACGTCGCGGAAATCGTGCCGTTCCAGCAACCTCTGTGTTTCTCGAACGTTTTCATGGCTCACATGGATCTGTCCTCATTTGAATATTTCAAACTGTTGGCGTTTCACTGTTTTCCTTTCAAGCTCCACTTGTACTAGTACTGTCTTGTACTGCAAACTCACCACCCGTCTCAATCATCAACGTCATTGCATCATCTTTTGATCTCCGGTTATTGGTCTCATCACTCGATCATCCTCGTCATTTTCACGCGTTCCTCGCGCGGTGTGGTTGTTTTGCTGTCTTTCTGTTTTCGTAAGTTACTTTGTTGAAGTTGTTCACTGTACGTTATTCATTATCGCCCCTTTTCAGGCACCCACTGCTGCGGCCTCAAGTTTCATGTTGGCCGGGTCGATCTGCTTGTTTCTCCTCTCGATTTTTTTTCGCACACAAGATAAGTTGCGATGTCATTTATGTGTTCCGGCGCATTCGAAGATTCCTTCGTTCTAGTACGGATTTCGCAAGAGTAGTGCGCGTAGTGAAATCTCGACCAGCTCGAAATACAATGGCATGAGGAGAAGTCTGGTAGACGTGACGGGGGAGGATGGTCGATACAGGATGGACCTTGAGCAAGTCCTACCAGAATGACCATCTTTCGATCCCGTTGCTGTCACAACCTACACTCGCGTCCCCCACATATCCCACACCCGTCCGACCCCCGCGGGTGTGGGGCTCGATATGTGGTTGGATGTCTGGTCGAAGCGCGTATTCACTAATAACATACTCACATGTAGTTGACGAATGACTCTGAAAAAAGCGATTTGCCCCTCGCGTTGATTGTTTGATTTTAATTTTTCTTGGTTGTAGGATGTTCGCATTGCCCTGGCTTCCTTCCCACACCCACACAGGAGAGGGATGATGGAGAGATGCATCTCACACACGGACACGGGTGAGTGAATTAGATGTTTTTGTTGGAGTAAGTGGGTTGTATTGATCTATTGATCAGTGTTTTCCTGGACTATTATTGTAATGATACATTGTCAGACGTACGAAGATGGAGGAGCAGGATAAGGGCAAGAACGAGCCGGGCGCGAAGAAGGCGCTCCCGCACAAGAGGAGCGCTGGAAGGAGGACAGCGAGGACATCGAGAAGATCACACATGTCAGTTCAGATTCCTTATTCCTTGAATATCGATTAAATCCGTTGAGTTGTTTCTGTTGCAGAAGCTGTCGAACAAGATCAACTACGACTTCTACCGGGCGGCAGCCAGCAGCCGACGGCCAGCGCCCTCGGCCCACCGAAGCTGGAGCCGCGCCCCGCTCGCTGTGAGTTGGACTGGTTGGAGGGACTAGTGATGTTAGAGAGACTAGATGCGAGAGATGCTGTTGTAGGACACTCCGGACACGCGAGTTCCCGCTGGCGTCGTCGTCGCAGTCTCGCAGCAGACCCAGCGCAAGCTCAACCTGAGCAACCTGAACGTGGTGAAGACGTGTCTGTCGCTGCCCGTGCCCGCCCGTGAGTGTGGTAAACATTTTATAATGATACAGTTAGTAGAGTAACTTCATGTTCTAGGTGGTGCGAGGCGAGGGCCGCCTGTGTCCGAGGCGGGTAGTGTAGTGGATGTGCAGCCTCCCCTGGTGTGCCAACATTGGGAAGGCGGCGGCGTCCGCTGTGCCTGCTGTGGAGACGGCCAAGAAGAAGCGGATGAGCGTGGGACTGGAGGGGGCGGGCAGTCGCAGCCCGGACGAGCAAGGAAAGGAGAAGGAAACGGAGGACGCGGCCGAGACTGGTGAGTTGAGTGTGCGTCATTGAAATTGGAGTGCTTCCTTCGGACGGAACGTCGGAAAGAACTGTCTTCTCGCGTCATTTACATGATTATTACTTGATTTTAGTTTTTTTTAATCAAGAAATAAGGTAGTTGTTGGAGGCTATTCTGATATCGTTCGTAGTTGCAAGGCATTTCGCAAAACATTTCGGGAGTTGTTGGAAGATACTTACCGCTAGGAGTATGAGCTCGGGAGTGATGAGGTGAGAGCGCGCTCAGTCAGTGATGTTTCGGCGTCAGCTGGATAAAGATGACCCATGACTGGAATACTGAGGAACTATGTGGATCTCTATCTCATTGCCTTGTCCTTAGGATGACGATAGGACTGGGATCGTTGGTGAATTAGAATGTGAATGGGGAGACTACATTTGGACTTGGATGTCGATTATCGGTGTGTCCGATAGAGGCGGCAGCGGCGTGAGCGATGGTGATGGCACGTGACCGAAATCGCAATCCAGATTCCATATCGTTTTATACATGCACATGGCAGTGCACTTAACTGTATTGCTGTATATATTGCTGTGCACTTACAAGGAGTGTAGTTTAGGACACAGAAGCCAATTGTGACCAAACTGTTATCAGAGGTACCCTAGGGGGTCCTCATTCGAATTCCGTTTTCAAATCCACATGATCGGCTCTGATACGTTTGTTACGTTACGTTTTATTTTGTACAAGAACCTGTTTTGGGCGCTCCTATCCACCTCTGCGGCGGTTCGAAACCGAGCCGTCGTGGTATAGTGGTGAGCGATCCGGCCTGCCAAGCACGAGTCCCGGGTTCGAAACCTCTCCCGAGTTTTTTTGTTTAACAAATTTTGCAGAAGTTTTTATCAAAGTTTTCATTCATAAAATCATTTAAAAACAACAAACAACTCACAATAATAAGTTATCACAAATTAGACACGCACAACTTATAGATTAACAACAACCGTATCACTACCACATCTAGATGTGGTTGTGATACTTCACCACGAAGTGGGTGAAGCAGAACCTCTTGTCACAGTGGGCACAGGTGATGAAAGAGTGTTCTTTGCAACGCCTCACAGAGCAGGCATCAAGGCTACGAGGGAAGCATACCTCTACGGGAGTCTGGAAGGGGCCAGGGTGGTGAGGGAGATACCCGGCAGCATGCCACGGGTAGATGAGGAAGTCACGGAACACAGGGGCGCGGAACTGGTCGAAGACGAGCGAGTAGATCAACAGCAGGTTGTCCCTCTGATGCATCTTGAACGGCAGGGCGTTGTGCTGCAACATTTGTATGAGTGGACATAGACTATGTGGGCGGGGGTAATGGAGAGTGAGCAAGAGAGCAAGAGAGCAAGAGAGCAAGAGAGAGAGAGAGAGAGAGAGAGAGAGAGAGAGAGAGAGAGAGAGAGAGAGAGAGAGAGAGAGAGAATATACCTGCACGTAGGAAGTGATCCGACGGACCATACCCTTGAAGGGACGGAAAAAGAAGACGTCCAGAGGCTGGATTATCGCTGTCGCGCCCCCTGGAATGTTCCTAACCTCCAACTCATGCCCCTGGGGCACGGTTCCCTGGATGGTCGCGTGATCCTTGAACGACGACCACGAGTCGACGAGGAGCAGCTTCTTCGTCGGCAATCCCCTCGCGTGTACGCACTTCTCCAGCCACTGCACCATGTGCTCCTTCGTCATGATGTGGCTCTTGCCACAGGTGACGACCAGGTGACGACCACGACCACTCGGTCTCTCCCGACGCCGCCATTTCCAACAAGGTAGCGATCTCACCAGCCAACTTCGTCTCCTCACGCGAGCAGTTCGAGTTGTCCACTCCGAACTGCTTGCACAGCGATCCAAGGACGCGGGCAATAACAATCATGACAAAAAATGTCAAAAAAGACAGCACACAAAAGAGAGAAACTGATAAAACATTTTCGAAAAGATCAGCTGATCAATCAATCAATAAACAATAAAGTAACACAAAAAAACTCGGGAGAGGTTTCGAACCCGGGACTCGTGCTTGGCAGGCCGGATCGCTCACCACTATACCACGACGGCTCGGTTTCGAACCGCCGCAGAGGTGGATAGGAGCGCCCAAAACAGGCTCCTGTACAAAATAAAAAAAAGTAACGTAACAAACGTATCAGAGCCGGTCATGTGGATTTGAAAACGGAATTCGAATGAGGACCCCCTAGGGTACCTCTGATAACAGTTTGGTCACAATTGGCTTCTGTGTCCTAAACTACACTCCTTGTTAGCTGGGAGGCATGTTAACTGAAGAGTGAACATGTTAGTCAAATCTGGAGGATTGTGGGTGGTTTCGAACCACGATACGTATGATGGAGTGCACGGACTGTCTACTCGAGGTGAGCGAGCAGAGTGGGACAGTATGGTTTGTGATAGGTAGGCGTGTTGTATGTTAAATAGACGTATTGCAGGGGAGTAGTTGTGGGAAGTGCGGTGCAGTAGGAGTAGTTGTAAGAAGCGTGACGCTGATAGTATCCATTAGGGGCGGCGCGCAGCGGCGCCCGTTTGTTTTGAGCTGTGACGCGCGCAACACGCCACTCCCAAGGCACACACGATTTCTCTATTCTAATACAATATACTTAATTAGTGTGCGTTATTTGTTAGAATATCACTTTGTAAGACCTATGAGTATGATTCGTGAAACCAATATCGGTTGCGGCATCCAAAAACCGCCCTCTCTTGCTCTCTCCCGCTTTGCCACTAAACGTGTTTACGACGGCGGCGGCGGCGGCGGCGGCGGCGGCGACGACGACGGTGTGCATCACGTAAGCTCCGCCCACTGCACTTTGCGCTCATTGGTCGCTCGGCTCTCTTGCGTGCGCACTCTGATTGGCTGAGCGCATGCCCCGCCCTTCGTTCACCCACTCTCGTGTCGGCTCGCCGTCCAGGCCACCGCCCCAGTTTTGGCGCGAAAACTGTGGGGGGAGGGGAGTGTGCGGAGCGGAGTGAGTGGGTAAGAGAGAGAGACGCGAAATAGCGCGTGTCAATGAGAGACTGGCATTGGCAGGCGCACGAGCGATTCGACAAAGCAGTGCGTTTCCATATTCAGGATACGTTTTCTAAAGTTTCGAATATGTATACATAACATGTTCGGCACATCAACCTGAAAAACAATTTCTTCGAAATTTGAGAAAAGGACATCCATTCTCTTTCGAAAAGTACACGAGTAAAGAGGAGTGGTTTGTTTTGATCTAATTCAACAAAAGCACATGCATAAAATCTCTTCGCAGCTGACTAAAATTTCAAAACAAACCTGCTCTTTCTGATCGATGAAAAATATAGTATGCACTATAATCGTGTCATACATTTTGTTGCAAGTTACTTGTTGGGATTAACATATCCTGAATACCTGAACTCAACATGCTAACAAGAAAACAATTAGAGTTTTAAAACATCGTTCGAAAGAGCAGGTTTGTTTTGAAATTTTAGTCAGCTGCGAAGAGATTTTATGCATGTGCTTTTGTTGAATTAGATCAAAACAAACCACTCCTCTTTACTCGTGTACTTTTCGAAAGAGAATCGTTTCAATATATCAACTTTTTCTCTGATCGTCCTTGACTATCCTTCTCATCGCATCTGGTCAATTGTCTTGATGCCTCATATAGATGAAAGTGAGACTGATAGTAACTATATAAACTTAATAGTATGTTTTGCAGATGCGGTTCGTTGTTCGCTGGAGGTTCGCCGATGTCGGGACTGTCGCTGCCAAGCCTCAAACCTATGTTTTCTGTGTGTTTTGTGCCACTTGTGTGGTTTTTGTTGGTCGCTAGTCGACCTCACATTGCCAGTGTTGTTCTCGTGCTGTCTTCGCGCGCGTAGCATAGTGGGTGGTAGAGCTGTAGTGGGTGGTTTCCCATGCGCTGCTCCCTGTTGTGTGAGCCCCTACCCTGCACGCTTGCACTCTAACCAATACTTTGTCATATCGTTTTATTACCGTGCATCCGACGCTTTTCCTGCTTGTTCGCGCTGCACCCCTTGTTTCTGTTCGGTTCGCCAGTTTGAGCCGTGTTTTTGTGTACGCTTGGCTTTCGTAGCGGCTCGGTCGTAGTGTTCGGATTCAGATATTTAGCAAAACTTAGTGGCCGCGAAAGAAATTGAACCTGGGACCGCGTGAGCTCGTGACTTTAATTTATTTAACCTGGTAAATGCGACGCGTACGCCTCCGCAAATCAGCGAACGCGCGTCGGGTCATGCACGCAGTGTCGGGTTTCCACGCCATGTCCCTAATGGAGCCGAACTGTACCGTATGATGTGTCTGCATCGTACTGCGCCCGCTTTTCCGAGGTCATTTCGACGCAGTGTGCCAACATTTTGACTTGACGATGCGCCCGCTCTAGCATTGTGCCCCTTATTGATCCGCGATTCTGATACGTACATACCCAATCACACCCGTGGAGTATCTTGTATTCTCAGTGACCGCGGTGTTGCGCCCGCATTGTGCGCGCTGCTCTTCGCTCGCTTGAAACCGTACAGTTCCCGCTTTACTGTGTTGTGCAGCCCGCTGTTTAGCCCACACATGTACTGCCTATTACCGTGTCGTTCTTCTCCTTGATCTCATGTGCTTACTGTGTAGTGTTGCCATTTTCTTATGCGTCTGCGCACGCTGCTGTCTTACCCCTCCCCTTCCATTTCTGCCACTGTTGCCACGCGTTGTATACGTTGCCGGCATCTCAATCGGGTGAACAGCCAATTTTTGAGGGGGATGAGGAGGAAGAGAGAGATAGAGAGTGCCAGCTAGCCAGAGTGCTCATGATGCCTGAACTCGCAAATTGCGCCAAGGTCAAAACCGCTGAGCGCAGATTTGAAAGAAGCTAGTGACCCGTGGGTGACTATGCAGTCAGGAAGCTGATTCCACACGCGAACCACGCGCGAGACAAACTTATTGTGTACTACACTATTATACGTAGCCGTTCTACGCAGTTGGAGCGAGTTCTTGCGTCTGCCTCTGCCCGGTTGGACAGTGAACAGGGCTCGCAACTCGGGACCCTCCATACCACGCAAAACCCTGAAACAGAAAATAAGATCAAGTTCAGTTCAGTGCGACGGTACTGAAGTGAATTCATACCAAACATAGCAAGGCGATCTAGATAGGGAATACTGAAATAATTATAGCCAAGTTTGTGAAGAGTGATTCGAGTGAAGTTTCCTAGAACAGACTCAATTTTGTTGATCTGCTCTAAGGTGTGAGGAGACCAGACGATAGAGCCGTATTCTAAGATTGGACGGACGTATGTACTAAATAAATACGCATAAGTAGAGATATTTGGATAAGCGACAGCGCACGCAGTTGCAGTTGCGCGACCGACTTTGACATCAATGTGGCTGCGAAAGTCAAGATTTGGCGTCATAAGAATGCCAAGATCGGGGATAGAATCTTCTACCTGCTCAGTCTCACGCCATTCAGTCTCAGTGGACAGTCGTGGGCGCTGACCAAGGACAGGTGACGACTCTTGGGCACAGACACTTCCATCTCCCAGTCATGTGACCAGTACGAGAAGTGTACCATGTCCACTTTAAACTCATGAAAGTCGATCATAGGCTCCCTGATCGTACGAAAGAATTTTGCGTCGTCTGCATAAAGTACTACCTCCGAGGATATCTTCGATGGTAAGTCATTAATGAAGACTACGAACAAAAGAGGCCCTAATACGCTCCCTTGAGGAACGCCAGAAGGGTATGCGAAAGATTCAGAAAATTTTGAGCCGCACATAACTTTAAAAGAGCGATTAGAGAGATAGCTGCCGAGCCAATTTATTAGACCGTTTCCGATACCGTAACCGGAGAGTTTGTGCA